>JAQHUG010000257.1:1841332-1910379 GCA_028555095.1 Dicrostonyx torquatus | reverse complement strand
AAGCCCAGCTCCGTGGATGGAAAAGCCCAGCTCCATGGATGGATAAGCCCACCTCCGTGGATGGATAAGCCCACCTCCGTGGATGGATAAGCCCAGCTCCGTGGATGGATAAGCCCACCTCCGTGGATGGATAAACCCAGCTCCGTGGATGGAAAAGCCCAGCTCCGTGGATGGATAAGCCCACCTCCGTGGATGGATAAGCCGACCTCTACGATTCTTTTACCTACACCGTACAGTCATTATTGATGCTATTGTGATCTGTATCTTCAGTTGAGTTTTTTCTCAAAGCTAAACCCGGAGACAAACATTTCAAAAACCATGTGTTCTGACGGTGATGTCATGAAATACTACTAAGGGAATGGAGAGAACCCCATACAATGTGTGTGTTTGTGCATGTGTGTATTCTCCCGTCACCCACCAAAGGAACCACAGTTTGATGGCTCCTCCCCACCCTATTAACTCTTGCATAAATCCCAGCATGGCTGGTAGATTCCCAGAGCTGAGGGAGGGGACCACAGATGTTTAAAGAGAGCAATTCTGTGTAAGTAGGGTAAGTAGCGAAAGAACAGGCATGGGATCTAACAAAACCTACGATAATGTTAATCAGAGCGAAAATGGTTTCATATAATGAGCCGCTGTGATCCTCACAGAAATGCTAGTTCAGTTCTTGACACATGTAGGTGCTCAACAGATGTTAATTAAACTTGTTAGTGATTCTACCATGTGTCCAAGGTCATCGGACTTATAAATGTCAGAGCCCGGATTCCTACTGGGTCATCTGGTACACAGTCCACTGGTCTTTAGCACGTAAAACAAGGAAAGTGTCACTGCAAGCAGGGGTCCCGCCTGGCTGTGGAGACAAGCCGAGGAGACAGGTGGCCCTGGTGCTACCGAGGGCCAACTGCAACATCACCGTCTTGCTCTGGGTCAGTCCAATTAGCAGTATTTGTCTGATAAAATTATGAAGATGAAAACCCCCAGAATGACCTGTGGGGCAGCAGATGAGCCTGTAGGAAGAACAAATGAGGGTGACCCAGAGTACATGCTGCTGTCTGTGGCAAGCCAAAGGTACCAAGCTGGAAAACATTCAATTAGGTCCTATGTTGCCTTTGTTTCAACAGACCAGTGTAACTGATCCCAATGGGCATGGGGGAAATTCTACACTGAGAAACTCCCTGGTCAACTGAAAAGAGTGCTCGAGTCCTTGGCTGTCCTTATTCTAGGCTTCGATCTCTTCTTTTATTCTGGAATCATTGTTGCTTCAGCACTGTGTGTCTCCGGGATGGGTTCTCTGCAAAACGACAACCATGGAACAGAGAATTTGCTGGAGAGGCTGAGCAGATAGAAGGCAGAAATACAGGGAGCTTGGGGAAAGTGTGAGCTTCCAGCTTTAGGAAGCAGCTGTGTGAATGTGGTTAAGAGAAGGAGAGAGGGGCCCTGGCATGGTGGTGTGCGCCTGTAATCTCAACTCTGGGGAGGTAGAGCAAGAGTTCAAGATCACCCTCCACTACATAGTTCAAGATCCACCTGGGTCATGTGAGAACCAGAAAGCAAAGTAGAGAGGTAAGAGGGAGGGATGGCTGCTGTCTTTTCTTGTATGATTAAACAGAGGAAATACTTGGACCGGTGCCACTCTGTCCGCCTCCAGAATCCTTGCTCTTTTCTTCCTGTTGTGCCTCAGTTTCTTTTATTTTATCAAATAAATAGTCAGTGTCTTTGTGTGGTGTGTGTGTGTGTGTGTGTGTGTGTGTGTGTATCTGTGTGTCTGAGTGTGGTGCACCGTGTACAGATGTGTGGAAGCCAGAGAACAACTCCAGGTATGACTCTGCATAGCCCACTTTTTATTTAAGGCAAGATCTCTAATTCTTCTGGGACTCATCGCTGGTAGTCTAGACTGGCCAGCCAGTGAGTCCTGGAGATATGCCTGTCTCGACCTCCCCAGCAGGCATTATATGCACATATCACTATATGTAGCTCTTTTTCTGTGGGTTTTAAGAATTCAACTCTGGTCCTCATGTTTCCAAGGCAAGCCCTTTACAGGCTGAGCTATCTCCTTAAACCATGTTTTTCTATGTGATGACACAGTCTGTTAGGGGGAAGCAGGACCCAGATCCCATCTTGCTATTTGAGACCAGATGGCAGAAGAGGACTTGGTGACCTATTGCTTTCTTTCTCTGCCCTGCTGAAGGAGTGTCTCGTGGAAGAACTCTGATGTGTGCAAGCCAACGGGGCAGGGTCTAGAGAGATATGGGGGCGGGGAAGGAATTTTAAAAGCCAGGTTTCCTTTCCTTTCGTTATTATTATTCATGTCAGAAGTCCACTGGGGAAATCTTCATCTGCATTAAAACATGCATGAGAAGAGGGAGAAGAAAGGCAGACAGAGTCCGTCCTACAAAGCGTCTCTTTGAGCCCCCGCTCAGCTCCTCTATCAAGTTCTTTCCTGTGCTCTCCACAAAGATGGAATCTGGGTTCAAGGTTGAATAGGAAGCCAGCTCCTGGTGGAACTCTATCCCCTGAACACACCTCTAGGAGATTAGGCCGTCGTTAAATATTTGTAGGATAACAGGAGAAGCCTAATTTAGTTTTTGTTTCTTTCTCTCTGCGGCTTAATCACAGATGAAAGAGACTAATAGCTCTACAGAGCTTTCTGGTGATCAAAGGCCAATCAATCCTCTTTGTGGAGTAATTAACTATTTGCTAAACTTGCAGAATTGATTTCCATTTAGGGCTAAGAGAGAGGGTTTTAAATGAAGACCGATTCACCAGGCAGAGGAGGGAATCTCGGGGCTGATGCCAGGAGATAGTCAGGGTGATGGATTGGAATCTGCTAATTAGAGACTGAAAAAATACAGCCAGAACCTAACCCTATTTGGGAAGACTTTAGGCGACGACCGCCAGTAGTGAGGGTGGGTGTGGGTGCTAGCTTTATCTGCCGGACAGCTAGGTGCAGTGGAAGCAGAGAAAAGCCTTAACATCCTCATCCTCACTGGATGCTGAACTGTGATACATGTGGTCCAGAAACCCATGTAGACATCCACAGATAGCTAAGATGTGGAAGGGCTCACTCTGTAAAATGAGATCCCCATCACCAGGGCAGATCCCCTAGTCCCTTGGCTAAGTGCACACTTAAGATTTGTCCAGACGCTTGAAGCTTTCGGTGGATACCAGTCAAAGAATTTGGATGCTAATGGTATGTATGCAGACACCCTAAAAATCTAATCAGACAAAGACATTTGGGACCTCCTGTAACAAGTCCATGCTGGCTTAAAACTATTAAATCTTGAGACCGGCTAATAATGTCTCTGCCTAGGGTTGCCAGACATGTTTCACAAAACCCAGATCAGTTTGAATGTCTGATGAACAAAGAAAAAAATTTTCCGTATCCTAAATAATCTGCTGTTTTAGTCTAAGTGTGTCCCCAGACGATTGGGCTTCTTTAACAGTTCGATTGAAACCAAGTAGCTCTCGCCCAGGCTAGGTTTGAGCCTTGTTCCTTTCATGTTGTGACCTCTCTGTGCCTCAGTCTCCCCCTCTCAGAAGGAGAGTCTTAGCACTAACTGTTTCATTATGAACTGTAAATTAGCTAACTGAATGTGAAGCCCTTGGTACAATGTAGTGCCTGGCAGAATTTTACTTTCTGTGCATAACATCTATCATTAGAGGGAACACTTTATTTGGTAAATAAAAACATAAAATGTTATTAAACATTAATAATTATTTCCTTTTTGGTCATTTCCCTTTTCCCTTTGTCTCCAGCCTCTTTTTTTCCTTTCTTATTTCACCTGCTTCCCCAGCCACCAACACCTTACTCTCTTTTCTGCAAACTGAGTCCGTTAATGACACTTGTGTGCTTTTACAAACTGCACCCTCCTCTGCTTTCCCCCTCTAGATCATGGTAGGAGGAGAATACCCTTGAGTTATCTCATGGTCTTAGTTCTGTGTTCTTGGCCACGTTCATTGACCCTTTGTGGTTGGGTTTCCTGAGATAGAGTGGCAGTGTTGTTTTATGTACCAATATAAGGAAGGTGCTTAAAATAGTGTATGACCCATCATCTTTCTGCTGTGTGAGTGTTCTCCTGGGCTCCAAGAAATAACAGCACCCATCACCTGAACCAAAATGGGTACTGGTTTGAACCAAGGAAATGAGTAAATAGATCAGGGTTCTAGCTTTGGTTTCCCCAGATCTGTATAGGAACAGAGAGGCTATGTTCACACAGACTTCTCCCAGCTCTTTGCTGTCATTTGCTCTTTGATCACTACAGAGCACTTTCGTGCAAACACACGAATAGTTTCTGAGTGACTACTTAGACTGTTTAATACACCAGGTACGAAGGATGCTGTGGCCCCCACTCTTTCTAAAAGGATGTATATGTAAGTCATCCCTGGGGGATGATGTAATTTCTAGAGGATGACATACGGATAAGTGGAAAGAAAAACACTGGTCTTTTGGGCTCACTAGCGTCCATCCGGGGATGAAGTATTCCATTTGGATAGCCTGGACACAAAACAACCATTACAGAACTGATTTTGGAAGGAGGAACTATAAGTTGAAAAGGCATGCTTGCTATTTGACTAGCCTGGACCTGGACTATGCAAGTAACAGTCTTTAGGGGACATGTACTATGCTAGGAGGTCATCCCATAGGCCTGCCCTTGGCTGGCCTGACACACACAGTCACCTGAAATGGTGCCGTCAAGAAATTTTGGAGAAGGGAGGAGGGTAATGTGGAGGCACTGTGAACATATTCCATTTGACTCTTTATTATAAATTGAATTCCCCCATCAAACAGCCAGGACTGGCTATTCCTGGACAAGTGAGACTCACGGCACCTCACAAGCAAGGGCTGAGATGATGCCCACTTAGGATAGAGTCATACAAAATCCCCACTGCTCTCTGAGTGTTTTAGGAAGGAGGGAGAAAATGGCTGCTGAGAGAGAAGGAGGCTCCCCAGTGGTGCTCAGAGAAGGCCCCTTGGTGCAACCGCAGCTCTCCTGAGCTGACCAGCAGCGTTTAAATGCAAGGGCTGCCGTGAACTGACTCACTGCTGGATAATTACGTTAGGGACCAATACGGCCTGTTGAAAATCAATTCTGTGGGACCAGTGTGTTTGTTCGGAAAGCCACTCAGCCAATTCAGGAGTATATTAGGCAGCAGGCCCAGTGCAGTGACCTCTTCCGGATTGGGGTTGACACTTGAACGAAGGCGTTTGTCCAGTTAAAGGACAGTACTAGCAGCAGGCTCTTATCTCCCATAAATTGGATTACTCCGATCTGCTTGTTCTCTTTAAAGATAGTGACTCTTGGGCTTTTCCCCTCTCTTTCCATCTGTCTGAGATGGTTACCTAGTGATTACTGTCTAACTTGCCATCCCTATGTATTCCTGGACAGTGTGTCACTAGTGTGACTTTCCTGAATGGGTAGAGAAGGTTACTGGAGCCCAACACCTCCATTTATTGGGTCTCTCTGGTTAAACTGGGGAATGGGTTTAGCTCCTGGTGCCCAGGCCTCTGTGTTTCCTTAAGAAGCATGTAGTCTGCAAACCTGTGGCTTACTTTTCAGTCTAGAGAACCCAAGTCCTGTGATAGTCCACACTTCCTTTTGAACAAGTCAATTTAATTTCCTCCCTAGGGGCTTACCTTAGCTTAGAACCCTAAGCCTGCTCACCGTGTGGTCAATTCCTTTTGGGTGGGAAATGTGTCTGCCCACAAGACCTGTGGGTGACAACTGTTTCGAGCCTTTGGGAGCATCAGTGCCCTACAGAGAATGGTTAGAAAGCTGGAGAGATTTTCACTAGGAGCAAACCCCATGAAAAGCCCGAGAAAGCCTGTCTTCAACACCTCTCTTAGTAGGGTCTTCACTCCCTGGAGTCACTGTAGGTATCTCTTCCACCACACACAAGGTTGTAAGGGGGGGTCACCAAGACCGAGCCAAGTCTGGGGAAGGGAAATGTGTATCCTCCTCCTAAAAGGATCCGGGAAAGACTTATGGCTGCAATTAGAGGTTCTTTTAATGACACATTAAATGAACTGCTCCACATATTTATTCCTTTGACCACTGAGGACTTCTCTGTGACAGGAGGAGGGCCAAGCACACTGCCAGCGATTCACAGGTCCGTATCCCAAACCCTGTCAACCAATTAGACTGCAAGAGCAAGCGGCCCCATTTTCGAATGAAGCTATAATCAGGCTGCTCCCTCACCCAGAAAGAGCAGATAGTCTTGTCCAGAGTGGAGAAAGTAATCGGCAGGGGAAAGGCCCGAATAAATCAGAGGTGATTCCAGCGTGCCTTGCTATAGGTCCATTAAAATTGGAAAGTGGCTGATGCAGACCTGGCCTCCCCGTCAAACTGCCTCACTTGGGAGAAAGTGCCTCATTGCATCAGGAAAGCAACATGGCTTCCAAAAGAAATGGCTAGGAAGGCGGCAGCTGTGTATATTAGGACTAACTTCTCAGGGATTCACTAAAGTGTGAGGAGAGGAGGAAGAGGAGAAGGTGGAGGAATGGGACAGGGGAGTAAAATACAGAGAGAGAAAGGGAAAGAGAGAAAAGAGGGGCAGAAAGGAGAAAGGTATCCTGATTGATTGATTGAGAGGTTGGCATGCATACCCATGCTACAGTGTGTGTGTGGAGGTCAGAGGATGACTTACAACATTTCTCTCCTTCCACTGCCTGGGTCCCAGGGATCAAACTCAGACATCAGTCTGGGCTTGAAGAGCCATTACCTGCTAAGCCATCTTACTGGTCCATGTAGGGAATAGATAAATGAGCTATCCAATCAACTACAAAACCTGATTGATGGCATCTCTAGGCCTTTTTTTCTTTAAACAATATGGCACCATCACCTTTGGTCACCAGGCTGTTAAGAATACCCTCTCCAAGAGAGCACTGTACTGCACAGAGAGTTTTCCCGATTCCACTTAATGGTGGGGCCTGGCTACAGGTCATTCTCCTGCTCAACAGTTACCCAGCAAGGGGTTGGAGTACTCATGAGAGTCTGGAGAAGAGGAGAATGGTGCACATACAGCAACTGGGGACAGTCCCCATGAGTGGTTGACAGCACACGGATACCACACCCTCTCCAAATCTGAAGATTTCAGTGCCTTCCTTAGGGGAGAACAAAGGTGTGGAGCTTCTAGGGAGCCATCTATTCCCTTGAGGAGTTCCCATGTACATAGTTCTGAAAAAAAGATTTGCTGGAATCTGTTACACGCTTTTTATCCTTTTCTTTAGATTCCTATGTTTGGTATATGTGTATACGTGTATGGGTATTTGTGTGTGTGCCATGTGCATGCACATGCATGTAGAGACTAGAGGTCAACCTCAGAGGTCATTTCAAGGACTGTGCAGTTTGTTTTCAGAGACAGGGTCTCTCATTGGCCAGGGGCCTACTGATTAGGTTAGACTAGTTTGATCAGCTGGTCATTGAGCCCCAAGAGTCCTCCATCTCTGCCTCTCCAGCCCTGGGCATATAAATGTACACCCCACTCCCAGAGTTTTATCTTGGTCCTAAGAATCAAACTCAGGTCCTCCTATTTGCATAGTGAACATTTTACCCCTGAGCTATACTTTCCCTACCCTAAAAGGCAAGTTGAGCCATGCAAAATCTTGTGGTCCCTAGTGCAGGATTTTAAAACCCTTCCCATTATTAGAGTAGTCTCTGTTTTAAAAAATATGTTTTTCTACTATAATTTAATGAAATAATCAATTTCCCATTGATATAAGAGGGTCCCCTATATAAAGGCTTTGCATCAGCAGAGTGTAAATCCCCTGGACCTTCAGAGACTGGATGCACAGGGCTTTGGCCATGCTTCCTCATCTTCCTGGATGAGAGCCAGTCACCCCCAAGGGAATTTTCCCATCTTTAACTAGGAATACAGGGTCCACAAGAGCTTTCTAAATGAACACCAAGGGTTCAGTATAAGCATCGCTTGTGTCAATTTGGCTTGTGTGGCTAATTGCTGTGTGCAGAGGCTAACATCTGTGAAGATCAGTCCAGCCTCTGAACACCAGACTGTCAAAGTCAACAGCAAAGCTCTCTGGGTGAAGCCCATCAGTAGAACACCCGTGGGGACATCAAACACGGCTTCAAGTGGAAAGGGGCTGAGAGCAAAACTTTCAAGATGAATGAGAAGGCTAAATTGAATACATTCTTTTAGGGTCTAAAGAGGATGGGGCGAGGAGGGGGGGCAGATGACGTACTCTGAGGTTAAAGAACCCTTAGCAGAGGAGCCATTAACGACCCACCTCAGAAAGACATCTGTAAGGGCACAGAGGCTGGGCTCATACCCCACCAGCTTCCTGACCAACGTCAACAACACTCACGGTAGTTGACTGCTTGGCATATGATTACACAGTGTAGGCCTTAATGACCATGTAAACCATGACTTTGGCAGGTTGGGGCTGTTTGCTTTCAAGCCATCTGGCTGCCCAAGTTCAAGGAGATTTGTAAACAAAAAGAGAGAGCCCTCGTATACAATATAGTGAGAAGGAAGCAGACCATGCTGATCCTAAGAAGCAGGTTGGGAATGGGCTTTTTTTTTTTCTCCCTTCATCAGCCAACTGCCTGAAAAGCAAGTCTACATTCCGTCATCTTTTGAAAAACAGACTTAATCACACAAGTTTCACTCTTTCTGGGTATGCCAAATGTCAGCTCAGAGTCCAGTGAGAGTCAAGGTTCTTGCTTAGCATACAAAGGTGTATGAAGATTTTGCTGATTAATTTTTATTTTTCATTATGTGTATGGGAGGAGGTATTTGCACATGAGTGCAGTTGCCAGCAGAGGCCAGAAGAGGGAGTTATATCTCTAGAAGCTAGAGTTCCAGGAGTTGTGCACCACCTGATGTGGACTCTCGGACTTAGACTTGGATCCTCTGCAAGAGGAGTATGTACTCCTAACCACTGAGCCATCTCTCCAGCCCTAGGCTTATGAGGTTTATAGCATTTGGGACTTTAATCTGCAAAGTATGATTCAATCCTCTTTGAGTATCCCGCAGCAGAACCCTGGTTGTAAATAAACCAAATGATTGCCGTGGAGGAAGCCACAGCCGCCTGCTTCCATCACTCACCTTCAAAAAATATTTCTGGAAAACAGATAAAATTAACTACTGTAGCAGATAAATAGGGACCATCATGCTCACAGCAAATATGTAACCACCCACCAGTCATGCTTAAACACAACTGACAGCTCCTAGGAGAGACTTAACCACCTACCAGCAGCAATGACTTTCTTTCCCTCTGAGTCCTAATGTACCTGGTAATCTGTGAAAAGAGTAAGGGGTTGCACATGGACCACACAGTGAAACAGGAGGTTATGAGTTAGGACCAGACTGGACTCTCAATGCTACCAGGTGGAACCAATATTTATTGAGTGATTATTTACAGCAATATTTATAGCAGAGACGTGGATACCATTTTGGATTTCCTGAATGCACAGCTCTGGGCATCCAAGCCTGGAGAAGAGAGAAAAAAGGACAAGAAGTGACCATGGATTGGGGGAACTGAGTTTGCTTTGGGTGAAAAGGACCGTTGCAGCTTTGAATTCTGTTGTTTCAGGAAGTAGGACTGGAAAAGAATCACATGGGAACTCTTTGTTTGGAATGACATGAATTGGGTACCTAACCAATGTGTTAGTTACCTTTCCTCACTGGTGTGACAAAAATACCTGACAAATCATTTTAGGAAATGGAGGGTTTGTTCTGGCTCATGGTTTAAAGAGATACAGTCCATTGTGGGGGAGGATAGTGCCAACAAGAGTTCAACATATCTGGACACATGTATCAGCTGTCCGGAAGCAGAGAGGTGAACGCTGATGCTTGGCTCATTTTTCTCCCTTTCACTTATTCAAGGACCCAGGCCCATGGGGTGGTGTTGTTCACATTCAAGGCGGGTCTTCCTTCTTTAGTTAAACCATTCTGGAAACACTGAGTTGGGTTTCCATGGTGATTCTAAATCCAGCCAATCTGACCCTCGTAGCCAGTAAATGCCACATTTGGGTCATTTGAAGGAACAAGCATTTATTTGGGATGTCTCCTTTTTGGCTCTGGTTATCACTGAGACCCAGATCTGAGTCTCGTTCCAACAGTTATAGGCTTGTGCCGGTCGTTTCACCTTGCTGAGCTTCAGTTTCATTCCCCTGCAACTGGAAATGGTCTTCCCTCCTTACAGGCAGGCCACAACAAGGCCTTGATGATCATTAGTTGAAATAATAGCAATTATGTGATGTGAACGGTAGACTCTATAGCTCAGGAGAATGGAAGCTTCTACTTCTTCTCTGTCATCCTCAGGCAATGGTATCTTTGGAGAGTGCTGTGTGTGGGTCCCCCATCTTTGGGGTCTAAAATACGTGACAATAAAGAGTGATCCTTTCCACAGGCATTCCATCCAGAGGCTCATCTTGCCTTTAACGGTCACTGGACTGGTCTAGGTAGGTGACTGACTTCTCTTCTTCCCAGATGCTCAATGAAGGAAGCCTGTGTTTATAAAAATGAGCAGAAGTTGAAAGGTTTGTGAGACTGTCAGACAGCCAAACGACAGATGTGGTCTAGTGGAGGGACATTTCCCTGGATGCTGGGAAAGTTCTGGGCAGCAGACAGAGGTAACTTCATAATTCATCACACCTGTTCAAGCATCTGAACATGATACTGAGGTGTAGGGGGTCCCCTCGGCCACTCTCAGCTCTCCCAGTCAGGAAGAAGACTAATCACAGAGTACAAGACTTCTGAGATTCAGGACAAGCAGGATCCCAGATAAAAGACACCCCTTCCATACCGCCCGAGAGCCATGCTCAAGAAATAAATCTAAGTCTGAAAGTAACTCAGTAGAGAAGCTCACTGTTTTGGGGGCTCTGTTGCATAGCTCAGAACCCCAGCTACCACTGGGACTGGGACCTGAAGGGCAACAGGGCTGAGCGGGAGTTACTGAGGGATGAGGCAGTGACAGATTCACATTATACTTAAAAATAGCTAGTCCTAAGCAGGTAGTATTTTGTATACAGGGGGCTGCACATATGTGTGTATGATGTGTGTATGGGTACAGGTACATATGTTTGTAGGTGCATGTGGAAACAGAAGTCAGCCCTGGTTATCCTCTTTCAGGAGGTGTCCATCTTGTTTTTGTATGTCTGCTTTGAGACAGAGTCTCGCACCTAGCCTGGAACTCATCCATTCAACTAGGCTGGCTGTCCAAGGAGCCTCCAAGGATTCCACTTGTTTCTATTTCCCCAACCCTTGATTCTACAATGATACCACCATACCTAACATTTTTATCACTGGAGATCAAAATCCCATCCTCATGCTGCTATGGCAGGTCCTTTACCATCTAGACTATTGCCTTGGCCCCTCAAAAAGATACCATTTAGACAGCTTTATTCCAGGGTTATTTTTTATGCTATTGATTCCAAGCAGGGATTTTTTTTGTACTGAAGTGTGAGTAATAAAAACTTAGAGTGAGAAATTGGGGTTCAACCTGAACGTCAGAGAAGCAAAATAACCAGACACTGGCTCTTAACTCTACCTCAGTCTGAAATGGTTACTCTGCCTCCAGAAATCTCAGAATGAGGCTGATACTGAGAGCTGTCTCCTCCTGTTTTATAATGCTCTCTAGTTCTGGGATTAAGGGTGTGCACCATTACTACCTGGTTTCTATGGCAAGCTAGTGCTGTAGCTACTGGGATTGAAGGTGTGTGTCATTGTAGCTACTCGGATTGAAGGTGTGTGTCATTGCAGCCTGGTCTGTAAGGCTGGCCAGTGTGGCTATTTTACTTTTCTGATCCTCAGGCAAATTTTATTTATTAAAATCCAAATAAAATGCCACTACACTGTACTATGTTTGTATTTATATTTTTTAATGCTAGGGTGGAGGTTAGTTCCTTAAACGGAATGGGCTATGGGGACTGCTGGACCAGTGTGGGGGATAAAGATGCTCACTCATTTATTTCAGCATGGATTCATGGATTCCTACTGATTACTCACTGGGTTGCGGTCCATTACTGTCATTACTTATTTTGACACTAGAATTGTCCTGGAGTTTGACACTGGGAGCCCCTTCTGTCCTTTTCATCCCCATTTTATTCATCGCTACTTAATGAACAAAGACTCATTTTGTACCTCACCCCGATTGTGCCTCTGAATCAGGGCTCACTCTGTGAAGCCCTGGATCTTTTTTTTAAGCTTTCTTTTTATTTATTCTTCCACATCATGTCTCCTGATCTCACCCCCTAAATAAAATAAAATAAAATTTAAGAAAAGAAAGGAGAAAAATGGAAGGACAGGAGACTCTCATCATGGAAGCTGCAGTGTGACACAGTGAGTCACACAGTAATCCCTTTATCCATACATTTTTACATGCAGGTGTTCATCCCAAAGAATCACTGGTCTGGCTCAAGGGCCCTGCTCTCTGCTACATCACTGATGTTGGGCCTTCACTGGGACTCTTCCTGGACATCCCATTGTTGTCCTGTGTCATGGAGATCCTGCAGCCCTGGGTCTTCAGAACTGTCCGTCCCCTTCCCCCATGCTCCAGCAGATCTCAGAAGGGTGAATGTCGGGGTGGACCAACATATAACCCTGGTTCTGGAAGCCCTGGATCTTTATAGAGAAGAAGGGAACTCTGCGATCACACTCTGGGTATCAGAGCTACTGGGTGTCATTTTTTTTTTTTGGTTTAGTTTTTGAGAGTTTCACATACAAGTACAATAGTTATAGCGTTCTCCTGCTCCTTTGCCTCCCTCCATTTCCTCTAATGTCCCTCCCACTCCTCAAATCCTTTGTTCTTGTTCTTTAATTTGTTAAACTTTCTCATACATACATGCACACACACATACACACATGCACACACACACACATTTAAAAATATAATCTGTGGTATTATTTAGTATTGTTCTTAAATGTTTAGGACTGACCTTTTGGGATTGACTAGCCTATCAGTGGGAGGTCCTGGGAGAAGATTGTTCCCTCTTCCAACAAATATAAATTTGCTGTAGTTCCTCTTGTACGGATGAAGTCCCTTGAGAATTTCCCTACCTAGGTTGGCATGTCTGCTAGTGGTATCATTTCTCAGGTCTTGTTTAGGCAACCATGTTCCTGGGTGCAGCTTCCTTGTGTCTAGAAGACACACTGTCACAGTAGAATCCCTGGCCCTTTGGCTCTTACAATCTTTCTATCTTCTCTCTCATGATGCTCCCTAAGCCCTAGGTCTGAGAACTGTGTTATAGACATGGCATCAGGGGACAGGCACTCCATGGCCAACTGTCCTCTTCATTCTGCTGCTCTTTGGTGGTCTTCAACTGCTGCAAAAAAAAGAAGAAGCTTCTCTTATGAGGGTTGAAAGCAACACTTACCTGTGGGTTTGAGGATATGTATTAGGGCTACAGTTAGAGACTTTTATACTGGTTCAATGAAGTGGCAGCTGGGGTTATTTTTAAGCTTCTCTCAATGCACATAGATTGGAGGAAATGATGGAGAGCAAGGGAGGAAGATGGTCAGATAGATGATATTGATTGATTGATTGATTTAGATATAAGTATATTTGAGCCATGTCAGCACTTCCATTGCAGTTCTGCAGTGTGTTCCTGTTTTGTCTATTGGACAGCACTTCTTCAGTAAAAGACAGGCAGCCCCCATTTCTCGCACTGTATTTGTTCATTTGCTCAAGTTTGGAAGGCAGAACACTGCTTTCAAATTGTCCATGTGCACCCTGTGTAAGTCAAAGCTACGAACTAGGCTTCTGTGTTTTTTTTTACACATCTTTTGAGCTCTGGGCTGAAGGACTGTGGTCAAAATTCCAAGTTCAGTCATTAGTTGGGAGCTGGGGCTGTAACTCAGCAGTAGAGCACTAGCCTAGCATGCATAAGCCCAGGGTTGAACCCCTACCCATCACAGAATATTCTTGCATCACCCCTTCCAAATCTATACTGATTCGTGTCTCTGTTGGAGGCTTTTATCCATCTTTGTGGACTTCCTTAGCATATAAAGCATTGCCATAATTATGAGGATATACTTAAATGGGTATTATAATTAAATGAAAAGGTATAGTCAGACAGGTGTTAACTGCCACCACCACTCTACCCACCCCTTGCAGGTAACCTATCTCATTCATTTCTGGTTTCCTTCATATTGTTTATTTTTGCTGAGATGAGAAGATCTAGGTGTCCATTGGTTCCTTTACCTTCTTCTATTAGACAGAGCAAACTATAAATGACCATTATGCCCTGTGTTTTTCTTACGATGTATCCTGGGAATCTCCCTTCAAGTCAGAGGGTCTCTCGTCATCCTGGGTTAAACATGCAGTTCATGTGTTACACGGCCACACCACATGGATCCTGCCTTCTTCTATTCACAGGCACCTACACTGTGTGAAAATCTTGCACCTATGAATATCTTGTTATAAAATCATATGCGTGTGTGTCCTTGTTGTATTGTTGTACAGGTATCATCAAGACCAACTTCCTGGGGAAATTCCTAGAAGAGCTAGCATTGAGTCATTTGTATCCCTCTAACAAAGTATAAGGTTAACTTTTGTCAACCAAATGCACCAAATTTTCTACATGTAGCATTGTCTGAGAGGTGAGAAAGAATGCTTAAGTGCAGGTCAAAAAGAAAAATACTGCATTTAGATACCATTCATTCATCTGAAATACACAGTTCAATAGATTTTAATATATACCACACTTCAGATAATTTTAGAACTTGGTGCCTTTTGCCTCTCATTGTCTAAACACCCAAACCCACAAGTCCTGAGCTACTCCCAAGGTGAGCTCCACCAGCAGATTGACCTGTCTTTGACATTGCACATAAGTAAAATGATAAACTATGGCTTTTGTTTCTAGCTTCTTTTAATTTACATCTCATATGAAAAGCTTGCCCATGTTACAGCATGGAGCAAAATTTTGTTCTTTCTTATGGTCAAATATTATTCCATTGTGTGGATAGAGCACATTCTATATCAAGAGCTATTCATCTAGTGCTAGCTAGTTAGGCTGTTCTTACAACTTGTCTTTTTTAAAAATATGACCATAAACAGGAGTGTAGGTTTGGGAGGAATAGATTGCTTATTTCTGCTAGATATCTACCTAGAAATAGATTTTCTGTATCATATATAACTTTGTGTAATTCTTTGAAGACGTGAAATTATTGCAATGTAGCTTTTATTTATATTTCACTTACTATAAATAGGATCTTTTTCTCACACTTAAAGTCTATTTTGATATCTCTGTGGGTCTATTCTCACCTCAGTTTTGCTGTTTGTTTGTGGGATTTTGTTGTTGTTGTTGTTGTTGTTATTTTGGGTTTTGTTTTGTTTTTACTACAGTTTTCCCTCAGTTTTTAAGTTCTTGGAGCTGGAAAGATGTCTCAGTGGTCATGAGCATTGGCTGCCCTTTCAAAGGACCAGGATTTAATTTCCAGCATCTACATGCTGGCTTCCAACCAACTGTAACTCCAATACCAGAGGATCTGATGCCTCTTTTCGCCTTTGTGGGCACCAAGCACACACATGCTACAAAGAGAGACATACGTGCAGGGAAAACATCCACACATAAAATGAAAGTGAAATAAAAATTTTAAAATGCACATGTATGTTTGGGCTGGAGAAATAGCTCAGTGATTAAGAGACTGTGTTGCTTTTGCTGACTGGTCAGGTTCGACTCCCAGCACCCACATGTTGTCTCACAACCGTCTGTGACCCCAGTTCCAGGGAATCCAGCAGGCATGCACATGCTGCACGTACATGCAAGCAGACAAAGCATTCATATGCATAAATAAAATAACTAAATCTAAATCTAGCATATATGTAATTTTGCTAGCTCTGGCAATTGCCCTTTTGTCTCTGTTGTGACTGCAAGTCATTTGTCTTTTGCTGCTGTGTCTTCGAATTGGCTTATGGTGCCTTTTTTTTCCCATGCAGATGTTTTGAAATGTCCATGAGATCACATTTATCAATTCTGCCTTCCTGCACTTCTGAATATTGATTCTAGTTAGAAGCCATTTGTTTACATCCAAGAATTCATCCATGTTCTCTTTCAGGACTTGTAAGTCCATTTTTACTTGTAACTCTCTTATTCTTTCTGAAATATCCCCTTATGCATGGTCAGAGGACCAAATCTGTCTTAGCTAACTTTGCGATCTCCCCAGTTGCCCCACCACCATGTATTTAAAAGGTAACCTTCACTACAGGAAATTCCCATGAGCCCTGATAGCATCCGGAACATTTGCCTATAATGTCCCAATGTCCAGAGTTTCTGCTCTGACCCACTTGGATGTGTAGTCTGGCACTACTCTCAAAATGTTGGAGTTCTTAGGAACAGGTTGGAAGTTATTTTGTGTGGGTGGTGGAGGGGGGGCATGACGGATGTGTGTTCTGGTTTCATTCTAGTTGCTGTGAAAATAAGGGATGGAAAACAACTTAGGGGGAAAAGGGATACATAACCACAGAGGCTGGGGATCTGGGAAGACAAGGATGGGCGGGGCCTTTGCACCTATAGGGAAACCAAGGTAAGGAAGGATGCAAAACATGATGGTGCTGAGCCTATTGGTCTTCAGGGGCAACATCTAAATAGTGCATCATTTGCAGGAGATCTGTTTGACAGACAGAAATAGAAGGGTAGTGATCAGGAGAGTGAGTACCCCGACATCTTTTGGGGGGTAACACTGAGAGTGAATAGGAAGCTCTGAGAAAAAATGGGGGATGTTTTGGTGAGAGACAGAAGTGACAAAGAGGAAATTTGATTTTTGTTTGTATTTGTTTACTATATGTCTATGATGTATGTGCTTGTCTGTTTGCTTGGATGCAAGTATGCACATGGCATGGTGGCAGTCAGAGGACAGCCTTGGATGTCAGGACATGGCTTCCACTTTGTTTGAAAGCAGAGCCTCTTTTTTTTTTTTTTTCATTGTTTCCCCTTTCACGGCATATGCCAGACTAACTGGCCTCTCTCTGCCTCTCATCTCACTGTGAATGCTGCAAGGGCAGACACGCACTGCCGTGCTGGCTTTACCTGTGTTCCGGGGACTCCATCTGAGGTCCTCATGCTAGGACAGCAAGGGCTTTACCCACTGAGCCATCTTCTCAGCCCAAGGAGGAAACTTGAAGTTGTGGTTGTTGTGAATTTGGTAAGAGCTGGTGACCATCTCTAATGATGGTGAAGTACGGAATCTGCATGAGGGAGCTTGTAGACTCAGAAATATTAGAACATTAAGTAAGATCATTGAGGTCTTTGTATAGACCTCAATACTTTGTTGGGACTTCTTGGATTCCTTCCCTCCTTTCTACATTCCATTCCAATTGCACAGTGTCTATGGGAGTAATGGCGTGTGGGGGGTCAGGCTAGATCCTTCCTTTCTTCCCCAGGTGCACTTCTGCAGATAGCTAGGGGCAAAGCTTCCCACTGAATGGGAAAAAAGGAGTCTGAAATGTTCAGCTCGTAGAAAAGCGGTCTTTATATTTCAAAGCAGTCACCACCCCCTCAGTGCTGGTGAGCCCAGTTATCGGGCAAATCAATGTCAAGATCTTGGGTATGCTAAAGGATGCAGCATAATATGATAAAATTTAGCCAGAACCATTGCCGTGGAGACCCTGCTCTTGAGTCTGTTGGGCAAGCAACAGTGGGAACAGCTGTGGATTGATTGGAGTGTGTGTTGATGACTTTAGCAATGCTAATTTTGTCAGTATCTCAGGTCCCTCAATTCAACAGGAGAAAGGTTCAGGGCTGAAATTGCTCCCTTGTGATACTAGATAGGCTCAGAAAAGTTATGAAGAATAAGCAGTAAGCTCTTTTAACAAATGTTTTATTTATTCATTTGTTTTGTGCATTATGATGTGGAGGGTGCACGTGCACATGTGTGCTCAGGCATATTCACCCATGCCTGTGCACCAAGACAGGGGCTGGCATCAGATTTCTGCCTCTCTCATGTTTCACCTTATTTTCAAGGCAAGGTTTCTTGTTGAACCTGCAGACCATCATTTAAGGCAGTCTGGCTAGTCAGCAAGTTCCCAGGATCCTCCTGTCTCACAGCCCCCAACACTGGTGTTATAGACATACATGAGCTACCATGCCCAGCTTTAAATAGGTATCAGGTCTTCATGCTTGCATAGAAAACATTTACCTGTGGAGCCATCTCTCTTGCTCTTTAATCACTGTATCTTTTCATCTCAGATCCATTAGAGTGTTTGTTGAATTCAGCATTATAAAATTTTTGGAAAATTTGAAGTCATGGGGAGAGCTATTTGTTTGACTGATTGATTTATAAGAAAAACACAAGGTCTACCCATTACAATTTGGTAAATATTAATGTTAACACATAATAGTTTGGCATCTTTTTCTTACAAAAATGAAACTTATTAAATAAGCAAAGTGGAGCGCTTCATTTATTTTTTTCGATTTCCTTAAAAAAATACATGAGCTATTTGAAGCCGTGGCTCTGTCACATAACCCTTGGCTTTGTCCTTACTGGTTTGAATATGCTCTTAAATGTTTTAAACTGTGTTGTGAAGAGGGCCGCTGAATTTAGATTGGTCTGGGGAATCTCATTTACACACACACACACACACACACACACACACACACACACACACTGGTGAGAAGCAGACAAACTCAGGAACAAAACAAGTCATTAACATCAGAGTTGAACAAAGAAAGTTCTTATGTCAAGCAGATTGGGAAAGTGCTCATTTTCTCAGAAGACAGAAGAAAAGGAGGAAAAGAGATCCCCTCATCCAGCTGAAAAGAAGATCACAAGACCAGGAACAGAAAGGGGAGGGGGCACAAACTTGGCAACCCAGAGGCCTTCCACTTGTGCCAGCTTCTGTTCCCAGCCTCTTGAGCCCGAGCTCCTTGGTTCTAATCTCTCCAAACACAAAGGCAGAGGCTGTGAGTAGCCACTCACAGGCCCTTTGAGGACTGCACAGAACAATGGCCGCTCTCCCAGCCTTAGGAGCTGTGGGGACAGGAAGTTGACAACAGGAAGGCACCAAGTCCCTACCTCCTTAACTTCCCAGGATGAAGTGGTCTCCTGGAGGCAAAAGTGCATTTCATTCTGGCCTCTCAGTTCATTATTCGGTCTGTCCTCAGCATTTAGGATTAGTTAATGCATTTTCTCCTCTTCCTGCCCTCAAGCCCTCAGCATCCCATCACTCTTTAACCCCCTGCTGTCTGCACTCTGTCCCTACTCCACGGAAACAGTCCTCTCACAGGTCAGTTCGCTCAACCGCCTCTTCTCCCTTCTCATGCTATGAGCTCATTCATGGTGGAGAGGCATAGATGTTGCTAAGGACTCTCTGTGGCCGCCTCTGTTTTCTTAAACCCCCTCTTCTGACTTTGGAGACTATTGTGCTCCTCTGGCAGCTATACCAGAGCTCGTATTGGTCTTGTATTCCTTCTTCCTACCTGGAGAACACAGCTCTGTTCTCTCCTCCTCCTCCTCATAGCTCTGGGTTCATCCGGGTTCGTTGCTATGTGTGTCATTCAGTCAGCTCAGTCAACAACTCTAAGTGGAAATGTCACCTAGTAGGCATGAGATTCCAGACCCTCTGCCGCTGGCCAGGAGGTGGGATTCCGGGCCCTTTCTCTGTGTATCTTGTTTTCTACCTCGAGAGAAACTTCCGTGACCTGGTTTCATTCCACAACTTTCCTCGCTGAGTTGCCTCCCATGCTTTGAACCCTTCTCTGTGTGCCAACCCCTCCTCCCTTCCCTTTCATATTCACTTCTGGTGTGGGGGTCCCTGTTATCCCTTTGGAAAAGCCAAGCATCTTTTGACCCTTCCACATCTGGCGCCTTCATGACTGTTCCTGGTCAGCTCATTCCATCTGTCACCATCAGCTCAGCGATTTCCAATTGAATGCCATTCATCAGGACCCTAGTGGCACTCACATGCATTTTCACTCTTTCCCTGTTAAAATGTTGTGCAAATACATGTAGAGGAGAAAGAACGGGCAGATGAGAGCAGAGAAAGTTGAGCAGGGAGAGGACAAGCAATGTTTAGTTCTGGGTTTCCTGCAAATTTGGGTTCTGAAAACCATTTATTTCCTTGTGTGTCAGTTTTCCTCTGTGGGAGCCCTGACCACTGCTCCTGTTGCAGACGTCTGCTGATGATCCAGTAATCTCATGCGCTCTTGTGTAGGGATCTTGCCAGGCCCTTCCCAGTAGAACTGCCCTGTCACTGTTGTTTGTGGCTCTGATCTGTTTCAGGACCAACTAAGCATGTTCTAGCCGAGTAGACCCATCATCCGGTAGACTCTTATCAAAAGTCTCAAGAGCACTTCAAAGAGGTCTAGTTGGCAAATAAAGTTGAAAATGGTGACATAAAGCCAGGCTAATTTTCTGTGTATATTACCCAGGAGATACTCTACCTCTTTTGGCTTCTGGTGTCTTTCATGTCAGTTGATGGGAAGGTTTCATCCACATCTCCTGATTCTCTCTCTCAAGAAGAAAGAACAGCTTTGGGTTCCCACATTGTCTATGTGACTTAATTATCAATGGCTTGGGTTCATTTCCTCTTCTTCAGTGTTGAAGAAAACATAGTGCTTCCCTGCCTCCATATATATTCTTCATTGCATCTAGTCGTTTCTTGGATATATATAAATAACAGCCCTAATTTCCCCAATTTCTAAATCTCTTCCATCTGAGATATACAGATTTTAATATATAGGTTTTGTTGGGTTTTTTTCTTGTTTTGTTTTGTGCCATAGCTATCTCTTGACTAGGCCTTCCTTGGGAAGGACCCTCATGTCAAGATGGGCTCTGCATGCGTTTCAGCCTCCTGGGGTTTTACAAAATACAGATTGCCCTAAACCACTCAGCAGAAGGCATCAAATTAAGCCTTAGCAGAAGAATCTCAGATTTCATTGTTTCCTCGTCTTTACAGTTCTTCTGCTGTGTGATGCTACTGTCAGTCACTGAGTCACCCACCACCTCTGTCCCTATGTGACCCTGGCTTCTCTCATCTATGTCAAGGGTACCAGTTCAGATCAAGGGTTCAATTATGGAAGTGTTCTCCAGACCTCAGACACATATTATTAAGTAGAAACACCATGATTATGGATCCAGCCCCATATTGTTCTGAAATCTCAACATTGGTATATAATATTTAAGTTTCGGATCACTATAATGGAGCAAGACTCACATGGAGTCCTTTGGATGTCCTACAGCGGTAGTTCATCATCATCTAGAGAAAGCACTAAGGGCCTAGGGTATCATCAGTACTGAAATAACCTCCAGATGTTTTCATCATAATCACAGCCCATGGGGACACCGTGACACTCATGAGAACAACACCGTGGACAAAATCTTCAAACACATCAGACAGTGGATTTTGATATGTGAGGACAAAAAAAAAAGGAGGGGGTGCCAAGCAGAAGGCCAGGGATGGCTCAGTTCCAAACACTACTCTTGGCCCGTGGGGATGATGCCAAATATGTTCTTTCTAATCATCTCTCCTGTGCATTTTCTGCTGTTGGGTACCCTTTCTATACATCCTGACCTCCCTATACATCTGACAAGGTAACTGATGTATTCCGTGGCCAGCAAGGACAAACATGGAGTTCTGTCAGAACAAGTCCAAAGGCATGGACAGCGAGAGGCATACCTGTGACCCGCAGATTGATTTACCAGCCTTTCAGGAAAGACAAAGCCAGACAATAGGGAAAACCAGCCTGTCCTAAGCCTATTATCCCAGAGCCTGACTTTAATTATCTCCCTCTCCTTCCTCAAACCACATTCATAAATATTTAATAAGGACCCAGCCTCTCACCTAATTCCAGCACCCACATACCTTGGCACCCCTTTCTTCAGTGATCCTGTTAGCTAACCTTATCCCGAAGCCTCCCACGAACTCCCAGCCCATCAGCAGATCTCCACCAGGTAGATCATGCATCTCCGAGAAGCCCCTTCAATAACAACTACGGCAGCTCCTGTCTATCAAACACTGACGTCTGTCTCTGTCACATTTCCCACACGATACACAAGCAGTAGCTTCCCAACCACATCTTTGAATCGTTGCCCCAACGGCATTAGCCACTAACAGACATGCTTTTGGTGTCACCCTCCACCCCTCTTGTCTCCCTTTTAATATCCCTATTATTCAGAACTTTGGCTTATATCACCCCAATAACCAGCTCCATTAAACACGCAGGTTAGCTCTAACAGCCACTTCATTCACTATTTCTGCTGACCTTTCTTCTCTCCCCAGTGATCAGCTACTTCCTAGGCCACCCAGGCTATTTCTCTGGCCCATCAGTAGGAGGCTCAAGGCTCTTTCTCTTCCCCCATCCAGCCCTGAATGTGGGGCTCCTTCTGCTCATGAGTGCCTGCTTAGGGTGACCCTACTTGATCCCTGTTACATTCCTCTGGGCTAGTCAAAGGTTTGCATTGTGTCCCTGAGTAGTTGGAGCATGCCATGAGGAGTGAGCATGGCCCGGTCCTAATCATGACAACCTCGGCCCCAGTGAAGAATGAATAATAACAGCAGCTTCAGACCATCATCCTCGAAGAGCCCACTGAGGACGTTTGTTTTGGGATAATGAATATGGAAATTTGGATTCCATAATAAACTGCAAGCAGTCTTTCAACTCACTCGTGCCGAAAATTCACACTCGCCTTTCCCATAACTTGTCACTTGTGTTTTTTATTGTTCGATATGTAAACAAGGCCAGGAAAGCCTTTGTTCCTTGATGCCTACTTAGATTTGCCCATTAATCCCAGCCCCCCTCCCTTACCCACCAATGCATGCAGGATTACACAAAGCAAAAGTCATTAATTTTTATCTCTGACTATCTGTGGGGTTTTTAATGTGGCCTGGCTTGCTTATGCACCACCAATTACATGTCATAAGTGCTTGTAGATGCTGGAGCGGTATCATGGGCTGATGAATCACCGCCTCCTGCACTGATTAGTATGCAAGGGGCCCCGTTCCTCTTGGAGCAGCTGGCATGCCAATGAGGATCTGGCTCGGCCGGTCAAGGCATCTGGACATGAATTCAATATGGATTGCTTTAATTAAATGGCTAAGCGCACAAGATGCTAAGAAACAACTCCATCATTGAGGGGAAACTTGAAAATATAGTCGACAGAAGCAAGCTGGGTAGAAAGGGTGGGGAAAGCTTTCATCTGCACCGCCTGCTCCACCAGAAATCCCGGGAACTCTGGGAAAGCAAACCACAGCCTACTTGCTAAAAGCAGGATGAATGGTGGAGTCGAGGATGGTTCACCTGAGAGGAGTCCAGTACGTCATCCTGAAATTTAGAAATCAGAGCAGAAGGACAAGACCTCCTTTTCCACTCCCTGGGAAAGGGTTATTTAAATTATTCGCTTGCTCAGAAACTCAATAAAGCTGACTCTAAGAAGGAAGAAGGCAGTGCAAGCTGCCCAGGGAAGCCCACGTTCGCCTCTCAACAACGGCTCTGGCAGAAAACAAATGAACAGAGGCATCACAGACACGATGCCAGGGAGGTCCATCTCTGTGCTAATTCACCTCAGAAGAGGGGGCAGCAACAAGGATTTGCCCTGATCACTTGGGAAGGGCTTTTGCACACACCACAAATATAAAGTATCAATCAGATTGGGCTTGCTTTCAGCCTCTCTCTTGCTGATCTATTTCAGTAAAGGAATAAATGTAACATTTTTATTCAGAATATAGACAGTTCGGCATCACCACATTTTACACTTAGGAGCAATTATCTTTAATTCCATTGCAAGTCCCGTCTTCCTTCCACACCATGTTGTATGTTATATGTTTGCCTGTGTTTCACCGGGTGGTAGACTTTGTGACAACACTGTAGATTCAGGCATGTCTGAACTACCTGCTGTCCTGGGCTTTAAAATTTCTAGCTGTAGCCTGGCAGTGGTGGTACACGCCTTTAATCCCAGCACTCGGGAGGCAGAGGCAGATGGATCTTTGTGAGTTCGAGACCAGCCTGATCTACAAGAGCTAGTTCCAGAACAGGCTCCAAAGCTACAGAGAAACCCTGTCTCAAAAAAACAAAAAAAAAATTCTAGCTGTAACAGAATCCCTTTCTCCTATATCTAAACCAGAAATAAGAACAATACCGATATCACCATCCATTTGCAGTGCCTGAGTTAACCAGAGCTGAATCATAACATATACCGTAGAGTTTGAAACATGATGGTTTGTTTTGACTTTGTGGACTGTGGTCATGAGTGGGATGTTGTTTTCCTGAGTGAATACAGAGAATGCTGCTCTTAGCATTGGTAGCTTTTATCTCCATACACCAGGAACCATAGCAGAAAGACATTTAAAGTGTTTCTGTGTGCTCACCACTTTTCCAGCTTCTACTTTGTTTGTTCTCCTGATCAAATGTCTAGTGCCATTCATTAACAGCAATATATACCAAAGATGGGTCTAGGGCTACGTTTTCTTTTTTTAGTGAAGGTTAGGATGCCATTATTTAAGAGGCCCAGAAGCACTCTGCCTTTAAAAGTAAAAATGTAGCCTGACAGTAATGGTGGTGCACGGCTTCAATCCCAGCACTCGGGAGGCAGAGGCAGGCGAATCTCTGTGAGTTCGAGGCCAGCCTAGTCTACAAGAGCTAGTTCCAGGACAGCCATGGCTCAATCAACCAAATTAAAATTTAATAATAAAAATGTAGCCTATAGAATTGGTTAGCACGGCTCAGCATCCCAGCTGGACGCTGTCCCTTGCTATAGTAGAGGAATCTACCTACTCTATGTTCACCCCTGAACATTGCATTCTCTGGAGTTTTATAAATCTGCTGAGAACTGGAATACTCCATGCTGGTAAGAACATCAGGTTCTTAGAGTCAAGAATAACAGAGAAGAAAAAAGCCATCTATGTACACACAACTCAGTTAAGCCACATCAGAAGAATATACAGAATTGCCCTGGTTATCCACGATGAAGACCCTGTTCCAGGACAGTTCAGCATCCGATGTGCCCTCTCACTAGAATGAAGGATGACATAAGGCAGTGTTCTTGAGCAGGAAGGCAAGACCCTTGCTGCATCTTACTCTTCTCTATTGACTCTTCAGGAAAGGGAAGTCCAATCTAGATCCTCTTTGGGTCATCATGAATTCTCCCGCTAGGTGCCACCTTTGGGAGAAAACATGTTAGTATAAGTAACTGTCACAGGAGAAAGGATGGAAGCCTGTTCTTAGACCCAACCATGGACCATCACTGTTTTCAAAATGGCAGACTTGGAACTCTTTCTGGAGAAGCTGGGGCAGAGCAGAGGAAGGTCTTTTGGTTGAACAGACTCTTGGGAGGGAAACGATGCATCTAAGGAAGACGTCACCTATCTGATCTTCTGAGCAGTCGCTGCAGTGACAGGTAGTCCTCAGCAACAGGAACAGTCCACCCAGGCCTGGAAATGAGCTGAAAGCCATAAGTTGCCTTTCTGTTTTTCAAGGAGATGAGAGGAACACAGAGCATAGTCAGAACTAAGAGGGAGAGAGAGAGAGAGAGAGAGAGAGAGAGAGAGAGAGAGAGTCAGTCATATTTTTACTAGAACATGATTTTCAACAGGACAAAACAAGCAAGCATGATTTGAACATCATGACCTAAGAAAAGAAGCCAAGCCCTGTCACTTGCAGCAGGAAGAAATCTTGAACTGGAGAAATCAGGAAGAATCAGTTGGAAAATACCAACTATTCTATTTTGTAGCAGTTAGATATGACCTTTGGCAGAGCCTTTGTGAGTCGGGGTAACTCCCCTATCCCTGTGGGCGTTTAGAAGTTCCACTGTAGCTTCTTAGAACCATACACATAAATTAGACACTATCTAAGATGCCATGTGTGCATGCTCTATTGGCCAATCAGCTGCAATCCAGGTGAGAACTGTAGATTTTGTTTTTGTTAATAACTACATGGATATATACAATTTGCCATAAAATCTAAGCAGTTAGTGTATAATTCAGGTGTTTTATTCACAGAAATGGGCATCTAATACTAGAATCTATACTGAGAATATTATCACCCCAAAGTAAATACTCCATCCTTTAAAAAAAATGATTTGTTTCTTTTATTTTGTGTGAATAAGTGTTTTATCTGCACTTTTATGTCTGTGTACCAAGTGTCTGCAATGCCCACAGAGGACAGAGGAGAATGTCAAGTCCCCTGAAATGGAAGTGCTGGTAACTAAACCTGGGTCCCTAACAAAACTGACAAGGACTCTTAACTGCTGAGCCACCTCTGCAGTCCCCAAATGCCAGTCTTACCAGTGGTCACTCCCCATTCTTCTCCTCTCCTAGCCTCTGGCAGTTAGTGATATACGTGCTTTCTCTGTTCTGAACATTCCCTATAGGTGAGATCAAGCATAATGTAGTCTTTGTACTTGTTTCTTTGACTTGGCATGATTCTGAGGCTCTTGCTGTCTAAGCATGTATTAGGACCTCATTAATTCATAACTGCAAGACCAAACCTCTTCTGGTGCTTCTACAGCCTTGAGAAACAAACACCAACTTCTTAACACAATCATGAGACTTTTACAATGTGGTTCTGGGACACCTCTTCAGCACCCTCTGCCCTAGTCTCTATAGTGTTAGAATAAATAGCTAATTCTGAGACATAGGCATGTCTGCATTGATCTTCCCCCTACCATGCCCACATTTTTTTCCAGGAGAATCCTTTCTTATCTTCTCATGCTTTTCGTAGATTCCTTTCCCTTCTAAATGGCTTCTCTGGATCTCTGAGGTACCTAGCTCACACTTTTTTTCTTTTTTTATGATTGTTTGTGTAGTATTTATCTGTGAATGCATGTTTCTGAATATTTGTGGGCACATATACACATGTGTGCCCATGAATGTGAAGGCCCAATGTTAATATCAAGAATCATTCTCGGGGCTGGAGAGATGGCCTCAGCGTTTAAGAGCACTGATTGCTCTTCCAGAGGACCTGGGTTCAATTCCCAGCACTCACATGGCAGCTCACAACTGTCTGAAAATCCAGTTCCAGGAGATCTGACACCTTCACACCAATGCACATTAAATAAAGTTAAATAAATCACTTAAAAAAGAGTTCAATGTCATTTTAAAAAAAAAAAAAGAATCATTCTCAATCTCTTTTTCACATTTTTTTCTTCAAGTAAGGACTCTCAATCAACCCCAGAACTAGTGAATATAGGTAGTCTTGCTAGACAGCTTGTTCTGGGGATCTCCTGTCTCCACCTTCTTGGTCTTGAATTACAGGCAAACTACTGCACCAACCAGGCATTTTATGTTGGTTCCTATGACCCCAAATTCTAGTTCTCATGCTTGTAGGGTAATCACTTTAACTGCTTTGTTAAAATGCAAAGCCATCTCCCCAGTTTCTAGTTAATTTTTAAAATATTTATTTATTTTAGTTTATGTATATTGATGTTTGGTCTGCATGTATGTCTGTGCACCATTACATGCCTATTGCCCATGGAGGCCAGAAGAGAATGCAGATTCCCTGGGACAGTAGTTACAGATGGTTGTGAACTACCATGTGATTCTGGTAATCAAACCTGCATCCTATGAAAGAGAAGCCGGTTCTCTTAACTGCTGAGCCATCTCTCCAGCCCGCTAGATCACATTTTAATTAGATTCATTCATTATTTTACCTGCCATGGCTGCTTATTTGCACAACTGTCTCTGCATTTTCCACAACACATTTTAAGCAATTTTAATAAACAGCATTTCTAGGTTCCCAGAACCCAACACCATGTCTGTATCAAAGTAAATGCTCATAAATGTTTATTGTATTTATAAATAGACAAGTTTGGAATACATGATATCAAATTACTGATCCGTTGCTTCCCATCTCCATGACATCAGCCTAGACTGAAATATCATGGAGCCATTTGCCTGGCTTGTTTCTGAGTCCATGTTGGGGTTTATTTTGTTTGTTTGTTTGTTTGTTTGTTTTGCTTTGTTTTTTCTTCCTTTTCTCAATTCATTTTCTACCAGCAGTCAGAGAGGTTGGAAAAGAGACAAAAGAGACATAATAATATGAAAAATATTTGCAAATTCCAAAGAGACTGTATACACATGATCTTTTTTATCCTTTAACTTTATGCTTTTCTGAATCTGACTTTTGGAATATAAGGAATCAAGAGAAGACTATACACGCCCCTTGTGATGACTTAAAGCACTCTAGGATCTCACAAAACTTTGGTTTAAAACTAGAGGATGCATAATTGTTCTTTATAAGTCAGTGCTCACACTCAGGACCCTTCTATTCTCCAAGGTATCTTCCCAGAAATTTTCTATTCTTACTAGCAGATGTGAAATCAGAGATTTCAGCCTCAATGAGTTCCACATCGGAAGCCTCACTGAATGTGATGTTGGCAATGGGCTGGTGTCACGCCCATCCTTAAATCAGTGAGAGTTTCCTTCACTGAATTCTCCTCTCTCTTTCTTCATGCCATCTGAGAGTTCTTAGACTCACTCCATATGATTTTCCTTTGTAGAAACTACTGTGTAATTTCCTTCTACATTTTTCTAGAGAACTGACATCATTTTTCTGATACAAATTCTGACATTTTCTCATAACAAACACTGTAAATAGAATTATGGGATTGCCAGTATTTCTGCAATTAACACTTATGGTTCCTTAAGGAAGAAGCTGATGAAACCCAGCTACTTCTCTGCTGCCTACTTTAAGGGTCTATCCTCTGCCTTAAAGAAGTGTTCTTTGTTTTTCCTTCTGACAGCCCATTGTCTATACACACAAGCCCCACTGATCCTTAGAAATGACTTAGAAACAACTCAGGCAGATCCTGTTCATTCCTTATAGTCTTGCAATATTTCCTGGCAGTGTAGAAACTGAGTCCAGATTCCTAGCCTGTGACCTCTGTGTGATTTGTCCTTGTCCTGCTCTCTACTTCATCTTCATCTTTATCCCCGGCTCAAGCTAATAAAAGACTTCATGGTAGTCAGCCCACCCACCAGAGTCTTCTGCTTTCAGACTTTCCCATGACCACTCCCTTGTCTTCTCCAGGGCCCTCAGTTCAGCAAGCTCGTTTCTGCCGATACCCCTAAAGGATCTTGGATTGGTATGGGCAAAGGAGGTGGTACCATTCTCACAAGCAAATCCTACACTGCAATGAGTTAGGAAGAAATAAAATTTACCTCTTACATTATTTTACTGGAGTTTTTGGGACAAAATGCCACAGCTTGGGAAGCTTAGACAAATGAAGTCTGCTTCTTCACAGTTCCAAGGTCAGGGTGTCACCAAGTTTAGGTTCTCCTGATACCCAGACACCTCAGCTTACAAGTTACCATCCCACCTGTGTCCTTGTGGGATTTTTCTTCTGAGTGTGCACATTCATGGTATCTATTTGGACATCTAGGTTTCTTCTTTTTATCAGGACATTGCTCTGATTTTTTTATTATTTATTCATTTATCTATTCATTCATTCATTCATTTATGGGCCTTTCCAAGACAGGGTTTCTCTGTAGCTTTGGAGCCTTGCTGAAACTAGCTCTTGTAGACCAGGCTGACCTCAAACTCAGAGAGATCTGCCTGCCTCTGCCTCCTGAGTGCTGGGATTAAAGGTGTACGCCACCACCGCCTGGCTGGTTTTTTTTTTAATAAAAAATGTTTATTTCTTTAAAATGTTGTCTTCAAATATAATTACATTCTGAGGTTTGGAGATAAGGTTCAGTAAGTGAATTGAGGAGAAAGGTGTGGTTCAGTCTAGAGCATCTCTCTCACTCAGGGTCTGCTGAGGCTCCAAGCAATTCCTATCAATCATTTTCTTCCATGCTTAGCGATTCTTGCTCCTGGCATTTCTACATAAACCCACCTCCATTATTGCCACATAAGGGTTTGAGAATTCAAGAAGGTTCAGGGAAAATTAAGTATCCAGCCCACAGACAGCATGGGTCATCCGTCGCTCATTTTGTGGCCAAACCAAATGGCCATTCCCATCTTAGTTCAAAGTAAATAGAAAATACAACTCTTACCCATCTAGATGTAGAAAAGAATGGTAAATTACAGTGACGCCTACCATTCTCAAAGATCAGTTCAACAAGCCTAGAACAGAAAACATACCAGCATTCATTAATTCAAGATTAAGCCTCTTGATCCCCAAGAACAGCACTGGTAGTTAAAAAAAAATCAAGTCTATTAGGTCCAGTCTAGAACCCTTGTTTCTTGGCAACTACTCCAATCATCACACACATTATAAATGCACCTATCCTGGAGCACTGGACTGGATAATTCCAAGTCATTACCATCCTGAAGTACATAAACCACGCACATGAGCCCCTGCTAAAAGATTTCTTTGAAGTGGCAGACCAAGGCTCCCATGGAGTGATGCTGTGACACTCAAAGAACCTTTATTTGGCCAACCTCTTTGGTTCAGATAAGTTCATCATCTTTGCTAGCTGCAGATGTCTTTTATGAAATGAGAGATGTCATCTAGGACTCACTGCCCGACTTATTTGACAGCTCCACCCGAAACATCTACTTGGTCTCTCCAAGTCTCTGGTTTTAGAGACAAGAGATAACCCTTCCTCTTCCTGCTCCCTTATTTTCTAGCTCCCTGTATCATCCCCTCCCTTTGTCTCATTCCTAAGCTGGAGAATTCTGTTGTTGGCTTTACCATTTACTCAAACAGTCCACACCTACTGCTTCTGCTTCTTTATTTTCTTTTCCTGTCTTGCCTTCTGCTCCCCTGTCCTGCTGAGTGATAGCACCAGCTACTTCTGTCCTCCTCGACCCCTTGAAAAGCCATCCTTCCTCAGCTTTAGGGATCCACACTCTTGGTGTGCTCCATGCTCTCTTAGCTGTCCTTCCTGCCAGATGCTCTGGAGTGAAACTGGAAGTTCTAACCAAGCGGCTTTCCTTCATAATCTGTCAGCAAGGCAGGTGCTTTCTCCTCCGGACACTCACCACCACCACCATCACCAAGAATGCCCTTTCCATTTCTCTTGGTGTGTCCTGGTTCCTCCAGACCCTACCAAAAAAAAATACTATTCTTTCCACTGTCTTGCTATGGCCATTATGATTGTCAACTACTGTGATTACTCTCCTTCTGACCCTAGGCCGTCTAGACTCTGGGTTGGTATAATGTACTAAAGGAGGATTAGATGGTAAATATTTCAAGTGGACTGTGTAATCTGTCTTCCAACTTGTCTTTCCATATGTCCCAGTGTCCTACAACTTTTTGTTACAGTTAGAAAACATCCATAGATGGGGTGTTAGCAAAAACACATAGCTGTGTTTCAATAAAGCTTTATTTACAAAAAAAAAAGCCACCAGTCTATTTTTGGCCCACAGACTTCTGGTTCATCAACCTCTGATCTGAATGATGTGGGGACCTTGTCTCCTGAATAATTCACTCTTCAGATACAGCTTTCTTATTTTCCAACTAAATCACTTAGTGAGATTCTATGTATGTGAACAGGTATTCAGCAAAGGGGCAGGCTTGTGTTCAGATATGTTCTTTCATGGTCTGTATGGCTTGAGTAGAAAATGTCTCCAAAGTTCATGACTTAAGTGCTTTTTTGTTTGTTTGTTTGTTTGTTTGTTTTTTAGGAGATTATGAGCACTTGAGGAAAGAGGGCCTCACTGGAGGAAGTAGGTTAACAGGATGGATCCTTAGTTGTCTGTTATCTGCGCATTTCCTGTTGCTTCCTCAGTGTTTCTGTTGGGCATGAAGTGAAAAGTTCCCCTCTGCTACTCACCCCTGTTGCCATGGCATGCATGGGGTCGAGCAAGCATGGACTAAACCCTCTGAAACCATAATTCCAAGTAAATCTCTCCTCCTGTGTCTTGTTTCTGTCAGGCAGGTTGTTGTCTCAGTGAGGTGGAAGTAACTCCTATGTGATCTGTGAAGCCAGGTGCTGAGTGGCTGGAGCCACCAGCATGAGCCTAGGCATGTGAGCATTTCGGTACTTCCTATTTCACTTGATCCTAAGAAATACATCCAGAGTCCGTGGCTGTTGAAGAGGAAACTCTGCACACGCTCTAGGGGACATTCCTGTGCTTGCTCTACAGTGCTGAGCAAACATATTTTCCTGAATTTCCTGTCTAGATTTCTGTATCCCAAAGACGCATCTTTCTGACCATATGCTATGATACAATCCCCAACTCTATTGTTCTCTTAAGGTCCTTTTAAATCAAAGAGTTTATTTCAACCAAGCTTCTTGACCCAAAAAGTGTAAAAATATATCCTAAGCTGCAAAGACTTCTCATGGGGGTTCTTGTACCTTCTCTCTTATCTGGTGATTCCGTCTGCCCCATGTCTGTATTGTATCTGCCAGACTGGTGGACCAGGCAGGCAAGGACACACCCGTGCTCTGTCTGTGAGCTGTCTCTGGGGCTCATGGTGCCTGCTTATCCAGTGAAGTCAGATGGAGCAGAGGGAGGCACACGAACTATGAGGGCTGGGCTTTGAGGCCTTCTGGTTGGGAAAGCATGAGTTTTATTTGAAACCTCTACCTCTGGGATTTTTCTGTGCTTAACAATTCTGCACACTTTGTAGTTACCTCGGTCCTCAGGAGAGAACATGAGTGTGGCTGTCATGGAAAGTTGACAAGCACCACGAGTGTGCCTGCCCTGTCTCTCTCAAGTCTAATGCTGTCTCTGTCTGTGCCTGTGTGTCTGTCTGTCTATCTGTCTATCTACCTACCTATCTATCTGGAGTTTACCATGCTTAGAAAAAGCTTTCTTATTATTTGAGGGAGAGAAATGAAGCTGGTATTTTGTCAGTACTCAAAACATAAAACAAAAGGGAACTCGTTTAGGAAAAAAAAAAAAAGAGTGAGGTTGAACTATATCCCAGGCCTGCCTTTTTGGCAGAATCTAGGGAAGAAGGTTCTAGAATAAGTACATCTAAACTGTATCATTCCCTTGATTCTTCTAAAATGGTTAAAAAGGTTACTGATCTATTGTTCAAGAGCTTATTGTATGAAGATTATGCTTTCAAGATTGTTGAAGGTACAATTTTAAAAAAAAAAGCAGCATGGACTGCCACAGATTGGCTGGGACCACAAGGAATGACAATAATTAATAAAACTATGCCTTGGATTAAGTAGCTCTCCTTTTCACTATTACCTCAGTCTCCTAACAATCCAAGGAGGTGAATTAATTATGATTAGCTAATTCTATGCCTCAGCTTTTCAAATCAGAAGACTGAGTCAGTAGGTGACTCAACTGGCCATTTACAGAGTCAGTCTTTGATATAAAGTCAAGCTTTTAACCCTTGAGATTCCCTAGCTCCTTCAAGCCAAGACTGATTTAAAGAGTCATAAGAAAGAAAAAAAAAGCCAAAGACTTTTATGGATCTCTACCAACTCTCAGGAAGCAATGCTTTATGCCTGTGCATCAAGAACAATGTCAAATTAGGAGTGGAAGGAAGGTGTTCATGAGTGGTGTCCAAATTACCTCTCTATCAGAGTACTTTAGCCCTTTGTGGGGGTCTCAGGATTATCTGCTCTTCTATGTCAGGACAGCCAAAACACAGCTTCTAAGGATCCGGAGCATTGGTGCAAAAGAGGCAAGTCGCCAGTGGGTGTCAATTGAACACTCTGACTTTGATGGCAGTTGTCATCAAAATACCTCGAGATGCCAAACTCATCTTCTGCCATATCTTCTAACTTGGAGACATGCGGCTTAGAAGGGCTTCCCTTCACGTTATGTTAGTAAGATCATCAAGTAAAGTACAGCCAGCCATGGAGACATGAGAAGGAGGACTCAGAATGGGTTGTAGGGGTGAAAGAACTCGAGGTGTTTAAGCATCCCACAGACAGTTTATGTTACTGCCTAGACCCCACCATGGGAAGATGCATCCCTGCAGTTCCTAGCTGTTTCCTATGTATGCCCCAGCCACGCGTGCTAAATGCCAGGAAAAATGGCAGCATGGGCAGTAGGAAAGGCTTTTGGGATAATATCGACAGATTATCACCACCCTCTCAACGTCAGTAGGAGGAAAAATTGTCACTGTGTTCAAGGGAACATGAATCCAGATTTCCAAAGGAAATGCTCCCGGCCAGCTCTTGTGCACTAGGATGTAGATGTGCGGCTGTCAACAGACTTTTGTATTTAATAAATAAATGCTGTGTAATTTGCCACCCTCGTCGTTATGAGAGTGTTTTATTTAAGTGGCAATCGCTCCGCCATTCGCTACAGCAGCCTATGGATTGGATGGGTTTAGTTTACCGCAGATGTTGCTACAACCAAGGTATGTAGCAGGCTCATTTGGAACATGTTTTTTAAATAAGGGGTCATTAGCCTGATGGGCCAATTTGGACAATGAATTCTGTAGCAAAGCAAACTCATTGTCCATCTTCTGAATCCCAGGCCCTCGATTGAGATACAGAGATGAGGATCTTTCTTTTCATGGTTATTGTATCCCTGTGATTTCCCCCCAGACCTTCAACCTTTTCCTCCTCCTCCCTGACTCCCTCATTTGTACTGGATGCTAGTCTCTGTCCAGCGCTCTCTGGAGATAAAGACTTGCTTTAGCATACAGCACACTCTCCTTAATGCAACCGAGTTCACTCTCATCATTTTAATAGTGGACCTAAGGTATGTTGCCATGTGAACAAGCCATCATGTCACCATAGCAACAAGCCAGATTGCAGCACACCAGTCTAAGGACTGGACCTTTCTCTCCCCCACCCCCCGCCTCTGTGTCTCTCTGTCTCTCTCTCTCTCTGTCTCTCTCTCTTTTCCTTGCCTGTGCTCTTTTCTTTTGTTAAATTTGCTGAAGTGCTCACAATTCAGTCTGCTTTTTCAAGCGGGGCTCCATTTAAACCTGTAAATTGTTGTATAAACAGAGAGGGCCAGCATGGCACTAGGCTTCATTTCAAAGATGACTTGATGAGGACTTTGAATGTGGGACCCACCCCCACTCTCTGCCATGCCTTACAGTTTGATCAAAAAAGAGACGATCACACATATTGGTGGCATTTGGACTTAACCCACCCTCCGCCCCTGAGTTTCTTCTTAGCTTTCCCCAGCAGGACTCATGACTCTCCCATCCAGGCCTGGTGACCACAGCTAGCCCTTGACGCTGCTCAGAAGCCCTTGACAGTTCCCAAGCTCTGTAGGACCTGAATTAGACCCAATTAAAGATGTGGATTCTCCTTTCCCATTCCCTATTGCCGAGTAACCCGTGCCGGTTCTCATTCCAGCCTCGTGGGGAGAGCGGGCATGTTGAAAGGACAGATGATAAAGAGACATGTACCACGTCTGCCTGCCCATATTCATCAATTTTGCTTGGCCTTTGATGCTCCTAACCTTCTCATCTTTGTTCGGGGAAGCAGAAAGCATCATTCTTCCAGGCTCTCACATCTTTCCCCGTTTGATTCCCTGCTCACTTGCACATGGCACGTCTATTACCTGCCCTGGTCCTAGCATACCCCTGGTCCCCACCCTCTGCATCCCCCCTGCCTTTACAGCTCCTGGCCCTGCCGCACGTTAACTGCTGAGTAGCCTGCCAAGTGTGTTGGCCAGCCAGGCTGTGTGTGGGCCCCAGTGCAGGCTCAGCTGCAGGCCAGCACTGGGTGGGGTGAACTGCCCACCAGGGCAAGAAGGACCAGTTCAGTTCAGCTCGGTGCATAAAATTACAGCAAACAAGCCTCAAATAACGAAGGACACTTTCATAATTGATTTATGCAGGCCGCCGAAACTTCTATTACCTTTTGTTTAGCTCAGGGGGCCTGACTCCATGCAATCCATTGCTGAAACTAATTACAAGATATAATTAAACTGTGACACAAAGATATTATACCGTTAGTTTACTAATGACACCGCGAAGCTGTACCACCAGCACAGGACAGTGATTACGCTTCATTTATTATTTATTCTTTTGCTAAATGAGACGCTGACATTTTCAAAAATTACTTTGAGGTTTCTTAATTGTCGGCAGCAGTACGGACGAGGAGGAGTTCGCCTTCCTCTTAGTTACTTATCCAAACCTCAAAAGCATTATTAGCCAAAAAAGAAAAAAAAAAGTCAAATGGCGGGAGGGGAACAAAACCAGTCACACAATAGTAATAAGAAAAGCCTAATTGCATCTTTGGACGTTTTTGAAGTCTTCCCAACCGTGCTCCGCAGTAGACAGGGCCACTGACCAAGGGTTTAGATCCAAGAGAGAGACGCTGCTGTGTCATACGACTAAAGGTGACTCATTCTGCAATCTGGGCAGGCACTGGTATCCATGGAGATGTTTCAGAAGAGCCTGAGCTATGAGGGCTGAGAGGACGCTCACCCCACAGCTTCGGCTTTGGCCAACAGACAGAATGCATGGGGCACTCTGATAGTATAGCGTGATTGGTTAATCTCACCACTTCCCCCAAACCAATTACTGCTTAGCATGTATTCCATACATGGAAACTTCTGCATAGAAGACCCATTGAATCTACTTCTTGGAAGGGTTAACATGTCCCTCTCGTTTGACCTGTTTTAAAAGCATCTTCCACAGCTGGAAGGGTTCCCTGTGAGGGCTCAGATGCTCACAGTGTCTGTGTCCCCTCCTGAACTGTCAGGATTGCTCAGTTGCCCAGCAGCCACGGAAAAATAAAGGAAACAGGAGAGGGAATTCCCTCCAGCAGCTCCCAGGACTGAGCTTCTCCGGGTCCATTTATTTACTGTCCCCTCCATTTCCATGCAGGAGCCCGGCTTTATTACCCTCTCATTTATCACATTCTCAGAACAATAAAAGATTAATTTACTTGCCGCCATTTGATGAGTTTTTGATGCTACAAACGTGTGTGCGCACGAGTGGCTCTCCTTGGGGCTCATCTGGGTCAGGCTTTCTACAAGGTACCACTGGCCCCGAATGGCCACTAACCTCTCCGTAACCCCAGCAGTGACGCAATCACAACAACCGCTGGTCGGCTTGAGACAGGGTTTAATTTCTTCAGAGTATAATGGCATCCGGCATCTATAATTATGCTATTTTCTCTCCTGTGCTGATTAAATACGCTCTACCCGGAGAGCTAAATGATGAATATTTGAGTGGAGTGTGTTGAGCCAATAGCTGGTAAAATAGCCACAATAAATAAACTTGGATGGGAGGGAGGAGCTCAGCAATAGCCATGACTCTGCCAGGTGACATTAGCAGGTACAACTGGAATGAATGCAAGATTAATATTGGAGCCGGATGTTGTCGCCCCTCCTCCCTGCAAGCTTCCGTGTAAAGGGAAGCTGAGGATGAACCTCAAAATCTCAGCTTGGGAACTGAGCGGACTTCCGCGGTCACTGTCCAGCAGGATTCTGCCTGTGTCAGGAGCCTGGCTGGCTGTTGTTTCCCGAGCATCTCTCCTCCCCAAGTGTAACCTAGCTTTGGACTGTGAAACTTAAACTCAGCATCATTCCTGCTGTGTGTGTGTGTGTGTGTGTGTGTGTGTGTGTGTGTGCTCTGTGAGTATACACATGGCACATCCCCTTTGTGGACGCCAGAGAACAGCCTCAGGTGTCTGTCCTTATCTTCTACCTTGCTTGAAACAAGGTCTCTTTGTTGTGGGCTCCTGCGGGCAGCAGTCTGATTGGCCTACATGCTTCTGTGGATTCCTCGGCCTCCCCTCTCCCCCACTGTTGAAGCTGGAATTACAGACACAGTACTAGCTCTGCTCCCCGCTTTACCCAGGTTCTCACACTTGCCGTGCATGCACTTTACCCAGTGTCGAGCTCCTCCGCCTTCTCTTGTGTTTAGAAGGAGGGGATGAGACCAGCGTACTCTGGGTGTTCTGTGATTGTATCCCCAAGGCCCTTTTCATGGGAGGACCAAGAACATGATACCAAATCTACAGGGAACCCTTGCCTCTGAGCCAGGCACCAAACCAAAATTCATGAGTGATGGACAGAGGCTCCTTTGTCTATGTTAATATTTATGCGAAATAATCTCTCCTTGTTTGTTTCCGCTGACTGGTAACGAATGTGGTATGAGCATGGAGACGAGCGTGAAAAGTGGAGGCAAGGAGGTGATAATGAACAATTTATGAGAAAGATATGGAAGTCCCCAAAGTCAGATGGGAGTAGGGAATCTCCAACAGGTATATGCAAAGACCACTCTTTCAGGGCACGTGGTGGAGTCTTGGAAGAGAAGGAAGGCCTACATCATGAAATCATTGCAAGCATACTGAACAGCTAGGTGGAATGGTAAAGATTACAGAGGCACAGGAAGTAAGAGAACCAATAAGTCATTGTAGATTGGGGCAAGAGGGCAGACCTAATGGAGGCATGACCTTCTAGGTGTGAACTGGCTCTGCAGAGAGAAGCCTCGCCTGGATTAAAGGTGAACATTGGCTCATTGGAACGTCTGTGATTGTGAAGAGTTGGGATGTTGCAGGGCTGGAGCCAGATTTTTCTTGGGTGACCTTAACAGTCTAGAATGTCTAGAGAAACAGGACTGACTGATGTCAGTGTGTGTGTGTGTGTGTGTGTGTGTGTGTGTGTGTTGTTGTTGTTGTTGTTGTTGGATTTGCTTTCATGTATGGTCTGGATTGCCTGGCAATGTTATCTTCTCTCTGGACAGACCAAGAACTCAGTAGTTTCTCCATCTATGAGTCCCAATGTGGTGCTGAAGGCCTAGAGGGTTCTTGGAGAACCACTGGCCTACAGTCCATGTGAGAAGCCTAGGGAACCTAGGGAAAAGTGAAGGAGCATAGTAGTAGTGGCAATAGCCAACTGGGAGGCAATGAAGCAAGAAGCAAAAGGCTTTTCCCACGGTCTCCTTATTCCTCGGCTGCCACCAGAAGGTGCTGCTCACATGTAAGGTGGATCTTCCATCTGGAAGACTCTAGTAAGAAATCCACCATGGGTGTGGCTTGTCAGGTGATTCCAGACTCAGTCAAGGAGACAACCAAGATCACCCATCACCCTCCCTCAATAAGCATTCTGTGCCCACCTTTTTGTGTGGCCTAACATTCTTTTGATAAAAATCTTGGGGTTGTACTAACAGACCAAGAGCATCCACAAAGCTAAATGTGGGGCTCCTGCAAAAGCTGCTGAAGCTTATCACAGTTTTCCCACTTTGCCGCTACACACCTTCCTACTGTTTCCATAAGTGTGTTTGAAAGGTACCTTCGTCACGACTTTCTTGTGTTCTGTTGCTATAGAAACTCCATGGAGGTATTAACACATTGCCTCATGGTCTTTGGTTAACTTAAATCCATGTTCCCAGGCTATGGTCACTAATATTTGACTCCAGAATAAACTGTCTCTTATTCTCCCTCTGAGGTGATGGATGTTGGGAGAGGGAGCAGATGCAGGGAGGCAGGGATGGATGGGGTGGGACTGCCAAAAGGACGCGAGCATTGGCAGTCCCACAGGTGTTGGTTCCTAACACCTCCGTCGGGTGGTTTACAACTGCCTGTAATTACAATGCCAAGGTATGCAGCACCCTCCTCTGGCCTCTGTTGGTACCTGCACACACATGTGCATATACAGTCATACTAGTACACAAAACATAAATAAAAACAAAAATAATTTTTAAAAACAGAAGAACCAATTTTGCAAAGAAAAATACCCCCTTGGATACAAGACCCGCTGTCTTTGGTAGAATGTTTTGGGACCTCGTGACTCTAGATGATCTTGGCCTTTGGCATTCAGCTCTTTAGTGACAAAACATTGAAGAAAACGAGAATCCGAGAAAGCTCTTTACAAGGAACTGGCTAGGGTAGCCCAGCTGCCGGCGAGCCTCACTGGAGGTCAGGCAGGACGAGTCCGAGCCAGGGATACAGATGGTGCATGAGGTCGTAGATGAGTCAGTGTCCCACTTGCCCTCTACTTTGGGGCTGCGCATCTTCTTTAGTGGCAGCACCTTCCTCCTCACAGCTCCCAGGGGTTGAGCAAATGGACTTAAAAGCTTTTCTTACCCTGAACTATAAACAGGAAGCAAGTGGGCACTGACACCTCCTTGGGAAATATGCTCTGAGCATATGTTAATGCATACAAAGAAAACACTATTTCCTTAGCGCTCTGCCTTTGGTAGGCATTTTGCTCTCTTCTCTTTTGCTAACTGTGCTGTTTTCTCTCTTCTTTGCTGCTGAAGCCTCCTACAATAAAACCATTGTGTTTCTGTTTGAGTCTCGGGGCCTTTTCTTCCCCAATACCTGGGACTGCGGCATGTTTTTGTGCTTCTTTTGTCTGTGTTGTCATTTTGTTTGGAAATTATGTGAAAGACGAACCACCAAAAGAGAAGATTCTTTGGATGGGCCAAAGAGATAGTGGTGTTCCCAGAAGTCAGGCAGGCAAAAGGGAAATGAGTGGAGTCTCAAGAGGGTGTTCTCCACCTGTGAATGGTCTGATAGACTGGAAGGCAGGGACTGTACCATAGGAACTGCTGAAATCAGGGCAAGACTTCAAAGGTTTGGAAAAATAACTATGCATAGCTTTTGAGGGTTTTCTGGGCAGGAAAAGCCAAGAAAATTTCCATGATGTTGAATTACTTTAAGCATTCTGTTTTTGAAGACTCAATGACCCTGTGAGGGTTGAGGGCAGGGTGTCGAGAGAGTTGCCTCTCACTTCTGGAAAGTGAAATATGTTCTATGAATCCTTCAACCAACTAGAACAACGCCTGCAGTTAGGCAAGGTATTGGCTTTCATGTCTTTGATCCGTCACATACTTAGAAATGGTCCACAGTGACTCTCTGAGAGGAATATGTGATCATTTAGCAAAGGGGAGAGCTGGAGATGTCACCGTTAGTTGGCTAATATCAGGCCATCTAGACTGTAACACAAGCGGCATTTGGGAGACCAAGATCTATACAGACCACTTTGAGGGTAATCCCAGAAGACAGCCAGCTGTCCAATCAGAACCCTATCCTTTACCAATTGTATGGCTTTAAACAAGCCACTAGGTATCCCTGGGCCTCAGTTTTATTATATTTAAAATAGAGATTATAATTGCACCTGCCTGTCGTACCCAGGGTTCTCCAGAGGAGTGGAACTTTGAAGATATGGAAAGACCAAGGAGCAAGGAGAACATTTAGTTCAAGAATCTAGTCTATGTAATTATGGAGGTGGCCACATGGATCCCAAATCTGCATTTAGGGTCAGCAGGCCTAAGAGCCCAGTGTAGCCAATCATGCAAGCGAAGACCTGAGGCAGTCTGACCGAAGAATCCCTCCTGTTCATGGAGGTCAGCCAGCCTATTCTGCTTCAACCTACAACTGAGGAAGGCCCACCCACCCGGTGGGGAGCAGTCAGCTTCCTCAGTTCACCCACTAAAATGTTGATTCCCATCAGGAATGCACTCCAAGTGGCATGTGAATTTAGTCGCCGTCCTACATAATTACATAGGGTCCCTGACATGTAGTGGGTACCACACAAGTGTCATGCCAGCTTTGTAACAATGTGAGTGACAGAAATGACACTGGCACCAGCGTGGAGTTTCAAGGCAGGTTTCAAACCCCAGCCCTATTACCTGTTAGCTAACCTCGATCAATGTCTCCCACCTCCCCACGTCTGTATTCCTACATCTATAACATAGGAGGAAATGAAAAGAGCATTGCATCCTTTGGTTGTGGAGGAAGAGGTGGGGGTGGGGAGACTGAATGTATGTGCACATGTTTGGGAATGCACACACGCGTAGAGACCAGAGGTTGACAATAGTTGTCTTCCGCGAGCATTCTCTACCTTATTTTTTTGGAACAACCGTTTCTTCTTGAGCCTTAAGCCCATCAATTCAGCTGGTCTGGCCAACAAACTAGAGGGATTCTCTGGTTTCCACCTCCCTGCACTGAAGTTAAAGGCATGCTCCTTGTCGTGTAGCTTTTACATGGGTACTGGGGATCTGAACTCGGGTCCACGTGTTTGTACAGCAAATACTTTAGCCATCTCCCCAGCCACTGTAGGTTTAATGTTTTAAACCATGTTTCCCCTGCACGTGATGACACACAAGTATGATCATGATGATGATGGTGGCGAGGAGGAATGGGGAGGAGAACCTGCTGTCATCACATTACGAAAGATTTGACCCAGTGCTAGCCGTGGGAAAAGTTGTCCCAAGTCTTCTTACCTGTCAATCAGGGGTGGAAGGAGGGCATTTGAAATTCTTTAAAAAGTATGTGTTTGTTGTGTAGGTTTAGACACGCACACACCTCAGCATGCATGTGGGCATCAGGGCACAGCTTGCTGGAGTCAGTTCTCTCCCTCTCCTTCCGCCATGTTTGTCCCAGGTCATCAGCATTGGCACAAAGTGCCTTTACCAGCTGAGACAACTCTCTGGTTCCACATTTGGATCTTTTTTATTTTATTATTTATTTATTTACTTATTGGTTTTCAAGACAGGGTTTCTCTATGTAACAACTCTGGCTGTCCTGGAACTTGCTCTGTAGACCAGGTTGGCCTCGAACTCACAGAGATCCACCTGCCCTGCCTCCCAAGCACAGGGCATATTTAGACTTTTATCTGATGCATAATGTTGTGACAATCTTTGCTACTAACATGACAAGGAAAATAATGATGACTGTCACTTTCATCTGAATTACAGAATCGGATTTGCTAGCTCTTGAATTTGGACAAGTTTCTATAACACTCCTTCATTTCTACATTGTCTCATCCGGAAAATAGAACGACTATGGATGAGTAGTTTTCTTTAAAACTAGCTGTAAGGACCAGTTTGGAGCTGTGGGACACTTGACATCATCCCTAGTCCATGGACCACAGACAGTGTTAGGATGTGTTGGCATCTTCCATAGTTCCTGTGTGGAGCACTGGGCACTGGGCATGCATCAAACTCATAGCAACGCTGCTTTCTTTTGCTCATCTTCTGTCCTCTCTATGCCAACCTGACACTCTGGCCTTGAGTCTATACGAGGCACCGTTTGCTACCCGAGTCAGCCATCCTACTGTGAACAGCTCTTAGATGTCAGCAAGTTTTCTCCGTGTATTGGGAAACGATGTGTAAGAAGATAGGCTATTGACTGTCACCAGCCGTCAGTGCTCGCTCTGTGGTCTGGGCCCCTGGAGAGCACGTTTGTCCCTCTCCCACATGACAGCCTTCCAAATATTTGAAGACAGCTCTCACATCTCTCCTAAGCATTTTTTTCTCATCAGACTAAACATCTCTAGGTCCTGCACCCTTTTGTCACACAACACAGTTCCCAAACCCCGCACTCTCTGGGTGGTTCTCATCTGGACTGACTCCAAGTTCTCAGCATGGTCCTCTTAAACTATGCCATAAAGGACTGTGTTCAGCAGTCCAGATGGACAAATTAGGACTACTCCATCCTAGGAGAGAGTTTTATTTAGATAACCTAAGTTTGTGCGCTCTCTCTCTCTCTCTCTCTCTCTCTCTCTCTCTCTCTCTCTCTCTCTCTCTCTCTCTCTCCCTTGTGTGTGTGTTGCTTGAAGTTAAACACAAGGCCTTGTGCTTGTTAGGAAAGCCCATCGCCACTTACCTACAGCCCTACCCTGCAGTAGCTCTTTTAGCAATCTTACCAGTCCTCTTTTGTTTAATTTCGAGCTTTCATTGACTCGTGCCCTTCATGTATGAACTGGTCCTAAACAAAACCCCCCCTCCTCCTGCTCCCGACAGCTGAAGCATCACACCTAAGTTTATAAGTTTCTTAGTCAACTCCATCTTAAGTTTGGCCTATGTTTTAAACCATTTGGGCATTTGGGGAGGAAAATTTGAAACTTGATTCATGCTTATTGTAAGGTCTATGAAAAGATATGATGCTTAGTGTTTTGGAAGCGTCCCCCCAGCCTTGTTCTTTGGCTGTGTGTGGATGTGGCAAATGCGTGTGTGTTTTACTGCTAGGAAAAAGTCATGACTACATTATAGAGAGCTTGGATCTTTTCCACTTACCATTAGGCTGTGGGCAGTTTCCTCCACCCTTGGGCTATAGCAGATAACTGCGCAGTGCCTCCTATGGGCATGTGATGTGGGTAACGTGTTTAACCAGTCTTCTCTTCTTCGAAGTGAAATTTGTTTCTAAATGTTGCTGTCATATGAAATTCCTTAGTAGGCACCTCTATGTGCATCCAAGTCTGTCTGTCACCCTTGGCAATCTGGGCATCTGGGGCTAGATTCTTCTTTGCTGCAGGGCTGGGGTGCACAGTATAGGATATTTAGTGGCACTCCACCCCCCCTCCCGCAAAGATGCTAACTGGACACAAGTAGCATCACCTTCATCCCCGCTGTGACAAACAAGAATGGATGGCGATGCTACCGGTCTTAGCCTCCTCGGTTGTCAATGCAAGAGGACAGTCTCAGCCTCCTCAGTTAGGAGACATCCCCAAGAGCAGAGTATAAATGAAGGCATTGTTGGCAGAGAGTTTAAAGATAATAAAAACCAACACCAATATTTCATCAGAGATTCTCGTGCCTGCTGGGGTAGGCGTCTCCAGCTCTACCATCACCACCACGTCCCCCTCGTCTGGTTTCACCAGCGCCTCTTTTAGAAGAATCCCGAAGGCATGCTGCTTGTCTTCACCAATCCTATACAGAGTTTTAACAAAAAAGCCCTCCTCGTGAGTTTTATCTACTCTTTTAGCCATAGACCCTCTAGAGGTAGGGCCAGGAGACTGTTGCTATACTCACAAATATCTTGTTGCTCCACTAAGTCCTATAGTCATCCTGTATCAAATTTAACTCCTTCTTCTCTTAGAGTAAATTATCACTCCAAGGCTCCTAGAACAACATGCTTAAGCGTTTGGGACACCTTCCTTAGTTTACCAAATGTATTCTTGATATTATTCTCCTGTGTTTAAAACTAACATTCCAGGGGCTGGATCAATGGCTCAGAGGTTAAGAACATTGATTGATCTTCTAAAGGACCCAGGTTTGATTCCCAGCACTTACATGGTGACTCACCGTCATCTCTACCTCCAGCCCCAGGGGATTCAACATCTTCTGTCCTTCACATGTATTATGCACATGTGATCCACAGATATGCATGCAGGCAAACCACCCATATACACACAAAAATAAAAATAAAATCTCAAAGTAATAATAATAAATATCATTCAGAATTTTCTCTTGGTTGCTAGTTCAGTGTAAAAACATTTCTTTTACCAGGCCATCAAATTCACCCTCCTATAATGCCCAGGTGGGCACTACCCAACGCTTTGGACCAATCTCCTTGTATCCCATGAGCACACATGAATGAGACTTCAGGACTTTAGACACCACGCATCCTTAGACTGCCCTTCCTTACTCCCTGCAGGAACCACTCCTGGTATTTGAAGCTGCTCTTCTGCTTCTGTCGACTCTCGTCGCTGCAGCCTGGATCCTCTCGTGTCTCATCGTGTCACTATCTGTACATTTTTATTTTAGCGACTAGTTCTCATCTAGACCATTTGAGTACAAACTCCCTGAAGACAGCAATGTGTTTCCCATCCCAAAAATTATATATACAAATAATTAATACTTGATAAAAATGGTCTTTTTTGTACTTTTTAAAATTTCCTTTATTCCTAGCTTACTTCTATAACAATCAAGGTGAGATTTAAAAATAAAGACATGTATTGCCCACTTAACAACCTTAAAATTAACTTGGAATTAAAACCTAACTCTCAAAAACTAACCAAACAAAAAATCTACCTGCTTTCTTTCATGGCTCTATCTTCCTGATAAGCATTTTCTGTGGTGTTCACACTAACCCTTCCAGGTACCTTTCTCCTGGTGAGTTCTTGATATATTCAGTAGTCGAAGCCAAGCCTCCATGTGAACCCACGGAAGCCATCCAATATTGAAGAGAGCACAGGGGAGCACAGGGAGCTTCCTGTGATGGGTCATTTGCAAGGCACCTGGTGCCCCTTTCCAAATCTTACTTCACCGCTCATGTAGACTGAAGGTAATATCTAATGCTGTTTGTGGTAGCCACCAAACTTTTCAAATTCTGAATATCCATAAGATTTTTCCTATTCGCAATATGGGATTTTTAAAAAGGAAAATTTAAACTACAAATTCAGTAGCCCATGATACCAAGAAATCAAAAAGCTGAAAAAGAGAGAAAAGGTGGCCAAGAGTGAGAAAGGGAAAAAGAAAGAAAGACCTTGAAGTCCAAGCATCCTGTGAGGAACTTACCCATCTGCGGTCTTCGTGGCTTTTATAAGCCATGAGGTAACCCAAGGGAGTACGCCAAAGCAAAACCAAGCCAACCTTGACCCTTGTCCTGGTGTGAGAGACTCCCAGGGCTGTCCTGGAGCAGTCCAGGTTATCTTCCGAGAATATATCTTTGCAGAAAAAAAAAAGCTTCTTTTTCCAGTTTCAGGGAAACCAGAGAGTTCTTTTAAGTCCAGCCTCCAAAAGCTCCTTGACCAACAACCTTTGGAGCTTGGTGTCTCGTGGGGTCAGCTCAGATTGATTTGCTGATTAACTCCGGCATCTTCCTGGCTCCTCCAGACACAAGCACATTTCAGCTTTCTAAATATAGGTCAGCCCAGGCAATTAGGAGAGAACTTCTGATTTTGAAAGGTAGTCAGCAGGCAGAAAGCCCAGTTTGCAAACAAGAGATCATGAGTATGAGGTTTGGCCTCAGAAGACTTCACTGCGGGGACAGTGACGTTCTCAGCTACTTGCTTTCAACCCATCAGGATATGCTGGAGGTTTCAGTACATCTTTACTCCAAAGATGACATTAACTAGCAGGGATCTCTTGTGTCATTAGAAACACATTTGACAACGACCCTGTTACCTCCACACTAGGTGGCCACTCTCACAGCCTTGCACTCTTCCTGTGTTGACGACGAATAGGTGTGGGTTAGATAAACCCATGGTCTCACTCACGGCAGACTTACATCTGGCCCTCCACAGCTTCATCAGTGCCAATTTCAGGTCCTCACGCTTGTGATGTAAGGACCCTACCAGCTGAGCCATCTCCTGAGCCCCCATTCAAAACGTTCTGCATAACAACCTGAACTCCTTTGGGCAAGACCTAGCAGCCTATCACCACAGGGAAGGAAGGTCAGTGGACAAAAATTGAACATTCACGTGGAATCTCAATTGTGCTCATCAACTGAGATGATGCATTCCGTTTAGGGGCACTGGACTTGAATGGGTGTCATGTAATGTATCCGTTACTTTTCTGTGGCTGTAATGAAAGTCATGACCAAGGCAACTTACAAAAAGAAGGTCTTACCGTTCCTGAGGGGTAAGAGTCCATCACTATCATGGCAAGAAGGTGGTAGAGCAGGCAGGAACAGTGCCTGGGGCAGCGAGCTAAGAGCTCAACTTTTAAACAGCAAGCAGAAATCAAATGCAAACTGGCAAAAAAAAAAATATTTGCGCTCTTAAAACCCACCCGCAGTGACATATGTCCCCCAGCGAGGCCAAACCTCCTAAAATTCCCAAATCAGTACCACCAACTGGTGACCAAACATTCAAATGACCAAGACTAAGGGGGGACATTTATCACTCAAACCGCCACGTGTAGCAGTATGTGGCGGTGCGCTTGGGAGGCACAGGCAGGCAGATCTCTGTGAGTTCGAAGCCAGTCTAGCCTACAGAGCGAGATCCAGAAGGGCGGGGGCTACACAGAGAAACCCTGGCTTAAAAACAAAAGGAAAACCACCACATGTGCGAATATTGAAAATTTTGTCATTTTTGGAATATTTTTTGGAACATTTTTGATGTGTGTGTGTGTTTTAATATATGAAGAACTTGGATTATAATATACAGGGGGAAAAAAGAGCACACAGGGTTTGCCTCGGGTTTAGAGCATGCACAGCCACTTGAAGAGAGCAATGCTATGCACAGTAAAAAATTCTGTGGTCCCAGCAGCGGCAGCAGCTCAGGCCCCGGTCAGGCCAGATCCCTAGATGATTCTGTGGGCATCGCCCTGTAACTTAGGAATCTGCTGAAGTTCAGGCTCTCTTATCAGGCAGGGATTGAGTGGATCTCAGCACAGAGAAGCCAGGCCTGGGCATTGTTGGATCTTATCCTCTGTAAAAAAAAAATAAATAAATAAAAAATAAGAAGAAGGATTCAGCATGGGAAACGAAAGCACCTACCGTTGGGCGATGTTAACATATCAAAGCCATCTCCGCTTTCTTCCTTTCCTGAGCTCTCTCCTGCCGTAATAGATATAGGCTGGCAAGTTATTAATGCAGAAACTTCCTGGGACTCAGGGCATTTCAAAGAAGCGGAAATCCTTGGGCATCGCTGTGGTGAATGCTGGCTTCGACACTGCCGAGCATCTCAAGTTGCAGAGATGGGAAAGAGGCAAACTCACATGGCTGCACCGACTCTCATTTCCAGTTCTGTGTAGATGTGCAAAGCAGGCACATCTGGGGGGTCGGGGAGGGGCAGGAGGCTGGTTGCTCTTTCTAAAATCGAGTTGTGACTTCCTCATCTTTAGTTTCTAGAACACTACAGTGCACTAGGATGTTGTCCCTGGGCTATTTCCAAACCTATTGTCTTCTCTCCAGGGACCATCCAGAATCTGCCCAATGCAATCACCTACGAGACCCATGGAAGCAGATGTGTGCTGCTGTGCTTCATGGTAGAGGGTTGACCCACGCGTGGGCTTTGCTTTTACCCGAGCACTTTAGCAAGTAGAAAATCCTGTCTCTAGCTACCCCAGGTCCGTGGCTTCTTCCTTCCAGTCTGTCCCCTGCCATCAGGTTGCCAGTTAGTCACTGGTATGGGGTAAGCGTGGCTTTCCCTCTTCTTGGGACACTTTTCCTAGGCTGCTTTTTCCCCTCATTTTTATTTTTATTTTATTTTATTTTATTTGTGGTCTCTGTCACTCTGCTGGGGCAAGAGGGTAAAGAGATCTGGCACTAAGTGCGAGCAAATGCTGAATCTGGAATCTGTCTTCCAGGCGGCACAATGATAAAAATTCATGGCAGGACAGCCGCCACTGACACACTCTCAAAGACATATTGCAGGTAGCATTATTTATTGTGGCAAGGAGTTCATAGAAGTGCTGCCTCGAAGCACCCCGAGAGATCCTAAAAAGCCCATCTCCCATCAGGTGAGGCAGATTTATGGCGGCTGCTCCAGAGAGGTCAGGCAGTACGGCTTAGGAAGCAGGCTCCTTTCAGAAAGCCTGGATTCCCTTAACATATTCAGTGCAGTGTGATTGGTTCAAAGGAGGGCTTGAGTCTGTAATGTTGACCATAAAATTGCAGTGACACGCTGCTTTAGATAAGAGGGCTGAAGGAAGGGGGCAGGGATGCTGCAAACGCAGGAGCAGCCAACACAGGCAAGACCCTGGAGCATGCGCTCAGATTTGAGGTTAATGCGTGGGGGAGAGGCTGGGGGGATGGGCCCAGGCAGATGAATGTTCACACAAAGGAAAGCTGAACCCACCAGCCCAGACATGGCCGATAAACCGTGAGTCTGTGCACGGGCAAAGCCAGGTGCACATGGGCATGTGGAAATACATCAGAGCCCTTCGGGGGCGCGTGTAGTCATCCCGATTGAAAAATATACAGAACCAAGGTCAGCTGGGCTAGTTTCACCATTGTCCTGGAGTAAAGGAAAAAGGGGCTGCTCCTCATGACCCCTGCCAATTTGGTAGGTGTCTCACGGGCTTTTCACCAGCCCTGTTCACACAATGTCATCCCGTTGGGCTTACCAGTCCTGGGCACAAAGATTTCTAATTCACAGCAACCATCTAGGCCAGTGGTTCTCAACCTGTGGGCCATGATCCCCTTGGGATCATATATCTGATATTCTGCATATCAGATATTTACGTTATGATTCATAACAGTCACAAAATTACTGATGAAGTCGCAACAAAAGTAATTTTATGGTTGGAAATCACCACGACATGAGGAACTGGATTAAAGGGTCCCAGCAGTAGAAAGGTTGAGAACCACTGACTAAGCACAGCCCTACAATAAGGCTCCTCTTTGAGCTCAGAGTTGCTGAGTCTGGTGGACAAAAGTCCTGAGCTCCTCACTTCTGGAGTCAATGACGTCTGTGCTGGGCCAAGATCAAGCACCCTGAGGTGCCCTAGCATGTGGAGGCAGGCCCGAGTCTGCTACGTGAGTTGCTTTTCCTGGGTGGTTCCCACTGACAATGTTACAGACTCACCTGGGGTGACTCCCCTGCTGTCGATTTCCGTGTCCAAGTCAGAGAGATGGAATGTATGGAGGATGAGGTGATCATCTTTGTCTGAATTATTCAGCCAGAACTTAAATAGTCTATACATTTACAGAAAGGTAGGGTTTTGTTTGTTTGTTTGTTTGAATTTTAGAAAGAAAAGCTTTAACTTCCCTTCACTCAGGCCCACACGTTCAGTTACAGACCCACATTCCTCCTTCTTAACCAAACCAACGTCATGTAGATTTTTGGGTCCATCCACTTTTCAGTGCCCCTCCCAAACATGTGTCCTTTAGATGTGAGGCCTTTGGGAGGTGTTTCTGGGTTCAGAACTTTAGCCTGTAGGTGAAAACTGAAGGGCGTGGAAATATGAGAGATGGAGGCTTTCCAGAGCCCCCTCTAGTCACGTTCTTATCAGGATGGCAAAGTCATTGGAATGACTCCCCTGCTCTCTGCTCCTTGGAATTCCTCCCATGAGAGGCTTCCCTTGGCTCGCTGATAGACTGTTGTGATCTCTCCCATATGTTAGTAAGCCAGGAACACCTGCCATTGTCTAATCCCATCAGCTCACAGCAGACAGCCCAAGATGTCGTTGTTTTGCTTCTTTCTTAGCTTTGTGTGTGTGCACACATATATGTGTGGGTGCATGTGTTCACACGTGCTGGTGGAGGTCACAGGCCAAGGTCACTTTCCTTGATCACCCTCTCCCTTATGTTTGAGATAGGGTCTCTCAACCGGGACTTCACTAGTTCTGATAGACCATCTGGTCACTAAAGTCCAGGGATCTGCCTGTCTCAACCACCCACCCAGTGCTGAATCTGTCTATACACATGCACACGTGCAAGCACGCACAAGAGCACGGGCGCGAGGGGGCGGGGAGACAGACACTTCTGACTTTTCCCATGGATTCTGGGGAATCTGAACTCAGGCCCTCACGCTTATGTAACAGACACTCTACAGACAGAGCCATCTCCTTAGCCATTTCTAAGGCATTTTATTTTGTCTTAAGATGGGATCTTCTTAGCCAGGCAGTGGTGGTGCACCCCTTTAATCTCAGCACTTAGGAGGTTTGAGGCCAGCCTGGTCTATGAAGCAAGTTCTAGGACAGCCAGAGCTGTTACACAGAAAAACCCTGTCTCAAAATAGCAAAAAAAGAAAAAAAAAAAAAGATAGGATCTTCTCATGTATCCCAGACAGGCCTCTGACCCATGATCCTCTGGCCTCAGCCTCCCACATACTGAGATTCCAGGTGCCCATCATCGCACCATCTCCTGGTGCTTTTCTATTTCCTTTCCAGATCTGTATTCTCCCTGCTAGCAATGCCCTAAGGGATGTGGTTACTGAGCCCAGCAAGATGCTCGAAGCCTCTGAGTGCCATGGCTCAGATGGTCATCCTTGCCTACTGGCCTCTACTGTCGTTCCTCCGAGTACCACTGTTGACCCCCTGAGGTCTACTGCTTGACCTCATTAATACAAAGAGGGAGAAAGCTAAGTGAATGTTTTCACAGCCTCCTTTCTCTGCAGGCCACCTGGAGGTTATCGGGGCCAGAGGCTGCTGCGCAGTTCATAAACCTGTTAGGGTATTCGGAGTCATGATTCCCTTATTCAACTGTCTGTGCTTTTCCTTGGGACAGCTAATCCCTCAGCGTGACTGGTGGAAGCCGCAGTATTGATTTCTGTGTCTCTCTAAACCTCAGTTGTGTTCAACGCTTGTTAGACATCTGAAGGAATATCCAGTGGGCTCTGGGGGCAATTTGAGAGCTTGGCTCAATAGGCCACTCTCAAGAGAAGTTTCTGTAAGGTTGCTCGGCCAGCCAATCGAATAGATTTCAAAATGAGAGAAAGGGGATGGAGAAGGTGAGAAAGAAGAGAGGAAGAGAGAGGAGGCAAAAGATAAAGAGGAACGAGAGAGGGGGAGAAAGGAGAGGGATGGGAGGGAAAGAGGAAGACAAAAGAAGAAATCTTTTTAAGGGCTCTAATGGAAATCTTGAGGATTGTCACCTTTCTCCTCCTTCAGCCTCTGTCCCTTTGTTTAAAAAAAGGAACATTTTTACATTTTCTAGCCAGTATAACTGGGCTTAGGGGTGTCCAAGCTTGAGGCTGGTACTCGTGTTGATGAGCCACATGTGTGTACCCACGGCGGTGTCCCAGGTTGGTCTCTGCAGGGAATGGCCCAGTCAGATGAAGCCATGATGAGCTACATGTGTGTACAGCACCCACGGCGGTGTCCCAGGTTGGTCTCCACAGGGGACAGCCCAGTCAGATTGAAGCCATGATGAGCCACATGTGTGTACAGCACCCACGGTGGTGTCCCAGGTTGGTCTCCGCAGGGAACGGCCCAGTCAGATGAAGCCATGATGGGGTTGATGCAGACTGTGAGAGTCTCTTTAGAGTCAACACCTGTCTTCAAACAGTGCCCACAGCTGCAACAGCAGCAGACTGCGAGGGCCAAGTTTCCCTCTAGGGAAGGCCACTGTAGGTGGAAGACTAGCTCCTTGCTGTCAATCATTGGAGACTTGGCAACAGGCTTCTAGAGGGGTCTGCCCCTCTGGACCCCAGATTCTCTATGGCCTCTAAGCTTGTGGCTCTCAACTCAGAGCAAACTGGCACCCCAGGATCCTCCAACACACACGCATTTGTCGTGGCTGTGGAGGTGCTCCTGGCATCTAGTGGGTAGACCCAGGGATACAGTCATGCATGCCATGATGCACAGAACAGTGCCTCTGCCTACTGGCAATCAGATCTGAAACGTCATTCAGGTTGAGATTAAGTAATCCTGCCGTGGTCTATGAGAAAATATGACTTGCAGGATTTTCTATCTAATTTGCTTTCTATTTGACCTAAAGTTCTCTTTTCTTCACTCATGAACATATTAATCATTGCCAAGGTTTTTTTTTATTAAATAGGAAAGACAAAGGCCACACCACTCAAATCATCCTAAGCCAGCCTTTTTAGAGGTGGACCCTGGAAACTATACTTGAAGTCTTACAGTGATCTTATATACAACTGTATTTGAGACATGGGAGGAAATACAGATGATCCCTTCACTGTGCCAACTAGTGCTAAGTGCACATTCTGGCTTTTTCTATCAGAAATCTACTTCCTGGGTTCTGGCACTGCAGCCCCAGGTAACATAGCACCATTTTATCAGATGCCCTGACATCATGACTCATCCTGCTTGCCCCCTTTCCTGCCCTGGCAAAGCCTGGGCTATTATTCCGGCACGCTCAAAGGAAATTATTTACTGTGAGTGAGACTCCGCCCACCCCTCATGCCATTCTCCATGTGCCATCTGCAGACAGACCCCAGCTTAGGAGCACCCTCATTCTTCCAGAGAGGGGCTGTTTGAGAGGCTTACCTGCTCTGGAACACCCCAAACTTCTCCCTCATGACCTCTTAGAATCTTTTCTTCAGGGTAGCATTTTAAGGAATCCTCTGTCTTCCCAGGTGACCCTTGGGAACCGCTTTGGAAAAGAACAATAACAGAGGAATCACGTCAAACTCTACTGAAAAGAGACGGCACATATCATGGCCACACGAATCAGTCAGAATGAAAAGAACTTCTGGTGTGACGCCAATCGCTGGAAATTGTAGAGCCTGAACTGGGACTGTAGCTCAGTGGTAGAGCACTCATCTGGCGTGTTTGAGGGTCTGGGTTGGGTCCTTGGCACTGCAACAAAAAAAAAAATGCATTTTCAAAATTTTAAAGATGTTTGCTGTTGTGTGCAAGTGTACATGTGTGTGCGTGTACATGTGTGCATGCGTGTGTGTGTCTGTCTGTGTGTCTGACTGTCTGTCTGTCTGTCTGCACAGGAGTTCAGTTGCCAGCAGAGTCCAGAAGCAGATGTCAAGTTCCCTGGAGCTGAAGTTGGAGGTGATATTTGTGTGCTCCCTGCCGTAGGGGCCGTGGATTTGTGTGCTCCCTGCCGTAGGGGCCGTGGATTTAACTTGGGTCCTCAGCAAGATCAGGATATTCTGTCGACCACTGAACCATCCCTCCAGCAGCCCAAAACAATATTGTTAAGAAACATTTTAAAAACTTGGAGATATAGACATGAAGGTGACTGGGCAGTGAGTATTTCTAGGTTGCCCCCATTGGTGTCAGTGACTGTCACAGTCCTGTGAAGAGTTGTCTCAAGCATAGAAGGCCTCTCATCCCTCTGCTTTTCCTTCTTCCTGATCCTGAAGATAGGACAGGCCCCATAATGTACAAAATGCAATACAGGCCACCGTGTCTTTAGAGGGGCCTTTGGGGACCCAGCTTTAGCTTGCTCCTTCTGAGCTGGAGAACTGACTGGTTTTGTTCCTCATCTGACGCATGGGCTCTTGCCTCCCTCCATTATCGTTGAATGACTCCGGTCTGCTCCTCGCCAAGGTTTATCGTGCCACATTCATGAGGTGACACAATGCTCTCGACAGAATCCATGGTAGCAGCGGTGGCCTCATTACCTCCACAGTTAACCCCTGCTTCCCCAGTGTTGGGCCCTGTCAGGGATTTTGAAATTCAAATTAAATCCATACAGCAGCTTTGATGTTGGAGGTAGGACTCTCTGGCCAGGAGGTGGTCAGTGATTAAGATTCTATGTGAGGCCATTCTTATGAACTGCAGTCAAAATGTCCCTAGAAGTCACTTTTCCTCTCCTAGGGACTGAAGAGCAATATTCTGATGCTGTGACATCTTGTTTCCTGGTTGGAGTGATGAATTAGCATATTGTTAGAATCATCTTTTTAGTTACTATGCAAATGCCGGGTTTTATTATTAATTTTCATGTGTGGATATAATTTTGCTTTAGTCATAGCCACCCACCCTTACCCTTCTTGTCCCCTTCCCGCTCCAGCTGATCCCCTCTCCCTTCCAATATTTCTCTTCTAGTTTCACATCTTACATATTTTCATCTGATTCTACACACGTTGTCTGTTCCGCTTTTGCCACCACCCGCTCTCCTTCTGGTCTCTTCCTTCTCTTTAGACCCATTCCTGCCCTTAAATAGTCCCCTCAGTATTTGCTTGTTGTAAATATTTTCCCTTTAATTGAGGCTTAGCTTATGAGGGCGAGCATGCAGCCCTTGTGTGAGTCTGGCTTACTTCACTTTACCTGATACTCTCCAGTTTCCCCTCTTTTCCTGCGGGTGATGTAGTGCCTTTCTGCTCTATGATCAAATACGACGCCATTGTGTATATATAACACACTTACTTTATCCATTCATCACGGACGGCTCTTTATCTTTGGACGGTGCGGCAATAAACACATCCAACTGTCTCCACAGCTGCCTCCTGGAGTATGTTTTGAAGAGGAGTCCTGATTTTTTTTTTCTTTTTAAAGTGATCTTCGGGATGCATATAACAAAGGACAGGGCTGGGAACATAGCTCAGTGGTAGAGTGCTTGTCTAGCTGTGTGAGGCCCCAGGTTAAATTCCCACCATTGGAAAGGGAAAAAGATGGAGTAGGGAGAGGAGTGGGGGAGGAAGAAGAGAAAGAACAGGAGAGGACAGGTCAGGAGCGCGGTGTGGACTGCTCTTCCTTTGGATATACCTACCCAGGAATGGTAGAGATGGACCATGTGGTAGTTTTTCTTTTTCATTTCTTGATGAAAACTTGTTATCGGTCATATCTAAGGGCTAGTATTTGAGTCTAGGTGTTCTATATGATCCTCGGGTCCAGGTAGAGGATCCTGGTATATAAAATAATAATGATGGTGGTGATGCAACTAGTCATAAGCATTTAGAGAGGAAGTTAGGCTCCTGAGACGTTCCGATATTTTATACAAAGAATCTTTTCTAGAGCTTTCTCTCTTTGTGGTCCCCTCCCATGTACACAAATATTAGCATTGTCTGACATGGACACTTACTAAAAAGTTCCCAGCCACAAGCGAAGCTGAGAAAAGCTGAAACCTTGTCTTATTTCCGCCATCAAAGCGTTTTATCCATAGGGGCATCTAAGGAACAGGTTCTTACCGAAAGCCAGTCTGCCTTCCATGTCCTGTATCTCCTGTGCCTGCCCCCATCCTATCAGAGGCAACATCACCAGGAACAAAAGATAAAAAAAGAACAACTCACACCATTGGAAGTACCCGTCCCAGCCTGTGTTTGTTGACCTTGGCAAGCAATGGTATTCAAGTTGGTCCCCTCAACACATAGTAAGGCCCAGAAGCCTAAGCTGTGTTCTGCAGGCTTTCTACCTATTTGTTCCCTAGCTTAATACTGTCAATTGAAAGTGTAGAAAACAACATAGACAAAACACAGTCATGCTCTCATTGTACCAGGTTTTGGCCATTCACTCCGACTGCCCATGAGAAAAGTTCCTGTCAGTGGAAAGAAGGGAAGTTCAGAGCAGTTCTTCAGCCTGCACAAGGCCACGTAATAAGACCTGAATCTGGTGTTCCCAACTCCAAGGCCCAGACATGTTCTTCCGCTATTGTCTCCTTCCTCTCTGAAAGTGAAAATCCCATAAGATATGAGTGCTGCCTCCATCCTGCGTGCCTCTTAGATGCTTGAGCTAACAAGTTGCAGATGGAAGGATTTGCCTTCGTTCTGGTTTATCTTACAGGTACCTGGTTCTGCTCCCTGAAGACATAGTATAGGGTGGTATGTATTGTCTTGGTGGTAGAATGCATAGGCAGCATCTGCGAAACCCTAGGTTCCATCTCCAGTCCTACAAACAACAAAAAAGACACATTATAGTTAAGCCTGAAGATAGAATTTATCATAGATGGTGTACATACTTTCAATATAACCATTGCATTTGTGTGTGAGAGAGAGATCACCAGCCTCTGGGGAATTACAGAGCCTGCAGACACACAAGGAAATCTGCCCTAGAATTGACACCTCTATCACCGGGACCATGAGAGGCTCCCCATCAAACATGTGAGCTCTGAGACCTAGGTCTGCATCCTGAAGTTTATTTACCACTTGCTGACTCAGTGACCCAAGGCAATTATTGGACTTTCTTAACCCTCATTGCCTTATGTAAAAAAAAAAAAAAGAAAGAAAAAAGAAAAAAAAGATCATAATTATTTTATTCTTGCTTTGTATGTTTATTTTTAAACGAAATGAGATAATGCATATAAAGCCCTCTGGATAGTAAACTGCCCATGATAGATGCTTAGTAGATGCTTGTTATCATTATCATAGCCGTTATCAGTATTTTCTCCTATGCAGTTTGAAACAAAGACTCTATCCTTACCCAGAATTCAATACCAGTGCCATGTCACTACAGCCCAAGGAGCCCATCATAAGATAAAACTTTACTCAGTACTCCTAGCCTAACTTCCTCATATCCTGGGTACTTTGGTTGAGTAGAATCATCTCATCAAAGGTCCACATTTATAGTGAGGTGTTAAATATTCCGTGTGATTTGAGCTGGGGGTATGATTCCATGTTAGAGTGGTTCCCTTGTGTGTCTGAGGTCTAGGGCTTACTCACCAGCACCAAAATCCACAACGCTTTAACTCTGGGACTGCTGTACTCAGTGTTTTCACACTGGTACTAAGTCATCATTAAGTCGGGGTGGGGGCTGTCTGTATGAAACTATCTTGGGTAGCTGATAACCACTGAAGGACCCAAATTCTGTTTCTGCCTCTCTCTGGATAAGGAACTAGTAAATAACGGAGTGGAAAGCAAGAAGGAAACAATGAACAGAATTACCAGTTGGTAAATTCGGGGGCTTCTTAATGTATGAGTCAATCTTGAATACATTAAAAAAGAGAGTCATTCTAACCGTGCTGATATGTATGAGCCTCGCAGTAGGAAGGGACGGTCTGCCCTTGGTTATGTTTTTCAGAGTGAGGTCCAGGCACAAGGCTGCTTCGTGTTCCTTCCCGACACAGAGGGTGTGAAAGGACCATTAATGTCCTCTCATCTGTCCTTCCCCAGCTTCATTCCCAGTCTTCATCGCCGAGTTATCACGTTGCGCTCAAACTTTGTCTTACTTGGTCTGAGCTTATAGTGATGGTTTTCGTGAAAGAGTTTAGACATTTTTCTGCTTTTCCACTATGCCTCTTAAAATGAAATTTCATAAATATTTAGCTGGTGATAGGAACCAATTGCTTAAGTTATTTCAAAATAGAACATGCAAAGGTCAGGGTACAATGGTTTGAACAGCACGCGCACACACATGTGCAAGTACACCCCCCCCACACACACACACACACACAGCAGGGACTGTAACAAAGTGCCTGGAACTTTGAACCTCTCTGAGAATGATGCAAAAGCTGACTAAACCACACAATCCCATGCAAGGGTGGCCAGGGTGCCATTTCTGCAGCTGCTGCAGTTGGAAATAGGGAAGGAGCTATAAGCAACTGTTCCAGGACACCGGCAGAGAAAATGACTTTCTGCCATGAATGTCCCCAATGGGTACAGTCCAGATGAGTCTTCTCCCTCCTCCCATCTTGCCTTCACATCCTCGCACCTCACAGCCTCTTGCCTTCCCAGACCTCAGAATGAGAATTGCCACCGCCTAACCCAGGTCCACTTTCTCGATGGCTCCCTGCCACCCCCACCATCCCCTGAAAAGACTCCTGATTCTTCCATCAAGTCAAGCAGATGGGTTGGCTGACATCTTCAGTGTTATTACCTCTTTCTAGAAATGGAGTGAAGGCTACCCTAAGAAGATGGTAGATTGTTCTGAGAATTTTATCAGGGGGCAAAGAGGATACAGATGTTCCGTAAGTGTCCTCAAATCGAACTGTAATTATAACTTCATTCTCCGACCCAAGAAGAAAGTCTCAACAAGCTGACTAATTAACTTATTTTTTAAAAATGGACCATTTTATTTTTAATGTCATTTTTTATTAATTCTTTCATAATTTCAATGTATTTTGATCAAAGCCTTCCATCCTAAGGTCATTTTAGTCAGGTATTCTATCACAGCTGTGAGAAAAATAAACATGGCACTAGATTTTATGGTTTTAATTTTGAGCCTTATTCTTATAGGCACATCTACTTAGAAAGTCAGAAAACCATCCAAGAGTTGTCTGAGAGAGTCCAATCCGCCCAGAAGAGAAACAAATTGCATGCATATACAATGGTTGGTCTTGCCAATGGCCACAAATCCTACAAGTCTATTGGCCCAAGCTTACTGAATCTACAGCTATGTGTCGGCTTGGCCAAGAAAACTCCAATGCGGCTCCAACTCCAGCTTGTAGCCGATTTCTCTGAAGTGTTCTCAGTGAGTTGCTTCCCTCTCTGTGGCCACATCTAAAGAATCCTGTTCCTGACAGACATGTTTTCCTGGTATTCATGGGTGTCCCCAATGGGCATGATGAGGCTCACTTGAGTATCTCTTCCCATATAAAAAAGTTAAACTTTCAAAGTCAATATCCCTTTAATTCATTTTCCTTCCCTCTCAGTCCCGGTGGGGAATCCAATGTTACTTTTATGCAGCAACAGGAAAAAAAGAGTAGACTAGAATAGAGTTAATTAAACTATAGGGACATTACAGGTGCTGAAATCTTAAAAGTCCTATTTATGGGCATCCATGTCTTTCAGTTACATTCATAATCTTCTCCATAAGAAACTCCAGCGGGAGAAACCCTGTCTCAAAAAAAAGAAAAAAAAAAAAGAAACCCCAGCGGAACCTGGGCTAGCCAGCCCTCTGCGTCTTGCTGTTGTTCTTAAATGGTTAAATCATGGCTCTCTGGCAGTTTCCAAGTCCAGTGGGATCTAGAGCAGTGGTTCTTAACCTTCCTAATGCTAAGACCCCCTTAACACAGTCCCTTATGTTGTGATGACCCCCAATCCTGCAATTATTTTCATAACTGTAATTTGCTACTGTTATGAACCATAATGTAAATGGCTGTTTTGGGGTTTTTTTTTTATGGTCTTCAGCAGCCTCCATTAAAGGGTCATTTGGCCCTCCCCCACAAAGGGGAGGGTGCCCTATAGGTTGAGAACCACTGAAGTAGAGTATCGTTCATATTCTGGCTCCTGGAGTTGCCCAAGTCATCTCTCTCAAACATTCCAACCTTGCAGTGGTATCTGCCCCCTTCCTCTCTCCTGTCTGGAGGCCGCATGTGTCAGTGGTGGACAGCGTTCCTGAATCCCACTTGTGCTGACTTGGCTTCATTCAAAACTCTTAACGGATACTTTACCTCTTTTAAAATTCATAATCCCTAGTGAAATACCCCAGCGTCTCTTCTTCTAGCCCAGAGATACCAGCATGTGATAAAAAGTCTCGTAAGGAGCAGGATGAGGACTCTGGGTCTCAGTCCCACCCCTGACCTCAGGTTCTCTTTTGGAACTCTTGGGGCATGGCATTAGTAATATTTAATGTCCGTATCACAGAGGTGGAAAGGCTTGTTTCAGTTGGCAGAGTCTTCAGTCCATCCCAGCAGGGGAGGCATGGCAGGAAGATCTCCTTCCATCATAGCAGAGCAAGCATAGAGGAGATAGGACATGCCGGGGGATGCCTAGGACCGGCCTCCTCTAGCTGGGTCCTGTCTCTCAACGTTTCTAAAACCTTCCAAAGCAGTACCACCCTCTGAGGATCATTCATTCATATCCATAGCCCACGGGGACATTGCATGCTCACCCTCTGAGGTCGCCTACCCTCTTCTGTGTGCCCACACAGACACAGCACATGAAAGAGCGCTGATGCCAAGGCAAGATGCAAGCTTTCCTTCTAGACTTTCAGAGAGATGGTTTAGCATATGAATCAAAAGGAACCTGTGACCAGAGAAGATGGTCCTTCTTTACATCACTCCTTTCCCTTCAGAATATCAATATTTTGGGTTTTTATTGTATGACACCCACCTGTGTGCCTCCTGTTCCCACCTCTAAAGCTGTGTCCTTTTAGAGCATCCTGTTAAAATGAAGCCTTGCATATCTGTGTTCACAAACATCAAAGGGTTTTATATCTGGGCTAGAAATTAAACCATAGACACTGCTGTGACCCATTACCCAGGAGTAGGGGGCCAGAACTCTTTTGAAGATCATTCAGAATCTAAAGCATCCAAGGCATCTTCGCCACCTTCCTCAAGGAATGTCTGTTCCAGAGGCCGCCACCTTTTCCTGTATTTGGCCGTGTGTCCTAATTGCAGCTGAGGTCATTTGTTACCGCGCCTTCCTTCTGATTCTATTACCTTTTAATAATAAATTATTGGCTGGGGAGAAGGCTCAATGGGTAAAGTGCTTGTTGTACAAACATGAGGACCTGAGTCCAGATGCCCAGCATCTATGTTAAAAAAAAAAAAAAAAAAGCTGGGTGCTGTGGTGTTTATAACTCCAGAGCTGGAAAGGCAGAGACGGGTGAATTCTCAGAGCCAGCCAGCTGAGCCAATCAGTGAACTCCAGTTTGAATAACAAACCTTGTCGTAAAAAGTAAGGTAGTCAGTAATAGAGGAAGGCCCCCAGCATCAAAAACTCTGGCCTCTACTCATATACATGTACACATAGGTGTACGAGCACATAAACCTGTATATGTGTGTAAAACATACACACAGACACACAATCAACCAGTCTTCTAGCTTTACAAATGGCTGTGAGCAATGCTTATCAGGGTTTTCTTTCCACACCGTTATATGTAGTAAGGTAATTAATGCAACCAACTTAAACACGCGTCTGCAGTGGCATCTCAGGACTTCCCTTACAACAGGGCTTCAGTATTGATCGCGACTTCAGTTGTGGGTATGTCTCAATGCACCCCATGAAGACCTTTCTACATGTGTAGCTAACACATTCTCAAACAAAGTGAACATCAAGAAGTTTGACAAATGAACAACTCCCCAGAAGACTTTCCAGAACATTTGGCATGTCAAAGCCAGATTCAGGGCCTGCCCCAGTGAACCTGGCAAGGATTGATCTCTCACCTAGCCAGGCACAATGCTCACACCATTAATGGCTGCTCATGGATGGCAGAGACAAGAGGCCTGTCTTGAGTTACAGGCTATCCCAGGGTATAGAGTGAGTTCTGGGGGAACCTGGGCTACAGAGCACGATGAACCTGTTTCAAATAAAAGAACCAAAAAACAAAGACGATAAACACAAACATCCAGTGTCTTCACACTAAGTCTCCGCTGTCTTTGTTGACGTAACTGAGATGTCTTGTGTCAAGATGTTTCTGGAACACAAGCAGTTAAAGGCACCTACCTGATCCTCTGGGTCCATCCACCTGCTTACAGGTACTCAGCTCAGCTGGGGACTGTGTGTCAGAGAGAGGTGAGATGAGTAGATGCTGGCCACGATCCAGGCTTCCTAATCATTCATTGGTGAGCAGATGCTGTCCTGAGCAACTCCATGTGGGGATGCCACTAATGTAGAAATTAGTGTTTTACTCTTTCTGCCAGAATGCAGGATTTACATGATCCCTTGCACATATCTCTGGAGGCCTGGGCTATAATCTCATAACCAGCAAGGAGCCAATAAACCTTCACGCAGGAGAAAAGGCAACTCCCAGAAAACTCCAGAAGCTTTATTTCAGTGGCAATTTCCCAAACTCTTCTCTGCTGCATTAGGGAGCCTGGTCCCCTTTTGAGGTGTGTCTCATGTGACAGCCTGAGGTCTCTTGTCTGCCCATCAACAGAAGTCCTGAGCAAGCTGTGGGATAGACACCCTGTGGTGTCAGTGGAGATGACGGTGGGAACGGGGCAACTTGGGTTGACATGCATGAACTTGGCATGGGTACTGCGGGTACCATCACAGTGAGAATAAAGAACCAACAGCTCCCTAGAGACAAGCTAGGGACTCATGCGAATCAACTACATTCTGTGCCGTGGAGTTTGGTTGACCTGGATGTGTTGTAGCTGATAGGGGCAAGTTGATAACTATGGCTTTATATGCTTCAGACTCTTCTAGGCTGCTGTGAAGTCTCCAGCCCTGTGTAAAGGTTCTCTGCATATGGTTTCTTTCCAAAAGCCATGCTATGTCTTGCCCTCTACATTCTGAGTCTCCCATTTCATTCACCCACAATCCTCCTGGGTTTGCTTGCAGGAAGTACTTATTCAGCTAACCAACATTTCTTCATTCTGCTCCCAAGCCCACAGCAATGCTCCAGGGTTAGCTGCAAAGTTGATGTAGAGGCAGAGTTGTTGGTGGCTCTGTGAAGACCCTCTGTGGTCTTCAGTACCCTCTTCAGTACACCCCAAAACTCAAAGAGCATCAAGAAAGGGGGTGGGCTACTGTCCTAAGCATCAGCTATTCCTAACCCCTTACTACCCAAGACATTTTTACATGTCGCTGGGTATATAAGTACATAAAAATATGTGGACAAATAAAATTTTAACTATGTTTACTTATAATAAGTCACAAAGGGATGTATTTTTAAATAGGTTTTGCCCTAAAGCTAATTTTACCATGTATTAATAACCAAAGCAAATTTGTATATGGAGGTGAATATATGTTGTAAGGAGAGAGCCTCTTGTTTGTCCCAGCCTCCCGGCTAGCTTATACCCAAAATAACCACACAGAAATTATATCAATCAAATCATTGCTTGGCCCATTAGTTCTAGCCTCTTATTGGCTAACTCTCACATCTTGATTTAACCCATTTCTATTAATCTGTGTATCACCACATGGCAGTGGCTTTCTGGGAAAGATTCAGCACATCTGTCTCAGCGGCTCCATGGCAGCTCTCTTACTCTGCCTTCTTCCTCCCAGCATTCAGTTCTCTTTTCCATGCCTATCTAAGTTCTGCCCTATCAAAAGGCCAAGGCAGTTTCTTTATTCATTAACCAATGAAAGCAACACATAAACAGAAGAACCTCCTATACCAAATATGTTTATTTGTTTTTACATAAAGAATTAAATCTTGTATGGATATTTTATACTACAGAAATTGGAGCAGCTTCAATATTTTTTGGTGTTAATTAATATTTTAATTTTATAGTCACCAAAACTGAGAACATCCCTTTACATAAAAACATAGTACAAAATGGTAAAAGTATTTTTAATGTCATTCAGAAACTGTCTGGAATTTTGCTCTAAGCCCACACCAAAATTCATTGAATGTTTTCTGTTGTTGTTCTTGTTGTCATTTTAATTTTTTATTCATTTGTTGTTTTAATGAGACTCGAATCAATAACTCAAACAGCAGTTTTCAAATTCAAACATGTGAACCCAAAATGGATGCAGAGATACACTAATATAATACTCACCTGCTGAACAGTGGTAGTAAGAGGGTCTATTAAACATCTTTGTTTTCCATGATTAAAACATCATATTTATATAGGAGCAGAAAGCTGCCCATGCAGTAAAAACACTGTCATTCACAACATAGAATAGTCTTGAATCTAAGCACGGTGGTGTTCTTTGGCATTGCATGGTGTGATGGCATGTCCAACTCAAAGTACACACTGTGCGTTCAAAAGTAAGGTTGCAGCAAAGTCACACACCACAACTGTCTGAAACACTGCCTGAAACACTGATTTAACCCAAGCACTGCCTGAAACAGCCTGGGTCTATAGCTGTTCACTTTGGAATTTGTTTTTCATCCCTTCATTGTAGGAAAAGGCTGTTAGTTAGTGCCCAGCCACCCAGAACCAAAATAACCACACATTAATCAAATCACTGCTTGTCCCATTAGCTCTAACTTCTTATTGGCTAACTCTTACATATTAATTTAACCCATCTCTATTAGTCTATCTATCACCATGAGGTCGTGGCCTACCAGCAAAGTTTCAGCACATCTATCTCCGGTGGCGTCTCCATGGTGTCTCCCTGTCTCTGCCCTTCTTCCTCCCAACATATAGCCTAACTTTCCCCCGCCTAGTTCTGTTCTTCCTTGCATAGGCTCAAAGCAGTTCTTAATTCATTAGCCAATAAAATCAACACACAGACAGAAGGACCTCCCATACCAACTTCATGTTCAGAAATCTTTTACTGTTGCTGAATTTTCCATCACCACTGCATTCAGTTTGTGACCCCCCCCCCCACACACACACATATGGGTGCCTCAACCCACAGTTTAAAAAGTTGAGTTCTAGAACAACAGAGCATGTCACTGATGGAGGAAAAAAACAGGCCCCTTATAATGCTGGGTAACTTGGCAGGACTGACAGGAGGCTCTGCTCTGGCTGTTAGTCCCTCCTCCGGACCCAGCTTCAGCTGGAGTTCCTCTCCATACACCCTGTGTATGCTTCTTTCCTAAACCTACAAGTTAGATGTCAGGGATGGCACTTTTGAGGATGATGGACAGTCCTGTGATGTCCTTATTCTCTTTTCCGCATCCAGCTCCTGTACCTTGCAGGGCCTTTGCACAAGCTCTCTCTGCCTGAATTGCTTTTCTGCCAGCCTCATGTCAATCGCCTTTCCTCTCTCAGTTCATCACCTTCGTTAGCAAAAGCCTTCCTAATACTCAGATTAACTCAAATTCCCCTGTTTAAAAAAAAAGAAAACAAACAAAAACCACCATGTTTTAAATATTTATTTCCAAATATGTGTCTATGCCTGTGAGTATGTGCACCTGAATGCAGTGTCCACAGAGGGCATAGGATCCCTTGGAGCTAGAAGTATAGCTGGTTGTGAGCTGCTCGACATGGGTGCAGGGAACAGAACTCTGGTTCCCTGAAGAGCTGAGCCCTTTCTCCAGCCACACACTGTCATTTTATGCCCCATTGTTTGGTTAGGAGTTTCTTAAACTTCATCCCCGTAAGGACAAACTCAGAGGCTGTTTGGAGCCCATCTTGGATGTTCCTGTACCCAACAGAGTGTTTGGCATAATGTAATCACATAGTAAAAGCTTAGTGAACTCTTGTGCAGAGATCAACTTATTCTCCATTTATGCATCCAAGAGTAGTTGTAGGAGAATTATTCTAGACCCTTCTATGGACACTAAAACCTGTGGACACTCAGTTCCTTTCTGTAAGATGGTGTCACGTTTGAACGTAACCCGTGTATGTCCTTCCTTTGGATTTTGAACATCTCTGCATCATTTCTAATCTGCAATGCTGTGTAAAAGAGGTGGAAGTGATTCCTAGACCCTGCTGTTATTGCTGCTGTTGGGGGAAGTGGGTGTGTGGGCTGAAATTCACAAACATGCAGAGGCCCCAGAAGACATGGGGAGTCTTCCTCAGCTGCTCCTGGTCTCTTTCCTTTTAAGTCGGGGTCTCCTGGTAACCCAGACTCTAACCAGTCCAGCTAGGTTAGCCAGACTTCAAGCTCCCAGGATGCAACTGGCTTCACTCCCCAGCACTTGAGGTACAGGCACACACAACCAAGCCTGGCTTTCTCCAGAAATGTTGAGGATTTGAACTCAGGTCCCCATGCTTGTATAGCAATCACTCTTATCCACTATGCCATCTCCCCTGCTCCAATTTTTTTTTTAATCATATTGCCATTGTATTGAGTTTTTGAGTTTTTCAAATATGTTTAATCCATGGTTAATGGAACCCACAGGTGTGAAGGATCTGTCTGAGTGGGTACATACTGAACCCACATATGTGCAGGACTCTATGTGGGTACATGCTGAACCCACAGTTGTACAGGACTCTATCTGTGTGGGTACATACTGAGCCCACAGATGTGAAGGCTCTCTCTGTGTGGGTATATGCATGGTGTGCTTTGACTGCAATGGACCTATGGTATGATTCTCTAATTACTATTCTTCAAGCAGGGCTCAAAACTCATTTTTTTCTTTTTTTTTATTGTTAAAAGAAAAATTTACACTTCTTCACCTTGTCCCAGGCCCTTCCGCTCCCCCACTACCCCTCCTCCCTCCCCCTGCTTCCTTAAGAGGGGACAGGGTACCCTGCCCTGTGGGAAGCTCAAGGCCCTCCCCACTACATCCTATATGCCTAAGAAGGTGTGCATCCATATAGACTAGGTTCCCAAAAAAACCCTCATGTTTCCTAAAGCACTTCTGGACCACAGTAATGAGTATTCCAAGTGGTGCTATGTAATACGTGGCACAAGGAGCCTGGTGAGGGTTGACTCAGTTCTTCCCTATCTGCCCCCCACCCTTTACTCCCAGTTTGCTTCTGCATCATGATTCATCTGGCTCCTCTGACGATTTCTCAGGGGGACAAGGGAGTGACTGGTTGTCCCCTTAGCCTCTGTCAGCCAGTAGGACTCAGCCCCACTGAGAAGACATTCAAAAGGATGAATGTGACTCCTGCAACAAGGCAGTCCTTGCAGGGACAGGACCTGGCCTGCCAGCCTGAAGCCTTACTGTGGGCTAGAGAGCAAATGCCCAGGAGTCACTGAGAAATGCTGTCTCCTCACACCTGCCCCTTGTTAGAGAAAAGTAGCTGCCTGGTACCACACTGGACGTGAAGCTGGGCGGGTTTTCCAGTGCTTTGAAAACTAGTAGTTGGGTTTCCCTTGGAGATGCCATTTGGAGTCAGCCTCTTGCATTCCTCCTAAAATGGTGAGGTGTTTGCTGATGGGGAGATCACGTGGGCCCTTCCTCGCCTTGGCTCTGAGTATCTGGAAGAGGACACACATATTCTAGGGTCAGGCAAGCCTCAGCTCACACACACATGTGCTAGGGTCAGGCAAGCCTCAGCTCACCAATACACTTGATTAGATCTACTTCGGAGGGCTATTTAGCCAGACATCGGCCTAACCCTTACAGCCACATGAATCTTTAAATATGCTTCAAAAGGGACCAGGCCAGGGATGGACTCCTTCCCTAAAATGGCAGAGAGGTGCCCTTATTCAATCCCTACTTTGGTCTCATTCTCTGTGTGCTCACTTCTAAAAGGAGTTAGGTTGACTTTGGGGACTTGGGGACTTTAACATATTTGTTTTATATAACACAAAGTCACTATTAACAGCATCTTAGATCATATATGCGTGTGTGTGTGTGTGTGTGTGTGTATATATATTTTTTTTTAAAAAAAAAGGTATAACAAGAGACAAGGAGGACCTCCCCGCCTTGATGATAATAGCAGTCAGGCTGAAGGAGCCCAGGGTCATGGAGCTGCGCTCTGATTGGTGGCTCACACACTGCATTGACATTTCTGCAGTTTCATCAGAAATTCCAAATAATCCATGTGAAAATGGGTGGCTATTTACTGAAGATAAACGCCCCTGCATGTGCACGTAATGCTCTGAAGACATAATCTTGGCTCTCGGACTGCCTTTTGTGGCCGATGTAGGCAGCTGCTGTTCCAAAAAGCCTTCGATGAGGTGATACAAGATGTGTGTGGAAAACTGCGTTCGTGGGTAACTAAGTATGAGGGTTTGATCACACGCGTGCTGAAGAACTATATCTCCACGAGGGGCAGCAGGCGGGAGTAGCTAAATGGGCACACCTGGCCAGCAGCTCACACAGGACCAAGCCTCAGAGCCCTGCGCGGGGCCTTTCTGTGTTTGTAAGCTGCATCCTGCTTTCTGTAGATGAAGAAAAGCACCATCCGCTCTCAAGGCAGACAGGGATCTATGGGGATTCAGTCTCCCTGATTTGTCCATGTGTATCTGAGCTCACTTCTCCCTTATGCTAAGCAGACAGGATGGAGAAGCAGATGGGAGAGATGCTGAGTCCGGCTTCTGTCTGGGATCAGGAACCCTCATGCCCCAGGCCTCATTGGAGGAATGACTCCAAATACACTCCAAGATCCCTGTTGTGTGTCCTTCATGCCTCCCTGCCTCAGCCATCATGGCTGCTCTTCCTTTTCTCCCTCTGTGGGGTGGCAAGCAAGAGATGCCTGAAGCCATGCTGATAAAAATCCAGAGCCCTAGTGTCCTCCTTCTCAGTTCCCTGCTGAGGACGAGCATCATGGGGCAAATGTGCAGGTCAGTGTCTTATTGAGGGCATGGGCAGGTCACCTTTGATGGCTCAGACACTCAGTGGAACATTCTGGGTCCTGTGAGAGGGAGCAGAAAGGAGAAACAGGAATCATGGTGACTGTGGGAGTTTGTTTGGGGGGTCGCATGGAGTCTGACGTGTTCACACTGAACTCTACATGATTTTACCAAGGTGTGTAGTGGGGGCTTCGGGTCATCCCTCCTATGCACTGACTAGAAACATGGACTCATATTCGGGGTCATTTGAAAAACACGCTCTGTGGCATTTTCTAATTTGGGGTAGCCCAATCAATAGAGTTCAGAATTGTTACTCTTTATAAGATTATTTTGATAGTTTTTGTATGACTTTAAAAATTGCATTCTTTCCCAATAGAACATTCTTCTGAGACTGTTTTTATTATTTATGTGCCAGGGTGTGATGTACAGAAGGGGGGAGAAAGGACCATGTGATTGAGTGATTGAGAGACAGACAGACAGACAGACAGA
>JAQHUG010000257.1:1823010-1840951 GCA_028555095.1 Dicrostonyx torquatus | reverse complement strand
GAGAGAGAGAGAGAGAGAGAGAGAGAGAGAGAGAGAATGGAGAATGCTAGGAGCTGCAGAGGGATGAATTGGCTCCATCTAAAGCTTTGTCCCTTCCAGAAATGTGTTTTCATGACAGACTGTTTCAGACCCAGTGAGACAAAGGAAGCTTTTCCAGCACATATTATGAATTCCAAAATGTATAATAAATACACGTTTTACAAAAGCAATATGTGTTTTAAAATATAATATATGCAAACAATCTTATAAATCACTCGGTTTGACACGAGTCAGCCGAAGAGGCTTCTGGGGAAATGGTGTCGTGCATGTGCGTGTGTTTTTAATAATGTAAAAATATGTGTAATATGTTTGAAAAACAACAGCCAAAAACCCCTTCTACCTGCCAACTTTATAATACTTATTTCCCCAGAGTCTGCTATATCCTAGATTCTTGGGAAAATAACAGGGGGCTTACATAAAAAGTATAAATATGAATAAGATGTAAAAACTCCACCCATCTCCATATATATTTCCCCAATGGACTTGACCAGCCCAAGGATCATATGTCAAAAAAATATGCATTTTATGGTCTTCATGCAAAGGTCTCTATGTTATTATGTGAAGCAAAGCCACTACCAGGGAAGAGAGCTCTATTAGACACCCATTCTGACAACCCCACAGGACCTGGTGCTATCACCGTGTGTTAGGGGCATTTGTGGCCTTAGGTAGCTGGCAATAACCCTGGATTTTTCTTTTTGGGGGTGAGGTAGGAGTTGTGCTTGGCAGAGTGGGGTTCTTGGCTTCTTGCTGTAGATTTTATAATCTCCTCAAGTAGCTCTATGGGCTCCATCTACTTAAGGGTACTGAGTCACCAAATGTCAGCATCCTAATCCATGTGTGATGTGTGTGCACATGCATGCATGCCATAACACACGTAGAGAACTCAGAAAACAACCTTAACGGTTGGTCCTTGCCCTACCACCTGGCTGGAGACAGCGTCTCTTGTTGCTCACTGCTGTGTGTCCTAGGACATCTCATTACCATCCCCAGGCTTTGAGGGGTTCATTCACCTTGCTTCACCTCCCATACACAGATGTGCCCTGCTAAATCTTCCCATGGGTTCTTGGGATTTCAACTCAGATTCCCTATGCTTGCAGGGCAAGCACTTGGACTGAGCCATCTTCCTGGCCGAATCTTAATCCAAGATGGATACATCTGCCTTTTCCTGTTCTGCCCAGACTAGCAGAACGAACTAGAATTTATATATTTGAACACAAAAGCGAGACAGATGCCTAGAAGGGGTCATATCTACTTAGGAAGAAGACCCCACTGCTGGAAGAAGAGAAAGTCTATCTCTGTGTAGACAGAGATGTTCATTTAACTGCTGCTCCTAATACCAGAGAGAGAGAGAGAGAGGGTAAACTCACAGTGAGGGAGTCGTTCCATGAATTTGAGGTACAGAATACTATGCAACCATTGCAAAGAACCATTGGAGCATTTCTGAAATGCTCATCACACTCATGCCTGACCGAATGCAATATGTTAGACAAAAGCACCGTGCTGAATCCAAACCCCTAATCATCACCTCCCCATTTTTCTCTCCCAGTCCCTGATAATCACTATTCGGTACTCTTATGTTTGACTATTTTAGGACCCAGGTAGAGGTAAAATTATGCAATATTTGTCTTTGCCTACCTTATTTGATTTAAAATGATACATTCCTGTCTGCCCATGTTGTCATTAGTAACAAGATTTTCTTCTTTGGGGGGTTGAATAGTATACTGTATGTGAATCAACCATAATTTCTAACTATTCATCCATCCTAGCTTCTCGGAGGTTGTGGAATGTAGCCTGGTTGCCCTTTTCTTTATGTCTAGTATCCACTTATGAGTGAGTACATACCGTGTTTGCCTTTCTGGGTCTGGGTTATCTCACTCAGGATGGTTTTTTTTTTTATTTTCTAGTTCCATCCATTTGCCTGCACATGCTTTCAAGATGTCATTGTTTGTTTGTTTTTTACCACTGAGTAGTACTCCATTGAGTAAATGTACCACATTTTCTTTATATTTTTTTTTGTTTGAGGGGCATCTAAGTTGTTTCCAGGTTCTGGCTATTACAAAGAATGCTGCTATGAACATAGCTGAGCAAATGACCTTGTGGTCTGAGTGTGCATTCTTTAGGTATATGCCCAGAGTGGTATTGCTGGGTCTTAGGGTAGATTGCTTCCCAATTTTCTGAGTCAAGCTCTGTCCATATCCTGACATTTTAGAATGGTGATGCAGTGAACATGTCTATTCATACATGTATGCGTACATACATGCCTACATACAAATGTCTCCTCCGTATGATGATTCAACCCATTGTATAAGTACCCAGAAATAGAAAAGACCATCGGTAGCTCTTTAACTTTTTAAGGATGCTTCAGTCATAGCCATCGTGGTCGTGTAAATGGGAAATATCCCCCATAATCTCAGGCATTTGAACAGAGTTGTCGCTGTTTGGAGAGGTTTAGATGGTGGAGCCCAGCTGGAGGAAGTATGCCACTGAGGGTGGCCTCCAAAGATAATCTCACCCTGCTTCCTGTTCATCCTCTGCTTCACGCTTACTTTTGAAGATGTGAGCTCTCAGCTTCCTGTTCCTGCCGCTATGCCAGCCACTTGATGCTCTGCTTCCCCCCCATAATGTGCTCTTATCCCTCTGGAACCTCATGCCCAGATAAGCTGCCTTGATCATGGCATCTTATCATAGCCACAGAAAAATAACTCATACACACATCAACAATATACACGAGTTCTTCTTTCTCCACATTCTTACCAGCAAATATTACTTGCTTTCCATTATGAGCTAACAGGTGGGAGGTGATAATGGCTGTGATTTAGGCTTGCATTGCACTACTAGCTGAAACCCTTCAGATATATTCCTTGGCAGTTGCCATATCTTGTACAGGGAAGTACTGTGGGGACTGCTATTGAGTTGCATGAGCTCCTTATGTTGTTGATGTCAACCCCATCGGCTATGTGGGTTGAATACATTGCCTCTCATCCCACAGATTGACTTTTCCCTTATTGGTTTGTTTCCTTTCTGTGCAGGAACTTGAGGTTCATGTGTCCCCACCTCTATATCACAGGGGAATTGCCTGTGCTTTTTTTTGGGGGGGGAGGAAAAGAGCATATTTTAACCATCTTTGCTAACTTCGTCTTGTGTTTTCTTTGAGGAGTGGTTTACATTTAAATATTTCATCTGTTTGGGGGCCAATTTCTGTCTGATACAAGATAAGAATCCAGTCTCATTCTTTCATATATGGATACCTGATTTCCCAATAGCATTTACTACGGAAGCTCCCCTTCTCTCGGTTGTATCATTGGTGCCTTGGTGAGATGTGGTTGGCCATCTATGCATGGGCTTACCTATGGATCTCCTGTTCTCGTCATTGGGCTGTACCTTTCTTGTAGTCCTTCCCAAATCCACGGTTGCTGTTGGCAGGATACAGGTACAGCCGGGGCACTCACCTTGCTATAGTGTCTTAGTTGTGGAGCCTCTTTGGCTCAACCTCTGGAGTTTGTTCTTAGAAGAACAAGCCTAGGATTTTATACATCCTCCTTCAAACTGTAGATATGGGTCTTCCTAGAACAGCTAGAGCCTGTTCCACTGGAGAGACGGCTGCCAGTGTCTGCAGAGGGTTTAGGTAAAAGGAATCATGCCCTTGCTGAGACAATCCAAGACTACCTGCACACAAAGATCTGGTTGCCTTTACTAAAATCGTTCTGGTTTTATTTCTTTTGTTATGGCAAAATATTCTGACAGAAGAAATTTAGGGGAAAGGGGGGTCCTATTAAGCTTCCAATTCCAAACCATGCTCCATTGCATGGGGAAAGAGAAGAGAGAAACTTGAAGCAGCTACTCATCACCACAGTCGAGGGCAGAGAGATTGGAATGCAGGCGTGGACGCTTACCGCTCAACCCGCTCTGTCCACTCTTACACAGCCAGAACCCAACCCCAGGGATCGGGCCATCCACTTGTAGGCTGAGTCTTCCCACCACAGTTACCATAACCAAGACAATCCCCATGGACACACTCACAGGCCAGCCTGGTCTAGACACCTTTTACTGACACTGTTCGCAGGTTTCTCTAGCGTATGTCAAGTTAACAATGAAAGATACCAAGGAAGGAGTGACTGGGCACTGACCCCATAGACAGCACAGGGGCATGCTGGTTCCTCATCTGAAAATATTTTTTAAAAATTTATAACTTACTGAATTAAATTTATTTTCTCCATGTGAAAAACTTCCTTTATTCATTATAGTTACAAAAGAGAATATCACTTTATACCCCATCCATAAAAATACATTGTATACTACTGATTCCTGATATCCTGATAGAATAACATATTAGTGTCCTTATTACGACACATGAACGCATGCGTGTACACACATACACCACACACATAGACATACACACACACAATCTTTAAGTGTCTGATAACAAAAATCTGGTGTTTGGTTTATTAAAGTTCCATTAAAGTAAAAAAAAAAAAGTGGAAAGGAAGGAAGGAAAGAAAGAAAAAAGAAAGAGGGATGGAGGATCTTTGAATGGAGTCTTTTTAAGCTTAAAGTTCATAAAAAGTGAAATAAGTCTACAAGTGGGAGGAGGGAACTGGGAGATAAGATAGCCAGCGACTTGATGTAAAGATTCTTGTTGAGACACACAGACAGGAGGGGCTGGGCATGCAAAGGAAGTTGTACTCTATTAGACTGGGAAGCCCAGGCTTCCCCCAACCTGGGAGGCTGTGACGCAGCTCTTCTCACTGATGTAAGAATGTGGCCTGACAGGACATTCCTAGCATCAGCACCAACGAAAAACGTCTCGTTTTAATGGGGATCATCAAGATCCACGTTTCTTATGGCGCTTCAGCTTGAGACCGTCTTCCTTGAGTTTGACGATAGTGATGCCGATTTTCACTGTCAACCTAGAATCCCCTGCACACGAGACAGAGAGAGAGAAAGAGAGTCCTAACTGAACAACTGTCTAGATGGGGCCAGCCTGGGGGCATATCTGTGAGGGACTGTCTTAAGTGTAAATTAAAGTGGGAAGGCCCAGGCCACTGTAGGCGGTCCCGTTGCCTATCAAGAGGGCCCTGAACTGTGATGAAAGAGGAGAGAGAAACCAAGCAAGCAGGCCTTGCCAGCACTCTGCTCCCGATGGCCGATGTGGTGTGACTAGCTGCTTCAAGCTCCTGCCACCTCTTTCTCTGCTGTGATGGACTGGGAGCTGATGCTGTCATCTGAATAAGCCTCTCTGCCCTAAGCTCCTTTTTCCCAGCATGCTTCAGCCCCGCAACAGAAACGGAGTGAGAACACTGATTGTTTCCCGACTTAATAGAAAAGAATGGGGTCTCTAGAAATGTCTTCTCTGGGACGCAAATATTAAAAGGCGCGTCTCTTTCTCCACCCTCAGCAAAGCAGATGAATTCAGAGAAGAGTGAATCAGGAAATTACCAGTGACTGCTCTCTCAGCTTTTATTAGGCCTGCCGGTGACCTACAGACAGAAACGCTTTCGCTACAATGTCATAAAATTTTAATTCTTTCTACAATTTGAGGAGTTATTCTCCTCTGTAAGTGATGGAGGAAAGCACTTTGATGCTTCTGGGTTTTAATAAAGAGTCCCTGTGCCCAGTAAGAAAAACAAATCGGATAGCACCTCAAGCTAAAAGCCGCAGTGTCTGGCCTTGCCCTGGAAGCCACTGTGCTGACCTTGAGGATGGTTTGTTATGGGGAGGCGGTAAGGCGGGAATTAAGCAAAGCTGGGGTGACTGCTGGTTCATTCTGGAAATTAAATATTTCCATTAGGTAGAAAACAGGAGCGTCAACATGCTGTTTGCTGGCCTTGAGATTTGTCTTGATTAAAATGCTGCAATTGTGCCAACTGTGTCTTGTAAATCAACTTAGCATTTGTCAAGCCCTCAGCAAGCCCTTTTGAGCAAAATCAGAAAGTATCATGCATAAGCAAGCACTCAAATTAAAGAATTTATCCATATATCATGTGAAAGCAATTCGGGATACAGAGAGAAAATAGGTTATGTGGTTTAACCTATCTCTCAGTTGCTATGGAATCCGTCCTCCAAGACACTCGGTGCTTTGTATGTTAGCCGTCTGTTAGCATCAGTAGAAATGCATCCTAAACCTTCGAAGGTAAGGCAGAAAACAGTAGCGATCTGAGTGTCATAGTGTTTACCTGTAGCCTCAACACAGAGGGGGTTGCAGTAGGAAGATTGCAGGTTTGAAGCTAGGCTGGCCTGCACCGTGGCCATTACAAAGGAAGTAGCCTGGCCATGACCGACTAGAGTACTAAGGACTTCCTGGTTTCAGAGATATCCTGGGTTTATCTTTCCATCTGATGAAGCGTTTGTGATATACACAAAAGATACTTCCCTCCGGTCATCAAAGATGATCTACATTCAGGGAAAACTTGACATTGGCCTTAAGTGATTTCATTGTGAGAGTTTGAAAGTATTTTCTATTTTTGAAAAGTAAACAAGCGCAGCAGAAATGTGACAAGGTCACTTCACGCTTCAGAATCTCAGAAACAACTTTACTATGAATAAGTATATTAAAACTCGTGTTGGGACTCTTAAATCTGAGGGGGGGCAGGTACATGATAAATTCACACATTGACTCACCCACTACTGCTTCACTATATAAAATATCAGAAGAAAGTGTTTAATAAGGAGATAGACTAGGAAATCCCCATGGAACAGAAACACAAGAGGAATGACAGAGACAAAAGCCATGGGCCTCATGGACTGGCCGCCTGGAAGTTGGCAGTGGCCACCTAGCGCTGAGCTCCTGTGGAACACCAAAGACTAGACTTGCCTGATGGGCAGTTGCTAGACTCTGCACTTGAACCACGAGTTCAGGACAGAGTAAAACAGCAGGAAGGAAAATGAAGGTCCTGCCTAGAGATACAGGCGTGTTGGCTATGGGGAAGTTGGAGACAGATACGGCTGCTGAAGAGGACATTCAGCTCTGGTGGCTGGACCTGTGGTGTCTCCGAGCATTGTGGTGGGGAGAGAGTCTCTGGCTGTTGTTATTATGTCTTGATTCTGCCCAAGTGCTAGGTAGGACAATCATCAGAGCTTGAAGTGACAGAGAGACCAAAACCTTTGATTCCACATCCGCCTTCAGACCACGATTTCACACTACACAGAAATCTGACGCAAATGAAAGCAGTAGATGCCGTCCGCCATCTGAGCATCGGAGGAGGGATGTGCCGTGAAGACGTGATCGGAATGAATCTGACAGGAGCAAGTTAGAGTGTGTAAGGTGCTCACCAAATGGTCTCTGTCAGAGAAAAGTGAAAGAGAAATGCCCAGCTCATGTCATGATGCTGGCATCCCCAAATCCAGTAAGACCCACAAGAAAGTCAGAAATCAGCGTCATACATAGAGCCACATAAAGAGCTGTGACCAAGCAAGCAAAGGTAGCAAGCTGAACTCAGTGCTATATGAAATGCAAAATTCATGTTAGCTGGAAGACTGGAATCTCAGCAGTATGACATACCTGAGGAGGGGAGTAACAGCTGTTGTATTAGAAGATGATATGAGGACTTCGTGTGAAATAGAGAAAACTCAATCAACTAAAATAAAATCGTATTCTTTATAAAAATGTGTAGCATCTCAGATATAAGGAAATCATTTAAACTCACAAAAGGTCACTCTCAAAAATAGAGAGCAAACATGCATATGGAATTCCTTTAGAATCAGTTTCTTTGGGGAGAGAAGTTAGGAAAATGGTACTGGTGATTATTGTGATGTAAATATGTAATGGCCAGGAAATCTCCGGGAGGGGTAGGGGAGAACAATGGAGTAAATTATCCCTTTCAGATTATCAAAACATATTAAGAAGCAACAATAATTAAAGCAATTTGGTGCTGCTAAAAAAAAATGTAGATGAGTGGAATCAAGACAGGATCCGTGAATGGAACTGAACATGAAATAACAAATAGACCTGAACACGAAATACCTACAGTGTGAGAAGTCAGTAATGAATAGTGGGCTTCCTAATGAATACAGGAGATGCCTCGGGGATAAAACAAACGTAAACTCCACGCAGATGAAAGGCTTTCGAAGAGCGCTAGAGGAAGCAGAACCCAGGTGAGAACACAGGTCAACTTCGACTCCCGAGGTAGGCGCCTTTTCTAAAAGGAGTATGAGCAACAGAAAAGACAGACAGTGTGGGCTGTGCATGACCCAAGCAAGCTGAAAACACGAAAGAGTGTGTTATCCATCCACACTGAATTGGCAAAATGGAGAAGTTCGAGAATATGAATTCCTGCCTGGGGACTGTACCGCCATTCTCTTTTGTGGAGGCTTTAAAGACCCTGGTGATAGTTGTTGGCATTTTAGTACACGTGTTCCCTTGGACTCAAACCCAGGTCCTCGTGCTCACTATGACACCTGTTCTACACTTAACCTACAACCCCAACCCATAAATACAAATATTTTTTCTTTAATCCAACATTCTACATACAGGAGTATACAAATATGCCTCACCAATACTTCAGACACGCGCCTACAAATCGCCCACTGAGAGCAGTGAGAATTTACTTCCATCTTATGGCATCTTGTTTTTAAGTTGAGTTTTCTAACCACATGGTAAAATACTTTTCATTTCATATCCAGCAGGGACGATTTAGATAGTGGGTTTATGGACCATTCATACCCTTCATGTTTTAATAAATATTCTTCAAATGGTCCTAAGTCCTTAGATCGATGGGACTTTGGGGGCTAGAAATCATCCCGCTCTCTGCAATTTCTCCTTTTAGCATGGGAACCCCAAAATATTACCAGCTTGAGGGTTCAAATGCCCTCGCCAGTTTAGCCTGTCCAGGGACTGACAGACTGCTACAGAGCAAGAATTTAAATGCTCTCCATGCATCTAAGCGTAACCAATATTAAGTGTTGCTATTTACTGGATATTCTAATAATATATTGTTTCATATTGATATTCCTACGATGTGTGGGTTTTTTATATTTTCTAGACTGCTGGTATTGATAGTAAGATTACTTGGACACAAGTTGTAGTGTGTGTGTGTATACAAGTGTGTACATGTGTGTATGTGTATGCGTGCACATGTGTTCATGCATATGTAGATGCTTATCCAAGCTTTCACATATGAAGGCTGGAGGTCATTATCAGCTATCTTCCTCTGTTACACTCCACTTTTTTTTGAGACAGGATCTCTCACTAAACCTGGAGCACCCCAATTAGCTAGAATAGCAGGACAGTGAGCTCCCCAGGATCCTCCCATCTCTGCCCCACCAGACCTGGGTTCCAGGCATGTGCTATTGAACCTGGGTTGTTGGACTCCAAGCTCAAGTCTAGATGTTTGCATGAAAGCTGCTTTATCCGACGAACCATCTCCTCAGCCCAAAGGGATGTTTTGTTTTGTGTTCTCAGATTCCGGCATCATGACGCACAAGTCAGATGCTCAGTGAATACTGAGGGGAATCATCTAACGAGAAGCTAGGGGCCTTCTTTCCTCCCACTGGCAGAGTGCTTGCAATCAGAAGACAAACTGCCATAAGTGCCTATGTAACAAACCCAGAGTGCTCTGGAGTATCAAGTCTTGTATTATGTCACCACAAACTATTAAAAACATTTCAACGGAAAGTGGGAATATAGGGTACTGGCTATTGCATTTTGTAATTATAAAAATTTTTAAGGCATAGCATAGTGGTGACAACCATAATTCCAACACTCAGAAAACTGAGGCTGGGCTAACAAGAGTGAGTTCAAGGCCAGGCCTAAATTCATGTTGAGCTTGAGGCTAGCCTGAGCTAGGTACTAAGATGCTAACCTGAGCTATACATTAAGATGCTAGCCTGAGCTATGCCCTTAGAGGCTAGCCTGGGCTATGAACTAAAAGGATGTGTTAAAATAATAAAATATTTATTACAATCTAGTTTTAATACCATGCCAACAATGACAGGGTATTTGATACTTTTTTAAAACATAGGAGGCTGTAATATCAGAGTAAAAGCTAGTCTTTTAAGTAAATACAGGATGCATTGCAATTCTTACCTAAAAGTAAGAAGCCTGTATGAGAAGAGATGAGAGGGTCCATTCTATGGCATTTTAGAGGATAAGAACTCACGGCACCTAGACCCAGGGCTTACAGTCCTCACTGGATCTTCGTGATCTGCAGGAATGCCTCTGTCACCTTGTAGCTCAACCCTGGGCTCATGATAGTCAGTGCGGGGAAGGCCAGCAGGAGCAGATACAAGATTGGCGAGATTTTCTTAATGAAAAACAGAGCAAAATAAAATCCCCAACAATACTGAAAGAAGAAAATTCTGCTGCTGATGGTTTGTTTGTTCATTTGCTGGTTTGTCTGAAACTGGGCCTTGTATAGCCCAAGCTGACCTTCAGCTGAGCTAACTGTATACCTGAAACTGTATACCTGAAACTGTATACCTGAAACTGTATACCTGAAACTGTATACCTGAAACTTTTATTCTCCTGCCTCTACCTTGTGAGTGCTGGGATTACAGGCATATTGTACAACATCCATTATTCACGGTATTGGGGATCAGACCCGAGACTTGGTACATGCAGGGTAAACAGTCTACCAATTAAACTATATTCCCAGCTCTTAGAATTTCTTTAAATGAATAGAGATACCACACAAATGGCCAATATTCAGGTTCCTTCTTCTAAGGACTCTTATCTTTTCAAGTAGTTCCTAAGCATTTAACTATATGAACCTATGGGGATCATTCTTATTCAAACCACCACAGTGTTCTATAGGGGAAGAGGAGAAATCCAGTTTGCAATTAGAGACTCCAAGAGTCTCTGAAATCCATTCAAGTAAGACCCAGAAGCCTAAGTATCATTGCTTTCGGGGTAAATCCTCTTCTGGTCATGGACACCCGCATTGTGTAGTCTCTGGTCCTAATGAACCACCTGGAAGGGACAATAATCTCTCTATGACGTGGCATTGATGCCCAGTTCATAGTTACTTTGCCTCACTGTGACAAAATACATGCCATATACAAGCTAAAGCAGATTTAGTCTGGGTCACAGTACTGGACGTCTTAGTTCAGAGTCACTTGGCTCCATTATTCATGGGCCATGGTGAACGAGATGACACGGCAGGAAGCATGGGTTGAGGTGAAACTGCTCACCTCATAGCTGACAGGAAGCAGAGAGATGAGAGGGACCGGAAAGAAGAGGCATCCCTCAATGCCACATTCCACTGACCCACCTCCTCCAGGCACATCCCACATCTGGAGTCTCCATCTCACAATGATGCTATCAGGTCATAACACCATCACAGAAGTCAGAGCCCTCATGAGCCCATCAGTTCCAAAAGTACACATCAATAAACTAAACCTGATCCTTTCAGGAATGTTCTAAAATAAAGCTATCACACCCTCCCTGTAAAAAAATCTCTAAACAATCCACCAGCCCTCTCTGGTTTCTATGTTCCCTGCAAAACCTGAGCACATTCCTATGATGTCCATAATTTTTTTCTCAGTCAACCATCCAATATTTAGTGCAAAATACTTATTTGTCTTTTCCATAATATTACTGTAGGATACAAGAATGTGTCTGAGCACTTGCCTATATTGAATTTGGAACTGGAAGCCATGGGGGCTATAAAGATTGAATTATAGTTGAACCCTGCAGGAAAAAGGCATTGGCTCTGGCCAGGAGCATCTCTGTTACTGTTTTGACTTCCCTGAGATTCATGTTTTGGGATACTATGGAGTGACCTGATAAGTCTCTGCAGAAATAAGTTGCATGTGAACATTTTTATTCAAAGATTTGAATAGAGTGATGTGGGCAAATGTTTCTGTCTTGCCAGCCAGCTCCCAAATAACCACATGGAGGCTGATTATTAATTATAAATGCTTGTCCAATAGCTTAGGCTTACTGCTAACTAGCTCTTGCAGCTTAAATTAACCCTTTTTTATTAATTTATATGCTGTCATGTGGCTCATGGCTTGTTACCTCATCTTTTATATGTCCTGCTCCTTCTGTGTCTGTCTGGTAACTCGTAGTGACTCTGCTCTTCTTCTTCCCAGTGTCTTCTTAGTTTGGTTCTCCCACCTAACCTCTTCCTGCCTAGATTTTGGCCAATTGCCCTTTTATTATACTAATCAGAAGGCACCTTGACAAGAATATCTTCACAGTATACATAAAAGATCATTCCATAACAGAGTGAATTCAGGAGTATTTTTTTAAATATAGATAATATAAAAAAGAATCTTCCATCATTAGGAAAGTGCTGCCTAAAATCCTAAGATAGCTTCATACACTTAGAATAACAAAACTTACAATAGCAAGTGTTAACAAGAAAATGAAGCCATCATAACTAACATTCATTGTAGATAGTCATGAAAAAAATAATAGATCCATTTTGGAAAATACTTAACCAGTCTCTCACAGAGTTAAACATATAGGACCAAGGATCAAGTTATCCCAATTTATCTGAGAACTAAAAATAGAGGCTCAAGAGAGGTTTGTCTATACATGAATGCCAACAGCAGTGTCACCCGTGGCACTAAATGCTGAAAACAACCCAGATGTCCACCCACTTGAGAATAAACTGACACACCCCACCCAGAAATACCATTTAGCAATGAAAACATAACTAACTACTGGTGCCCTTTACATCAAAGATAAATCTATAAAAACAATAGAAGTCCTCACAAAAATGAAGAGGCTTACAGAAGGATTCCGTGGATAGCACATCCTAGAAAAGGCAGAACTATCGGGACATGATCAGATTTATGAGTGCTTGGTCTGAGAGCAGGAAAAAGGCAAAGGAGCATTTGTGCATGCGTGCCAAATGTGCCCATGAAAACTAAATGTTGACACTGAAAATCTTTTTCAATCATTCTCCCCTTTTTCTCTGAGTCTGCATCACAGTTAGCTTCAGCTGCCAACTTGACACTAGGCAGAGTCAGCCACCTGGGAAGGGAGAACCCCAACTAAGAAACTGTCTCCATCAGACTGTTGTGTCTGTGAGGCATTTTCTAAATTGCTAATTGATGTAGGAGGGTTTAGCCCAGTGTGGTGATACCAGTCCTAGGCAGCTGAGTCAAGGCAGAGGGAGTGAGCCAGCAAGCATCTTTCGTGATCTGTGGTCTCTGATTCAGTCCCTGCTTCCATTTCCTGCCGCCGTGAATTCCCGCCTTGATCTCCCTTGAGGCAGCATTTAAGGTGGAAGTGTCAGCTGAATAAGCCTTTTCTTTTACCCACTGAGCCATCCACCCAGCCCTGCAAAAAGACACAAATAGTAGAACCTTCTACTCCTTGATTCCGTGGCAGCTGCCTGGCTATGTTTGTCAAAACTCGCTACACCATACTCTTTAACACGTGAGAATTTTCTTGAATATAATTAATATCTTAATGATCCTTACTTTAAAGCGAAGCTAAAGACCAACCAATAAATTATTCTAGTCCAGACAGGGTGTTTTTGTAGCATAAGAAGCAGGTGTCAGGTCAGATGAGGAGGCTTAACAAAAAATAAACAAAGAACTTTCAACCCCCAAACGAGGTTAGCCCGGGTCTTTGTTTCCCACCTGTGCGCATAGTGGTTTCAAAACAGTCTCCAGTGGTGGGCACTGCCGTAAGCCAGGCATCTGCATGCCCATGGGTGTTCCCTGGGCCCACCCTGCTAGTGTTGGCTAGCTGTGAATAGCTGGTTTGGCTCCCAGCTGCTCACTGTCCTTCCATGGCAGAAAGCTTATGTTCAGGTCCAAAACTCAGGCCACAGCCACAGCCTCCCCTGGGTCTCCGCAGTTATCCTTCAGCAAGGAGAGAATGCAACATTTGGAATTTCACCAACCCCTCATTTTAAAACAAAGGCTTAATGAAAGGGCAGGTGTGCCGGGAGCCCTCCTCCATGACTAGCTGTAATTCTCAGCAGAGTCAGACACGCTTGTTCTTGTGAATTAGCACAGCGCACAAGGCCTTTACCACGGTGCTAATTGCTATTGGGTGTAAACAAGAAGTCCCAGTATGTGGGCATGAGGCACGACAAAACAGATGCCAAAGCTATTCAGAGCCCCTGCCCCGCACGGGTGCTGCGCTGGTGGCTGAGACCGACTTTGTCTAAATGTCAGTCTCCTGTGGGCCTGGCCCTAAGCAGTTCTAGCCGAGTAACTGAGCAAGCGCATGCCCTTCCTCCTCCTGATCGTACGTGTAGTGCCTGCCATTCTGTGCGGCCTTCCCGCTTCACCTACACAGTGTCAGGCAAATATGCGCCGCCTACAGTTTCTCCCCTAAATGCTACGGGGCTGAGGATTCACTTTTCTGCAAGGAAGAGCCAGTTGCAACCCAAGGATAACTCCGTCCACCAAACCTCTTTTTAAAAATGTCTTTTAAGAGTGTGTAGTAATTATACACGATGGGCTTCATCATGGCCTTCTCATTCATGGGTCTATTTTGATCACATTCGTCCCCCCTGATCCCTGCCTCTTCCCAGCCAGCCCTCCCTCCACTTTTCTACTTTTCTGTATGTGCACATGTGTGTGCGTGCATGTATGCGTGTGTTCCAGTGGGTTTCCCTAAAGTTCCTTATAGAAGCATGAGTGAGGCTTGTTTATAGGAACATTGTCAACTTAACAATGGTTTTACCACTGAAGAAACTCAGTCCCAACCCCCGCCACCACTGTGCTTGCGGCTTAGACCACCACATTTCCTTAAAAAGCAACAGTCTAGGAAATAAAGCAGGGTTATTGCTCATTTAGTGTGGGGTGCACAATTGGTCTGCTTCCTTCTTTGTGCTCCTTCATGGCTCCCCAACCTTCACTACAATCATATAGAAATAGAAATAACTAGAAAAAGAAATTTATGGGATCCTCCAAACCTAAAATGGCTCATCTGTTCTCATGCTTAATTGAAAGAGACATATCAACAAAGACAGAGAGGGGACTTCCAAGACTGGAGAAATAAATGCCCATCTCTGTTGGTTTAAAATAGTCCTTTAGTTAAAAATGAAAGGCTTAGGGGAAAGCACACAAGGACTGAAGCCTACACAAAGAACTATAAGCAACTATGGGATGCTGAGAGTGGGAGAAATCGTCCTCCCCAGGGAAGAGCACACCAGCTGGTTATCCAATCCCAAATGGTCAGCCCTGAAAACATACATAGAAGTAACATTATACAGACTGAGCACGTTGTACTTATGAATGCATGTGTGTGTGTGTGTGTGTGTGTGTGTGTGTGTGTGTGTAATGACAATTAATGGAAAAAGGCACCATGACTTTGAAAAAGAGAGAAGAAAGATATAAAGGAGGGCTTTAAGGGAGGAAAGCGAGGGGGATGGTGTAAATATCTTATAATCTCCAAACATGGAATTAGAGGACACAGACCTGAAATATAATGGGAACCAAGAAGTTCTCCATTCGCTTCTAATAATGGACACAGATTCCTTCAGGGGACAGAGGGAGGGGAACTAATAAAGCCAATTAAGTGGAGAAATGAGGGCAGGTAAGATGGCTCCGTGGGCAAAGGGTTTGCAGCACTAGTTGGACAACCTGGGTTTGATTCCCAGAACTCAGAACCCACATACCAAAGGTTATCCTCTGATCCCACACACATGCTGTAGTACATGAGAATACACACACAGAGAGAGAGAGAGAGAGAGAGAGAGAGACAGAGAGAGACAGAGAGAGACAGAGAGAGAGAGAGAGAGACTGCAATCAACTATTCTTTTATTAAGGAGCAATGATGGGGAGAAGGATAGAGAGTGAAAACATGAGATCCTCTGACTGAAAAAACTCAATCCCAGGCCTCATCTCATTGGATGTTCTTCCAGCCAATGCCAGGCCGTATGGGAATATTTTAAAGACAGTGTGCTCTGTATGGTCCATAACCAGGGCTAGGATCAGGAAGGCAAATGGTAGGACAGAGGGGATTCTGCAGCCATTGCTGTTGCTGCAATATTCTGGGACTCTGGAAGAAATGAATTTCCTCTATTTTACAAGTTCCTAGGCAGAGGCAGGGGTTTCTGGGAATGAAAGGCCAAAGACCAAGCAGTCTGTGGGAAAGAAAGTCAGTCTTAGGGGAAATCAGTCACCCTATCTTTGCTGTTATGTTGCAGTCGGGTGCTTATTGAAGTGAGGTCAACTTTGAGTTCCTTACCTTTAGGCTTTTGCTATGTAACAAAGAATTATAAAACTTACTGACTCGCTACAACAAGCATTTGTTATTTAGCTCTTTGACTATAGGTTGGCCAGGGTGCCTGAGTAATTACACCATCTCTTCTGCTCAAAGACAACTCAGTTTTTCCTCTGGGGTCTGCTGGTAGCTCACTTGGGGTAGAAGGATCTAGGGGATCTTGCAACTATGTCTGGCCACTGGCCAATTGGTTAGTATATGGGAGCCCCAACCAGGGCCTCTCAGACCAACTCCATATATAGTCTTTCATCCTTCTACAGGTTACCCCAGGCTTTTTCACAGGGCAGCAGCCTTCTAAGAGAGTGAAAACAAAGCCTATGAGATCCCTTGTTGACAAAGTCTTGGGTCTCATGTTGCATCATTCCAATGGGAGAAATAAACCAATTTGATTGATAAATGGAACTACAGGAATCTGTAGGTTAAAAATCTACCACAGTTAGACTGGAGAAATGGCTTAGTGGGTAAGAAAAAATGGCTGTTCTTCCAGATGCCCCAGGTTTGCTTCTCAGCACCCACATGGCAGTTCCCCACCCTCTGAAATTCCAGTTCCGGGTGCTCTAATGCCCTCTGTTGGCATCGTTAGGTACTAGACACACACATGGTACATAGACATACATGGAGCCAAAACACCCATATACATAATAAAATAATGAAAAGAATTGTTTGAACCTTTCCTAGCAAATGATCTGGGCATGCTACTCTGGGGTTGATACTGGAGCTGACCATTTTGGCAAGGCAGGCTGGCCAGCAAGCCCCTGGGCTTCACCTGTCCCCAACCCCAGTCTCAAGGAGACAAATGCACATCAGCACAGTTTTTTCATCATTGCTGAAGATGACTCAAGTCCTCATTCTTGTGCTGCAAACTCTTTGCCCCCTGAGTCACCTCTCCAGCTCAGAGTTGTGCATTTTGGTTTTTTTTTATTAATACCATATTTTTGACATGATTCTTCAATCTTTTGTGGATAATAAGTATTCCAGCATATGGATTTAAATAATTTATCCAGCCAGACCCCTATTGACCTATCAGCGGGTTTGCCCAATCCTTTGCTAAGTCTATATAATACCATAGTTAATAACTTCATATATTTGTCAAGAGTGGATGTACCTGTTGAGTGGGAAACTGATGTCGAAACCACATTGCTAGGTTTAAGCTGTGTGCCAATAGTAGGAAACATACCTAGCACCCAGATCTTGGATCCTAAGTGCCATTTTCCACTTAAATGGGTCAAGAACTCTTGGAGAATGGGCAGTCCCAGAACAGAAGAGGAATTCACATCGTGGACCTGAAATGTCTTACTGTGTCAGAAAGGTAGTCAGTCAAAATGGAAATATGTCAAAAGACCAGCTCCAAGGCTGGTGAAGCATCGGGAAATCGAACATCAAAGTGTGTAATGATAGATGCAGTCTATTAATTAAATTCATGAGTCCTTGCTGATATAAGTAGGATATTCCAGTCTCACAATATCTCTCTGAAAGATACTTACTAATTACAAAGTGAAAATAAAAGCCAAGAAGATACTGCTACAATGAAATGGTTTTTAAAAATAGCTTCTAGAACCACAGGACACATAGTATATCTACATATATAGAGTAACATATCACATCTCTGATACTTCCTTTAAAAACAAGCTTACTTAAAAACTTGAATATAATCATGAGGACCTCAACAAGCCAAAACTGAGGGAAACTCTTCTAAGGGAGACGCTACTGTCAGAGACTCGACTGAGGGAGACTCTACTGAGGGACACTCTACTGAGGGAGACTCTACTG
>JAQHUG010000257.1:1777951-1810712 GCA_028555095.1 Dicrostonyx torquatus | reverse complement strand
ACACACACACACACACACTAAAGCACTTTCTGCTTTAGACGATGTCAACACTGAACTCTAAGTCACACCCAGGACAGTGTAAGTTTTCCAGCCATGCTCACAGCTGTTACATTACAGTGTAATATCTGCCACATTCGTGCAGAAGCCATCTCTAGCTGTGGTTTGAATGTGAGTGCAGGCTACCAGGTTTCTCAGCAGCATGCCCCCTCCCTCCAATTGTCCTATCCTAACAGATGATCTCACTCTTCTTTTTTTTTTCTTATATGTCAGTTTTACTTATTGGAAAGACTGCAGTAGGGTTTTCAACAATTAATTTTAAAAGCTGAGGAAATATTAGCATAGCTGAGCAAGATCATCATGAGTAGCAGCAAAAACCCAGCGCAGAGGGTCAGGGAATGGCTTTATATGGCCTTTTTTGTGTGTGAATATCTTCAGAAATGATCGGAGCTTTTCCTTCATACAACTCCCTAATGGAAGAAGCCAGATCCTGTAGGAGAAACCCAGCGTTCCTTCTGCAGTCCCCGGAAGTGCGAGTACAACCCAAGGCCACCTTTAAATGGCAATAATGCAGCTGAAACAGATCATCCAAGGAAAGGAGACATATTATTAAGGGCAGCACAGCCATTGACACTTGTTAGCTTGTCTCTGAACAAACACTACAGAGCGGCAAAGCTCGAAATGAATGAAATGGTATCCATTCTCCGGCTAATGAAAATGCTTTGGGCTCTGGGCCAGAGAAGAGATTTGGATCATAGATGGAGCTCTTTTTCCAGGGCCTTAGATTCAAATGACTAGAATTATTTTTAAAGTACCATCCTCAGTCTTTTGAAATTAAAAAAAAATATGGTTTTCAATTTTAAAAGAAAAAACTTCATTCAACATAAAGATGGAGTGCACCATTTTTGACCAATCTCATTCGTGGGCTCAGTAACATAGTACACTCCAGTGTGGATGGGCTGTATAGCGGAGGTACCTCTTATAGAGCCTTCCTATAGTCCACACATGCATACCCTCCACGGGTATGCTCATACGCATGCACAGTACATACATACACACATGCAGGCACGCAAAGAGAGATACATTATCTATATAATATGCATGCAGGCATACACAAAAATGCATGCATATATAAGCACGGTATATACCCATACATATATACAGAGAAACACATAAACACATGTATACATATACACACATACTGATGTTTTGTGCCTATGAAGCTTGAAAAAATATGCACATCTGACATGAATAGAAAGAGATCCATCTCCCCTCTAGACAACATATATATGTTATTTAATTATTATACACATAGTGTATAAGTTCATATAAAAATATATATTACACATATTATTTTATGGACTTCTAAAACACCTGCTTTTCAACCAGTCTAGGACAACTAAGGCAATTTAGAATTGCTAGTTTGTGTGGATTTTTTTTCCGGCTCAGAATAGCATATAAGAAATATCACCATAGTTCAGCAAAGTGTGTATCTCCTCATCGCCATTGTGTAGAATTTAATTGTCTAGGAACCCAAGTCAGTTGCAAGATTTAAGAATGAAAGAGCAAACCTCAATTTGTTGCTTATTTCAAGAATGTTATATCTAAATGAATAGACTTTCATTGAGACGCGAGTATTAAGAAGGAGAACATGTAGTTACTGTCTGCTCGCCTTTTTTAATAAATGAGGTGGCATTAACAGGAAATAGACATTCATTGAAACACCTGTAAGCTGGGAGGAAGCCCCCTTCTAAATGATTAATGGTGAAGCTGTACCCAAATCCTGGGCCACCCAGTGCCTTAGGCCTCAGTGGGTGCCAACCTGGATCCCAGATTCATAGTCCATCACTTGCAGACTTCTCATCTTGATCCCTGTGTTCCCAGCTCTAAATTCATTTGAGGAGGTCATGTCTGGGAACAGAGATAGTAAGGAGCTGTGGCTGAGGAGCCCTTTGTTAGACAAGACTTCTTCCTCAGAGCACCTGGTCGTAAGAAGGAAGCCAGACCACAGCAGTCTCCAAATGCTGAATACCAATAGGACTCGCAGGAACTCCTAGCAGATCCTTTCCACGGCTGCACAGCCACCCCCATGGTTCTGGGAATCCGTGAGGACGCTGTTAGTGAGTGCTCACACTCTCTTGGGACGGCACGCAATACTCCTCAGAATTCTGTGCGTGCCTTCAGCACTTGCCTTCCACTTGTGAGTTCAGATTGAAGAAACAAGTGTGAGTTTCCAGAACCAGACTGGCAGATCCCCCTCTGCTGGTTGCATCTCCCCATTCCCCATAGGGAACAGAATAGCTAAGGAAGCCTCTGTGAATGTCCCATGCCAACCAAGATGGAAGAGCCCACATCTCGTTTCCCAGCCATGCTTTCCACCATGCAGTTAATCTTCCAGGGCCCCCAGTCATCAGCACTCTTCAGACTTGGTGCTTAAAGGGAGCCTTGGAGTCTGGGGAGATGACTTGGTGAATACAGTGCCTGCTGTACAAACTTGAGGGCCTGAGTTCAAATCCCCAACATCCTCGTAAACATCTGTAGTCCAGCACTGAAGAACCAGAGATGGGCAGATCCTGGCACTTGCTGGCCAGTCAGGCTACTCAGATGAACAAACTCCAGATTTAGCAAGAGATCCTGTCTCAAAGAATAAGGTGAAGAGACGTTAAGGATATTTACATATTTGCATGAAGATGTTTCAGCCTCTGCCCTCTACATGCATGTACATGAATGTGAATATGTATCTGCATACATGTATATACACACACACGCACACACACGACTTTAGTCCAACTAAGAATGAACAGCTAGACTCTGCAGCCTCTGGAGTTCCATGCTATGACTTCATTGACTATTTTTCTGATTTCTTAGAACATTTTATTGCTATTACTATTATTGATTCCATAATTCATTGCTGGGTTCTGGGGTGAATGAGGTTATTCTGTAAATCCAAATTAAGCCACTAAGCAGGCTGGGCAGACAAAAGCCCAAAATGTTAGATGCTCTTTTGGGGTACTTTTCTGTATATTCAGTATAATCATTGAAGCCAAAACCTCGAGGAAGTTCTTCATACTTTATCATCTGCTGTCAGATGGGAATATTAATTCCATCTACCAAAGAGAGGATTTCAGGCAGGCTCAATATAAAATGCAAATATAATAGCTTAGCGAGCTGCACTTCACCTGAGTCTATTAGCCTGGGAGCTTAAAGACAGCAGATGTTCTGAGGGAGTTGCTTCTTCCTCCAGCTTCCGTGGGTCACAGCTTTGGCCGGCCGTGTGGGATGAGGACGATGGGTGAGGGAGACAGAGAGTAGAACCCAGCGATGGAGGCAGGGGCGGATCTGCCTGTTTTCTCTGAAAGACTGCTGTTGGCTCAATATGAGCTATTTCTAAAAGAGTTTACCTCTTATGTAAAGAAGAAGGTGACGGCTCGGCAGGTCCCCTGGTCCTGTCTAACCACTCACAAATCCTGATAGTTTGTCCTACAATCCAGCTCTGCTGACCAGAGCGAGGTCAACCAGTCTGAACCAAGGCACTGTCTCAACCTTGCTGGTTCTGCAGCCACCTCCAGCACTCAGCTTCCTTTGTGGCCCCTTAGGGTGGTAGATTCGTCTCCCAACAGCGCACGCCTCAGACTCTGGCCTCTGCTTTGCCATTGTAACTTGTTACGCTGTCACAGTTTTGTTAATACCACTGCCCTCCTAGGCAGAACTTTTTGCCTGAATGATCTATCATCCCATGGTACCATTCACTTCCTCCAGCATCTTCTCCAGATCTTTCCCCTCTCACTCTACAACCCACAGCTCCGCACTAATGGCCAAGCCTCGGGCACTGTGAAACCGCCCTCTTTAAGCCTTTACTCCACCGCATAAAACCTGCTTGTTAGACGTTAACCAGCCTCATCCAGCTGGTCTGTTACTGCATAATCCTTCCCAAGATCCGGGGCTTATATCTCCAGGGGCATCTCCCTTTTCCAAAGGAGCTGTCTTGCAAATTGCCGCAGAAAATGACGGAAAGAAGTCGTCCATTTCCAAAGAGCACTCTCAGACCTGGACGTGTCAGTGCTTCCTGTAATCCCAGCACTCTGGAGACAGAAGCAGGGATACCGAGTTTGAAGGAGACTGACTACCTAGACAGACCCTGTGATAAAAAAACAGAAGGAAAAGGAAGAGGGATTGGAAAGGAAAAAGGGAAGGGCATGCAGGCTGGAGGAGAACTCCAGAATAGGAAAGGAGACGTGAAGAGAAAGGAAGAGGAGAGCGGAGTGGAGGGAAACAGCATTAATGGGTTTCTGAGCAGCTGCTTGCTACATGAGGTGTAAGGAAAGATGTGACTCAAAGAGCCTGTGCTTTACCTCAAAAGAATATCTTGCAAGGCAAATATTTACACTCTTACTTACATTTCAAGGCCCAGAAATTTTCCTGAGGTCATCTTTGAATCCTTGATGCTGGGGGACAGCAGTGGGTAGCTTCTTACAGCTGCCAATGAATTATGATCATCACCCAGGCTGTGTATCTCATCCCAGCAAACCAGTTTTGTACTTCTGAAAAAAGGAAAAGAAACACTATTCATTCCCAAATCTAGACAACTTTTAATTTAATGAGTAGTAAAGCCTCTAAGAAAGCCAGTTTGGGCCTGAAGAGGTGAGAAACCTTGCTGTACAAGCATGGGGACACAAGTTCAGATCCCCAGTATCCACGTAAAAAGCCAGGTGTGGTTGCATGAGTCACTAGAGTGGCACAGAGATGGAAGGACCCGTGGGGCTCGCTAGCGACCAATCTCGCCAGGAAACACCAAGCATCCCATTCAGTGAGAGACCCTATCTCAAGGCAGTCAGGCAGAGAGAAACAGAGTCCTCTGGATCCTGCACATACGCACTGGACACACGCTGGCACACACACCTGCACGTCCACATGTAGATACATGTATACACTACACATCAACATAACACAAGATTTATACAAATTACGTAATAAATGTCAAAGTCAGGGCTGTTCTATGAGCCAGGTCATCATAGTCTATTTGAAAAAATAGAAAAGAAAAAAAACTCTCATTTTTGTCGGGTATACTTGGGTTGTGCAGTCATCCTCAGTTATCATAGAGCCTGTGTTGGTGAATTTGCACATCCCCTAAAATTCTGCTGTGACTCCAAAATCAAAACGTATGGCATTTACATGGTTATTCACGGACATGGAGAAGAGAAGTGACAAGTCCCCAGCCAAGCAAGGTGGCTCCATCTGATTCATTTCTCATTCTGTAAACCAGGCTCTTGCCCTGGGGCTCCATTTTTCACACTGTGTATTTTGGGTTGGTGACATCACTGCTAAGGTGACGTCACTGTTAAGGTGCCCCTGAACATGACACACAAATACTAGCTAGCATGCCCAAGAAAACAAAACTCCTTACAAGAGCCTTACTCCGGCCTGAGCCACAGTGCTGGTGGCTGAGTTCACTGCTCATGAAGTAACTGTCATATTTAATAAGATGTCCTTAGACACACATACCTGATGAAAGTGCAGTGATCAGAGGCTTACAGGACCCTGAGTCTTTGCCTAAGAGTAACCAAGAGCAATTTCTTATCCACTAATTCGGAATCAGCGGTGACTTCATAGATCAAAACAACAGCAAATAATAAGAATCAATGTATTTAGGGAGTCCTAACAATGTCAGGGAGGTGAGGTACCAATGACGCCGTGTCATTTTCTATTTTAGTTAATGTTCTTGAAATTCTATCCACGATATAATGTGTCTTGATTATATCCACTCCTTTCTGTCCCCACAACTCCCCCCCCTCCGTGGCCTCTCATCTTCTTCTCAAATCCAAACCCTTTTCTATTATGTGAATTTGTGTGTGTGTGTCCTGACGGATCCAGTCAATATTGCCCTGTGCACACGGAGATAGTGCTGGCCCCAGGGGCATGAGCAACCAATGGGGGAGGGCTTATCCCTGGAGTCCTGGAGAACACTGGCTCTACCTTGGTTAGCAGCCTTAGGCAGCCCAGAGCTCCTCACCTAGGGCTGTGACCTTGTGACCCCTCCACCCGTCCCTCAGACCATTTCCTGCTTCAGGGAAGAAGAGATCTTCCAGAGCTTCCTAGCGGCGTGGGTGGACCTCCTCCTCACTGTTCTGATCTACCCGGTACTGGGCCTCACCCCCTCCCCTTGTGTCTGCATCTGGGAGACAGGCAAAGAAGCAGTCCCTGACCTCAGGCGCTAGTACTCTTGTTGACACAATTAGACTTAAGAGGGCCAAGGGGAAGTGGAAAGCGAATAGCCAGGTGAACCAGCTCCCTGAGGCCTGGCTCAAGAGAAGCCGGGCTGATTTCTAATGGTGACCTTAAACTGTTAATTTCCTTGCTTCCTCCCAGGATCTCAGCAAAGAAAGTTCGCCTATAACTGGGGTTTTTAATTAACTCCAAAGTTCCTACTGCATCAACTAACACCTGTAGAGTCAAAAAAAAAAAAAAACCTGATGTAGGTGAGAACGGCACCATAGGAAATCCCTCTTTGTCTACAGGAAATGATGGCTAGCTTTCCCTCAGCCTGATTACTTTGGAGACCTTGTAATCCTCCAGCTGAAGAAACAGGAGTTAAAAATAGAAATAATAATGTTGTTTTATGAAGCTCCTAGTTTGTGCCTAGGTGCTGGGCACACGGGTAAATGAGAAGACGCCACCTCTATGCAGCTCCCGGTCTAACAGGAAAACTTGGTCACCGTAATCACGGGACAAACTACAGGCTAGGGTGGTACAGAGGGGCCTGTGGTCGCTCAGAACCCAGGTGGAGGTTTGGAGGCGGAGCTTCTTGACGGAGGGGAGACTTGAAGGTGGAGGAATCCGGCAAATGAAGGAAGTAGGGTGTGACCGTTCCCTCCTGGAGTAGTAGAGGTTAACATCCTAGTGTACCGAAGAAGCAACATGACAGAGTTAAGGGGCATGGAGTGCATGGGGGACGTATGAGAGAGAAGGCAAGGGGGACGTGATGCCTGGATAGTGAGTAACCTTGAAAGCCAAGTAGGAAGAAGCAACCCTCTGATGGATGCCACGGAGGCCATCAAAACTATCCCCTCTGCACTCCCTGTGGTGGCTCAATTAAAGAGGCACAGAGAATGCATCATGGGCCGGGTACATCTGAGGAGGAAGAGAGCAGTCTGGCTCTTGGGGAAAACCACTGAGGAAATAGACCAAGAAAAGAGAAGTGAGAAGACAGGCAAAGGCCACCCGGGGAGGAGAGCGGTAGTCAGCTGCCTGGGGTCGCCCTACATTGTGCAGGGCAAACTGTATACACCTGAGAACAGAAGGATGCGGGCCTGTTCCGGGGCAGGCATAGCTGCGAGAGAAAAAAAGACACGAGGTGCCCAGAAGTGAATCAAGGGATAGAATAATGGCAGATATAGCGAAGGAGGGGGGTGTGGTGGAGGCAAGAGAGGTAGACAGAAGCCCAGGACAGTAAGAGGAGAAGCGCGGTGTGATTGACCACGAGGCCCGGGAGGCGTGTTCCTGAGGAAGTACACAGAAGTGAAGAGGTCAGTGACAGGCAGGGGTCTGTCTCCCAACTACAGCAGAGGCTGAAACAGGCCCGCCTGGGCTACAGAATGAGTTCAAGGCCAGCCTGGATGACTTAGCAAGACCTTGTCTCCAAATAAAGTGGAAAGGGGCTGGCAGGATGGCTCCGTGGGTCAGGATGCTTGCCTGCAAACCTGGCCACCTGGGTTCAATCCCTGGAACCCTCATGACAGAAGAGAGAACCAACTCCGATGAGCTCTCTTTTGACACTCTCCCGTGCACCTTAACACACATGTGTGCACACATGGAATATGTTTAAATAAATAAGAAAATATAGAAAGAGGGCTGCAGGCCATAGCTCAGGATTGAATGTCTGCCTGACACATACAAGGCCCTGGGTTCATTCCCCAGCGCTTGGCTCCCCCTCAAACAGCAAATGTGGATCAGCTAATGGTTCTACTTGGCTTTCAAAGGAAGTAAGGATGTAAGTGCGAATACTAGAGACTGGAAGGTTGGTGGATGGCTCGCTGTAGCCACCGTAGTGTAGCCATGGTCGCTTACGGCTAACAGGGCACAGGGAACAGGATTCAAACAACACAGCCCACACAGCGCAAGCCTCAGAATGAGTTGCAGATGATTGTGAGCCACTATGTGGGTGCTGGGAACCAGATCCGGGTTCTCAACCACAGAGCCGTCTCCCCTGCACCTAGCTTTTTAAACTGGCATGTCTGGGGCCGTGAATGTGTCTCAGTGGTAATAGCTTGCTGGTCATGCATGATGAGGCCTATGAGTCAATCCTCAATAGGGTATTTTTAAGTTAAAAATTAACATTATTTTTCTATTTAAACGCACGAATTCTAGAACCTGTTGGAACACCGGAAAATCAGGCAGTGGGGGGAAGGGCTTTTATTTTCTCAAATGCCAGAAAGGGATAAAGGCCTCTCTCTGCTCTCTAGATCACCCCAGCCCTTCTCCTGTGTGTTGTCTCTTGAAACTGGGCCACTAATCTTTGAGCATTTTTTTAAAGCAAACCATCAAAGAACAATGCTACAGAAATTTGTCCCTAAGGATAAAGTGATCAAAATAAAAAAATAAAATAAAATAAAGAAGGTGCCAAACTTGTTGACATAGACCTACAAGGGATCCCAAGTTCAAAGCCCTCCTGTGCTACAGGGTGAATTCAAGGGGTCCTGAGTAATTTGTTAAGACTTTTTCTCAAATTTAAAAGAAAAGTCAAAAAGAGGGTTTAGGGATATAAATCAATGATAGAGTTCTTATCTAGTGTGCACCCAAGGCCCAAGGTTTAGTTTCAGTATAAAAAAAAAAAAACAGGGAAAGAAGGGATAGAAAGAAATATAGTACCTGTCAGAACACTAAAGAAATAAGAAAAGAAAGAAAAAGAAGCATTTCACCAATCCAGTACTTTGGGTGACCTAGTCAGCACTTAACCAGCATTCTGCTTACTTTAGTGTGGGCCCCTTAGCTGTGTGAGTCAGGTCTTTACTCTTTGTAGCTTCCTTGTATTACAGAGACCAAAATAAAAGCAACTACTGCTTTGCAAAAAGCCCAATGCATAGCAAAAAAAAAAAAAAAAGGATTTTTCTTACTTCAAAAGTAAAGGCAAGAAATGGAGACATGGATCAGCAGGAAGGGTTACCTAACATACTCAGAGCCCTCGGTTGTATTCCCAGTGCTTCATAAAACTAGTCAGGTTGGGCACAACTGCAATCCCAGCACTTGGGTGGTGGAGACAGGGAGATCAGAAGTTCAAGGACATCCTTAACTCCATAGAAAATTTGAGACTTAGCCTAGGCTATGTGAGACCCTGACTCAAGGAAAAGAAGGAAGAAGGGGAGGAGGTAGAGTCAAGCCTACTGTGGATATTCATGCCTGGACTCCTGATACTTAGAATCTGAGAGAGAAAGATCACCATGACTTCCAGGCCAGCCTGGGCTACAAAATGAGACTCTGAAAAAAAAAAAAAAAAAAGGGGTCGAGGGGTGGTCAGGAGCAATTGCTCCAAAGGTTCCAAGATGTTCTTCTGACCTTCACAAGGTCAGGAAACTTTGATAACCTGTGCCTGATCCTGAATGGAAAGACATCTGGTAGACCACACTTGTCATTTAGCCTTAGCATGATAAATCTCACTGAGGTTTATGAACACAAACGTGTTGATCATGGCTGGTCTGTGCCACATAGCAAAACTATTCCCTAGCAGCACATTCTTTGGCTTTCGTCAATTGGTCCGTTGTCTGTAGAATTTCCTATTCTCCAGCCACTGAGGAGAAAGCAAACCCCACCCCCCGCTGGATTTGGCTGTTATGAGGTTTAAAGAGGATCATTTGTTTCCATTACAACCCCTTGAAGCCCCTCTTTCCCTCCTCGTTAGTGAATTTCCAGTCTTTCATTAAATACAAAAAGAAAAACAAGGCAACAACAACAAACAAACAAACAAAGGATCCGGCAGAGGACACAGTTAAGTGGCCAGCAGCCATGACTGAGCTGGCTTTAGAGAAAGGGGATGGCCATTTTCTGATTGTGAGGAGAGGTTGCCGTCCTTGGTTAGTATGCTAATTTTGTCTCTTTCATTTAGCATTCAGATCAGGTCTGTGCAGGCCCTCCCTAGCCACAGAGTCCAGGGATGGGCGGCTGTCTGCCCAGCAGCATAGAACATGCTTTGCATGAATTACATAAATACCCAAGCATCCAGTCTGCCCCAACCTTACACTTTCCCTCCCTCTTCCAGAGACACACAGACACTGAGCCACATGCATGTAAGTACACACTGCACATGACGCTTACACATGTACCCACAAACACCACAGACACAGACAGGTCTCTACGAACACTGATGGCATGCAGAGAGGTACCCGAACCATCCATAGCTGGATTTAGTTCCTATTCTTTGGGGTTCTAATAAGTCTGCAGGATGTTCTTTCTACTGCTCAGGGAAACTTGAGATATATTAAGGAGCCCAAATTAAGAAGCAAGGTAAAACTTAAAAAAAAACCCATTTGTAGGAAATCATCTTAACTACCATAACCTGGATGTTTTGAAAGTCCCGTTTCCACTTGTGGAAAAGAGAACTGTATAGCTCAATTAACTGAACACCCAGAGAAAAGAAAATCCAACTGTTTTTATTCCTTGGGGTCCCCACTCTGTCCATGTGTGTTTGGAACACTGTATAAAAAGAGTTCACGGTTGGTTTGGGACTCACCAAGCCACAGCTGGGTGACAACAGAAGAATCCCCAAACCAGCTGCCATAGGTTGGTCCAAATGGCAAAGACGATCACCGGGCACGTTTGCCAAAAGCCCCGCCAATGGAAAACTGAATCTCCCCAAATTCCTCTTCCCAGTATCCTTTTGTGATGGTGGAGGCAGCTCCTGGAGACAAACGGGAGGAGGAGCAGCTACTAGCAGAAGGCACACATTGGAGCCCCTTTAAATAGATGGAGCGATTTTGAGCCAGCAGAAAGGCTTCAGTGCAAAGGAATGGATATGTTGGCTTTCACTGTTTGGGTCTGGTGTGGATTTGGTTTGGGATTTTGTTTTGTTTTGTTTTTTGTTTTCTCAGCATGTGGCATAGCCGTGTAAGCTGGCATGCCATGACTCTTTTCTGATCTTGTCTTCTCGTGCCCACAACAATATTCCCAGACTCAGCTGAGGAACTCCAGCGGTTCCCATGTTCCCATCGGAGCTTCCCAAGCCATGGGTGTTTTCTCCGAACTGCAGACTTGATTTGCCTTGATTATTATTTTTTTGGCTCTGATCCAAGATGTCTTCCTGTCATCATCTCACCGTCTTTTCCGGTAATCCCTTTTTTAAACATCGCCAACAATTAGTCGATTTATCTCCATCACCAAGGACCACCACCCACCCCCACCAACATCCACATGCAGACATCCCCTCGGCTGAGCCCCCATCCCTGTCTTGTTTTGCCTTGAAGTATAAGAAATCACAGCTTCTCATTAGCTGGAGAGCACGTTTGGAACGGCTCTGTGTTTACTCACTTAGTAAGTGATGCTGGCCTTTTTAATTATCCTCCTTCCGCATGCCATTTAGAGCAGCAAGCTGTTCAAATCAAACCGAACGGGTGCGCACATCCTCGGCGAGGCGGTTGGAAAGGAATCCTGGCTTTTTTTTTAACCTCACTGCTGGCTGCATCCTTCCTTGTCTGTCAGCAAGCCAAGGAATCCCCCCCAGCAAAAGCTCTTACGTAGGAAGACACCAAAACCGTGAGTCACTTTTCGCTCCCAGAGCAGAAGAACCCCCCAGCATTTTGCACCTAGCAACACACCCACGTTGATGGGGCTTTCCTCCAAACCATTGAGATCCCTAGGACCAGATGTCCAGTCCTCATACCATTCTCTCTTGCGGTTGCTCCCTCTTCCTCTTCCACCCTTCTCCATCCTTTCATCCTGGAGCAGTCCTCCTCTTCTTCCTTCCTGAGATGTGACAGCCGCAGACCACAGCCAGAGCTGAGTCCCTCTCACCTTCTGTTATTTTTCCCCCTGCAGCAGCCTTTGGCGGCTACCCTCTGCAAGCTGGATCACCAAAGACACACGACTCGCTCACAATGAATAATCAATACGGATATTGATCTAGGGAAAAATGTTTGTAAATTCCTGAAAGGGAATCAGGAGCAGGGGGCAGGGAGGTTTGTGGGGGACGACGCTGCAGAGCTCAACGGCGCTAGGAAGCAGGACCGCTTTTGGATCCCCAAGTTTGGCCAGCTCCAAGGTGACGGATACCGGAATGCGTGCCGATGAGGGTGTGCGCGTGAGAGGATGGTGCTGTGTAGTCTCATTTCTCTACAGCTGCTTTCCCTGAAGAATCGGTAGCCACATGGTCGGGAGCCCCCGTCAACGCCATGTCTTGGCTGCGGGCCAGCCCTGTTTTGTTTTCATTATCACACGCTACTTTGCAATTTGCATAAATACAGGGTTATTTTTTATCGTGTCGCCCAAAAGATAGAGCCAGGGAAAAAATAGACTCTTTGTTGTGTGCAAGAGGGGCTTGCTGCCTACTCATCGAGGCTAAGGATTTGCCTCTCGGCCAGGGCTTTGGGGCACATAGCGAGGGCTCCAGAAGAAACGCAGGCAAAGGAGAGATAATAACACGGAGGGGAGTGGGTAAGAAAGGGGGAGTGATGTAGGATTTAATAAGAACCTCAGGAAACTCAGCTTGGTAAAACCAAATGTTAAAGACCTGTTTTCCTCTGCAGAGAAAAATAAGGTGGAAGTAGCGTCCAGTCTCTCCTTAGACGCCTTGTGTTCCTTCTGCTGGAAGGAATCACTGGGGGAGGGGGTAGTAGAGTAAATATACGTGAACTTATGTGTGCCTTATCTTGACTCCAACGCAAAACATGGAAAGATCAAGGATAGACCATGAGTTCCCTCTCAGCTCTGATGGTTTTCCACAAAGCAAGAGGCTTCAAACCCGGTCTTGTCTCCTTACCTTCCTTACAGACCAAGTCCTTCTGCTCTCCAAATTGCACCTATCCAGTAAAATGTGTGTCCTCCCCCTCCTCTCATCTTCAGCAAAATTGGCACCTGAGCATGAAGGCTCAATAGCAAGCAGAGGTGACCCTGTCCTGTATGTACCTCTTGACCGTGGAGACGTGGCTCCCACTCCCCAAGTCACATCCCGAAGCGGTGTTGGGCACTCGCGTGTTCCTGGAAGTAGAACTTCAATTTAGAGAAGCCATCCAAGGAGATAAGGCTCTGGGCGTGTCTACGGAGGATAATCTACATCAGGTTAATTGGAACAGGAAAGGCCGCCTTCACCGTGTGTGGCTCTATTCATTTTGCCAACTCTCAGAATGTAGCTGGTGACCACCTTCCCTCAGTGGGCTCTGCTCCTTCCTTCCCGCTCTCCCACTCACTCTGAATTTGCAGCTAGGTAAGGAAAAAAAAAAGAAAAAAAAATCTTTTAGATCAGTCTGCCCTTTCTCCCATGGCCCCATCTCCACCTGGGCTGGTGACAAAGGGGATGTGTCACTTGAGATAGCCTAGCTGTCAGGAGTAAGACCTCTACATGAGGATTCAATTCCAGCACCCCTTGTTCTGAAAGGAGCTGTCCACTTTATCAGCCACCGCAGCAGCGCAGCTGCAGGAGTAGCAAACACAGCTTTTTTTTTTTTTTAATTCCCTTTCTGGCTTCTGATTAGCTCTGGCAATCCAATTAGCAGAGGCATTTATATCACACAGGCCGAGGTTCCCCTACACATCATGGCAGCTCAAACCCACTCATAAATCCCAACGATACTACATCTTCCTGTGACATGGATTAATTACAACCCCAGACCCTCCTAAGTAGGTCTACCAGTACAAGTACGTAAGAATATTTGAGTTAAAGAAGGGGCCAACAGGAATGTCTTGTCTGCCGGGGAAGTGACCGTGGTCCCCCATCTCTGCACCCGGGCATTGCTCGAGCAGATGTTGAAGAGGCCAAGTAGGCGGGGATGGTGCACTGTGGGGGATTCGGGAGTGCTCTAGTCATGGTACACCCCTCTGTTTGTTTGTTCATATCATGGGGTCCGTTATTGCTAAAGCTCAGAGCTCTTACTAACCCATTTCCTACTCTGATCTATACACAGTTAAGCCGGTTTAAACCCCTTCATTGGTATTCCACTGCAATCGGTTACAGTCAGGATATTGTGGTAACTTTGCATCTATCTACAGTTTCATTCCACATTCACCCTTGCATCCATCAACCTCTAGCGTCTTTCTGTCCATTCATCTAGCTATATTCATTTAGATATCAACTATTTATTCTGCTTCCCGGTCATCTATTCATCCATGGGCATCTCGCTATCCATTTTCTAACCATGTATTGATCTATGAATTTCTTTCTATTATCTGTCATCTACTTGTCTATCCATTTGTGTCTCTCTTAATTCATTCATCTGCATTATTCATCTATCTGTTTTTCTATCTATTCATTAATCTATTCATGTGTCTATCCATTCAATCATCTATCGTTGGCGTATTGGTGGCCAATCCCTTTTTATTCTGTGCCTTTTGTTAGCTATGGTCTTAACAGGATCCCAGATTCACATCCCCAATCACTTTTAAGGTAAAACACGGCCATTTTCGAAATGAAGTCTATACATGCTCTATGCTCCACTGTCCATTCCTGAGTTTGAAAGAAAGAACTAAAGATAAATCAGTAAAATCACATGGTTTTAAGTGAGTTAAAATTACAAGGAAAATATTTTATCCTAGATTCCTGGAGAAATTTCCTTGCTTAATAAAATAGGCATTTCTGTTCCCCTTCCACCATGGCTTTAGAAGAAGTGAATTTTAGATAAACTTTATAACATAAATCCCATTCACTTGGTTATAGTTACCACTGTGCATTCTTCATGCAAATGATCCAATTCAACCAGAAATAACTTGAGATTACTTTTATCGTAAAGCAAAACAGATATTAACCCTAACATGATAGTGTAGTTGTATGCATTTAGATTTTTTCTTTATTTAGAGAGGATCTAAGACTCTGTGTGTGTGTGTGTGTGTTTTGCATGCTCATGCATGAATGTATATAATGTATGTATGTGTCTGTTCATGTGTGTTCCTGGGGCAAACTAAGGACAAAAAAAATTGGATGTTTTCTCATTACTTGTATTCAAAATGTATTTAAGTCCAGGCTGAAATGTAGACTTAAGTGCTTTCTCAGAACCCTAGTTTTAGCTCCAAAGAAAATAGGTTCACGGGAAGGAGAATGAATAAGAGTCCCTTTCACTTAAGGACAGAAACCCCAAGTTGTTGCTCTGAGTGGTGAAGGCTGAACAGCGTGACTGTGACTTCTTGGAGTTTGCAGGACATTGTTTCCCAAGTAGTAGCCCAAGTCAGAATCCTAACTAAGAAGCAGACTCTGCCAATATTCACTGTCAATAATAATACTACAGTAGTATATAGACTACGTTCCCAAATAAGAAGTCCCTTGGATTTTTGTTTCTGTTTTTTGTTCCTTGTTTTTACTGAGATATTTTTTTTAAAAAAAAAAAAGTATTTCTGTTTTTTGTTGAACTAAAACAAAATATGATTCTGGGCCTGGGTAGTCACCAGCTCTCCCCTGTCTTCACCCCAGAGTGCGCTCATCAGCATTACCCAGGATGATGTGTTGGCCCACCCCAACATCCACTCCATCTGTGCTCTGCTGGAGCATGGAGCAGGGGTAGGGGAATGACCCAGGGCTGCAAGACCTTCACAACACAGGTCAGCAATAGGATATCCAGGGAGAATCCCAATGGTGCAACTGTAGCTTCCATTAAGAGATTTTCCCTTTCTTCTTTTTTTTTTTTTTTTTACTTTTTTCTCTTAAACGTTACCTTGTTTGGTGGGGGCAGATGGTGTGATTGGGAAGCATGGTGTAAAAGGTGCAAAGAATAAATAAAAAAAAGTTTAAAAAGGAAGTATGGTCAGCCTTCTGTATTGAAGGGTTTCACATCTATGGATTCAGCCAAGTACTGTACAAAATCATTTTCTAAACTGGCCCTACTGAGTAAATGCAGACCCTGTTGTCATTCCCTAAGCAGTGTGCCCTAATCTGAGCAGCATTTACATTGTACCCAGCATCGTAAGCCATCTAGAGATGGTTTAAAATACATAGGAGAATATTGTTGAATTGGGTGTTACAAGTCACCTAGAAAGATTTGAGCCTCTAGAAGACTATACACAGAGTACATGTAAATAACTTCACTGTTTCTTAGGACTCTCTAACATCCTTAGACTAGGGTATACCAGAAAGTCCTGGAATTGATCTCTTAGATTCTGAAAGATGGCTATATATTGAGATGAAGACCATGAAAACCAAGACAGATCATTGAGAAGCCAAGGGGTAGGAAAAAAATCCACGCTATGATAGTCATTCCACCCCGGAAAAGCCAGGGAGACAGACATCACCTGGTTCTTTATTCTTATGTAGTTCCCATTCCTTTATCACCATGGTTTCCCAGAGTCTATTGTAATCTGGAGAGAGATGGTGTGTGTTCTAATCCTGGTTTTACTTGCCATGCTAAGCAGCTGATCTCTCTAGTCATTACAACCAGCTCTATGTCTTTGATTTCTTATCTTTTAAAGAATTTTTATTTTTAATTATGTGTATATGGGATGGAGGTGGGTTGTGCATATGAATGCAGACACCTGTAGAGACCACAGGAGCTGGAGTTACAGATGGTTGTGAGCTTCCCAACCGAACTCAGGTCTAAGCAAGAGCAGCAAGCTCTCAACTGATGAGCCACCTCTCTGGCCTCTTGATTTCTCTTAAAATCATGCAAAAAAAAAAAAAAAAAAAGAACTTGAGGGTCAAGAATAGTGTGTTAACGTAGTAACAGCATCACTTATACTCAAGCTTATTTGTATACTAACATAGTTTTTAAATGTTGTGTTTTTCTGAGAGAGGAATATCTCCTATATCTCCTGATAGACAGAGAGCACTGGGCCCAAGAGAGTCACATAGAAGGTAGGTCCCCTGTGTGACTTTAACTTGTCACTCCCAGAAGAATGTAGAAGGTAAAGACTATTGGGAGCCAGACTGCATATGTTCAAAGCTTTACACCACTAACTATTGTCACTGAATTATTGGATATGATGAATTATTGGATATGGTGGCCCGCTTCTGTAATCCCAGCACTTGGGAGGCTGAGGTAGGAGGAATACCCTGAGTTCAAGGCCAATCTAGGCAAGAGTCAAACCTTATCTCAAAACTCAAAGTCACTCAGTATTTTCCTTTCTTTAGCTGTAACTGGAAGAAATAACAGTAACTGTCGTGGTTTGGATATAAAATAATTCTCAAAACACTCATCTATTGATGCATTGGTCCTCAGATGATGGAGAGTCAATAACTCTTGGCTCTTGCCTGATCAATGTATTGACCCCTTCGAGAGATGAGAGGAAATGGGACCCATTTGGAGGAAACAGGCCACTGGAGGCATCACTGCGGAGAGTATCTCGCCTCTATCCACTTCCTGTATCTCACTGTCTGCTTCCTGGCCACCAAGAGCAGACAGCGCTACTTCCAGTCACAATGGTCCTCCTGCCCTGCCTCGGGCTCAAAGCAATGGAACCAGCCATCAGAGACTGAAATTATGAATCCAGATAAACCTTTCTTCCCTTAAGCTATTTCTCTGGTTGTTTATCACAGTCGCGAAAAGCACAGCAGCTAAGCCCAGGAACGCTGTGGAGGTTAAACGAGATCCTGGGTGGGAGATGCCTCCAGTCGCACCTGGGTGGAGTGAGAGCGTGATAAAACTCACTACAGCGATGGTTGTTATTGCCTAAGCTTTGACATCTTGGCTACAAATGCCTCCTTATTTGTGTTCTACAGCTACAGCTGAATCAATTTTCACTTAAAAAAAAAATTAGACGATCTTCTTGACATAACGAAGGGAATAAGGAGGCGGTAATTGGACTTTCCTCTCTCCTAGAAATCAGAACATTTTCTCTCAGAGAAGTGCTAAATTCCGTGCTCTCTACCTGGAGCGAGATCTTAATTCCATATTATAAAATGCCTTTAATAAATCAGCGTCACCTCTCCTGATCGGGGGTTTGATCCCTTCCGAACTTAAAACAATCCTGTGAAAAACCTTATTAAGAACCACAGGTTGAAAAGAATATTGTCAAAACTTTCTCTCTCCTTTCCTCTCTTCACTTTATTATCTCTTCATTTTTTTTGTCATTTAACTCCAATTATGAGATGCTAAGTGCTTTTGGAAGTTCCATTGTTAATATCTTCTTACAGCACTATTAACGTAAATCAAGTTTAATAGTGTCCCAGCAACTGTAAAAGCAATCAAAAATTCAGTACTCACGAATCATTCTGTAATTCCAGCATAAAATGTTAATAGAAATAATATCTAATACCATAAAATATCAGTAAATTCAACTTTAAATATAGGTGATGAATCTCTTCACTATCCTATAGTACGTGTGGAATATTCTAGTATGAAGTCCTTAATTGGCCAAGCCATAGCTCAGTCATGTTCAGGCTGTCAGGAGTCCCCTCCTTTGCTTCACCCTTGCTGGCCAATCCCAGCAGAATGAGAGCTAGTAACAGGCGTTTCTTCACGGCAGACACACCAAGTTAGCTGACCATAGCAGGGGCGTGGGGGGCTCAAGATCAAGGTGGGAAGTACAGCCAACCTGAAGAAATTCAATCTAATGCACAGATGTCATCAGGAGCTGCAAGACCCTATGTTGTGTACCATCAGCAAAGGTGGCTAATCTATACTCTGTCTCTGGGAGGCAGTCCCCTTCTGGGCCACACCAAGGCTGACATGCCTAAAGCTTTATCAGGGCCTGCAGTGGGCACAGCTGTTGCATGGGCCCAGAAGACACATTTTATTCGTCAATCAGCAGTTGACCAGTTTTTGAGTTACAAAATTTGATCAGAGTAGATCATTTTTTGTTTTTAGAAAAAAAGCTGTTCTTCGAATGCTTCAACTTGCAGCAGCATCCTTTTATCTCAACGGTTCTCAGCATCCCGTAGCCTGGACCACTACCATGTTGCTCATTTCGGTCAGCATTCAGCTATTTTGAAGTAAAAAGAGAGCCTAAGGCCATGAGTCGGCGTGGCTGTCACTCGTGCATATCTTCTTGCGCTCATTCATCCCTGCCTTGTGTTCAATTTGATTAGCGTGAATTGTTCATTGATTAACATGAACTTCCAGAAGGGGTTAGAAGCAAACAGCTGATTCTTTAACAAGGTGTGTCTGAGGTAGGGCGGCCACAGTGCTAAGATGCGCCGAAGCAGAGATGATGAGCTGGGTTCAAACAGAGTTGCAGTAGGCAACCCTCTGTGGTGCTCCCCAGGGAAAAGAGGGTGACAGACAGGGCGAGTCACTCAGGGGTGGAGCTCTTGCCTGGCAGACATGAAGACCTGGTATCCCAGGGCCAGGAAAAGAAAGAAAGAAATGAAAGAAGCAAGGGGGAAGAAGAAAGCAAGGGAAGAGGAAAAAGGAAAGAGAAAGGAAGGGAATGGGAGAGAAACAAGAAGAGATGGTTTGGTTGGTGTTATGTGAGGAATCAGATGCAAGTTTGCAACGTTGGGTCAGAGTGAGAACCCAGTGCCCCGAATTCACCCTGGGCTTAGAACACACTGTGCAGATCCCATTCATTGTTAATGAGTCCTGGCCTCTAGGACTCGGTATTTCAAAAGCTCCTAACTGACGCCTAGCTGTGGATCTGACCTCCAGGCATTCACCTGCCATCTTAAACCTGTCTCGTGTGCCTATGAGAATGTTCTGGAAAGCCATGCCGGGTGCTTCTTTTCTTCTGAATACGGTCATGTTTTCCACCTTCAGCCCTTCTTCCACTTTCCCACGGTGAGGTGCAGCGTTTGGTAGAATGCAAACGTTCTTCGTCATTTTAGCATATATTTATAACTGCATGTAATTAGGTCGTGATCTCTTAGTTTTATGGATACTACCTTGAAAGCTGAGGTTAGATCTGTTTAAATAAAATTGTAAGTCCATTAAGGAAAACATGGTGGGGTCACAATAGAGGGTTTTCCGGACTAGAACGAAATCATGACGGTGACTGAAGTTGAAGAAAAGAGCTGAAACTGCAGCAGAGGTCTCTAAAGGAGAATATCCTGGGTGCTGGTGGAGTGGAACGCACGCTGCACAAGCCTGAGGACCTGGGTTCATATCCCCGGCACCCACATAGCAGCCAGGTGTGGGGACCTGCGTCTGTAACGCCAGTGCTGAGAGTGAGGGGGAGCCAGGAGGACCTGAGAAAGGTGAGCTTTGGACTCAGTGAGAGGAGCTTATCTCAAAAAGAAGGTGGAGATAAATAGGGGGAAAAAAGACTCCCAACGTGGACTTCTGATCTCTACGTGCCATGCATGGATGTGTTCACACATACATACTCGCATATACCATATGCACATGTAATTTTTTTTAAGTTTCTGGGTTGGGGATGTAGCTCTGTTGGTAGCTTACTTCTTACCTAGAGTGTAAGAGGCTTTGGGTTCAGCCCCAGAACCACATAAACTGGGTGCGATGAGACATGCTTGCATTCCTAACACTGAAGTTCAGGGTCATTCTTGCCTACATTGGGAATTCGAGGCCAGCCTGAGACAGAAACTCTGTCTCTACAACAGAAAAAAAATAGAGTATTCTAAAGCCTATCCCTCGAGGGCCTTTTGGAGCAGAAGTTCCAAGAAGGTAGCCTATGTTCATGGGAAGCAAAAGCCTTTCTTACTGTTGGGGGCTTCTTGTCATCGTTCGTTTGTTTGAAATGGCCAGGCCTCCAGTTCTTCCTGTAAAGGAGATGCTTTTGAGTCGTGTTTCTGCAAATCTTTTCTTCTTTCATAGGCTACACCTATAAGATGGCAGGCACAGGAGAGCTGTGCCTGTCTGAGGTGTCTTGACTGGGTGAGCCGAACCTGCTCTCCATAGCTCAGCTCTTACAAGTCCAGAATGTCAGTGCCCCCAAGACAAAGAGAAATGGACCTCACCGTATGGCTAGTTTGAAAAAGAAAGCTTTCCAACAATTTCAGCTGTGCACCATGTTGCTAAGTTCGCTTCTTAACCAGGCTTTATTTTTCAGAGTCGTTCGAGGATCCTAGCAAAGCTAAGCAAGCACGTGACTGAGATTTTCCATGTGGCCCATGCCCCCACGCATGCAGAGACACCCATTGTCACCACCCCACACCAGAGCGGTACGTTTCTTACAACTGAGGAGCCTATGCCACATCTGAGTGTCAGCTAAAGTTCACTGTGGACATCAGGGTTCACTCTGGCTTTGTAGTCTCTGCGTTCGGACAAGCGTGTAACCCTGTATTCAGCACTAGCTGAAGGATATAAAGTCTGGCTCTGTGTTCCTACCTTCAAAGTTCAGTTATCCCACCGTTGTTTGCAAAGACCGTCTTGGGGCTTGAGGAGATGGCTCTGCAAGAATGAGGACCTGAATTCAAGTCCCCAGCACCCAAGCAGAAATCCAAGTACAACAGTGTGCCCGTTACCCTAGCCCTGGAGACCGGAGACAGGTGGATAGAGCTCTCTGATCAACAACCCTAGCCAAAACAATGAGCCTTCAGTTCAGTTCATCTTGTGACTGACTCAAAGTCACAAGATGACACCCTGCTCTGGCAGATGTCAAGACTCTTTCTGTAATGCTACTGTAGTTTGTGAGGCTATGTGCTGTTGGTCGGGAGATAAACACACCAATTGAAGAAACAGGGCCGAGAAGCAGGCTCACGCAAATCAAGCCACAAAGTCTTTGACAAAGAGTCTGTAGAATTATAAGAAAGAGACTTGAGTCTTCTAAAAATTTCCAGAAATGTGTTTTTTAAAAAAGCTTATCACTAAGTTATGAGTAACAGAAAAATAAAAGTTCTGTTGCTAGAAGATGCATTCAATACAACAGAGTATATCCACACAACAGTGTGCCGGGGCAGCCATGCTGTGACGTGATAAAAGATAGAAAGTGCAAAAACGTGTTATGTGTGCTTTTGAAAATAGTAAGTAAATTTAAAAATGGGATAGACAAGGATTATTGTTTTTATTTTAGAATCTATAAAGATATATACCATTTAAAATAAATCTATGCAGCCAGGCAGTGGTGGCGCACACCTTTAATCCCAGCACTTGGGAGACAGAGACAAGTGGATCTCTGTGAGTTTGAGCCAGCCTGGTCTACAGAGTGAGTTCCAGGACAGGCTCCAAAGCTACAGAGAAACCCTGTCTTGAAAAATCTATAAAGTATATACTTCTATAGAAGTATGAATGATGTGTCAAAATTATTACTATGAATTGAATTACTATAATTTTTTATTTTCTACTTTTTTGAATTTTCCAAATTTTCTACAATGGTCATATATATCTTTTATAGACAGTTAAAAAAAACTATGAATAGATAAATATATAAAAGAAAGTCTGACCCAGGAACCTAGTGTATAGAACTACTCTTATCCCTGAGCCACTTGGCTATAATGCCACCAACTTCACAATTCTACAAGTATGTTTGTTCTGTATAAGTCCTGCTTCCCATTATGATCATAGCCACAGATTTGAACGTCGTGCGTGATTTCTTCTTAGAATTATCCCACATGCAGTAGCAGCATTCAGAGAACCCCATTATAAATACAAGAAGCATAGACAATATCAAAATAATTTATTCATCCTGAGTTGATTCAGAAGGAATCTCTTAGGCCCTGAATATCCCCGTATTGTTTTATTTTGAACGTTGGTGACCTCAGATCAGGGTAAGCATGGAGGCAAGAGATAGCGGATGCTTCTGTTTGATGTCCAGCTCAAGTTCTCCCTGGGGACCTCCTGACCCCCATTCTGCAAATGATGGCTCCTTCTCTGAGTTTGGGGCTTTCAGAGCCTACACCTCATCCTTCCCAATCCGCCAGTCCCTTCTGCCGTCCCTGGTTTCCAGGTCTTCATCCTGAGTCCCCATTCCAGTGCAGACCAAGGAGGGAAGTTTAGTGTGAAGCTCACGGTTCTCCGAAGGCAGAGAGAATTCCTCTGCAGATGCTCACATTTGATGGCTCTACAGCGCCATGGCTCTGCTTCCAAGACTCTTTGTGCCCAAAGAATTCCATGGTCCAGTGCCCTCAGGAGTTAGCTGCTTGGTTCATTTGCCCTTGCCATTGAGATCCTCCCCAGACCTAGAGGGTGTCCCAACGTAGGACCTGTCCACCAGTTCCCTGGATCGTGGGTGTCCCCTGGGGACACCCTCCTTCACTTATGCAAACACATCCACCCCCAAACTCCACCAAAACAGGCCCAGGGAGTCTTCTACCCTGCTGACCATTTTTGTGAAAATTAGAAAATACAGACTATTCCTGAAAGGTTTCAAACCCAGGAAGGAAGAAAGGAGATGGAGTGGTTTGAGTGAAATGGTTCGGCACAGGATAGTGTATTTGCACACTCAGTGGTTCGGCACAGGATAGCGTGTTTGAACACTCAGTGGTTCAGCACAGGATAGCGTGTTTGAACACTCAGTGGTTCGGCACAGGATAGCGTGTTTGAACACTCAGTGGTTCGGCACAGGATAGTGTGTTTGAACACTCAGTGGTTCGGCATAGCACAGTGTGTTTGAACACTCAGTCCCCAGTCAGTGGCACTGTTTGGGGAGATCTGGGAGATGTAACCTTGAAGTATGTCATCAGATGTGGCCTGGGAGACTTCACTGATGACTTGAGCCACTTTCAGTTCCCTTTCTCTGCTTCTTTGTTATGATTGTGAGCTCTCGGCTTGCTCCTCCCTCGTCTCTACAGGCCACCATGCCTGCCCGTTCCCCTTCATGGTGGACTCTTAGCTCTCTGGAGCTAGAAGCCCAAATGAACTCTTTCTTCTATAAATTGCCTTAGTCATTGGGTTCCATCACAGCAACAGAGAAGAAACAAAGGAGGGAAAGAGGGAGAGAGGGAGGGAAGGAGAATGGGAGGGAGGGTAGGAGGAAGGGAGGGGACAGATAGGCAGGCCTTTCAATAAATACAGAAGCTTGGCGGGATAGAATATGGGGAATATACATTTCAACTCTCACTTGTCCCCTTGACTAGATGTTTTTGGTTAGCACAGAAGCTGCACAATGAATGTAGCATCACTAAATGACTCAACAATCAAAAGAATTTTAGAAAATATTGCATATTGTGCCTGGCCTTTTGGAGCTTAATATATGTAGTGTGCCAATAAAGGCTCCGAGAACTCCTGTGCACCCAGGCCTAGTCAATGTTCATTAACCTAGCATTTCTCTTATATTCATGGAAACCCACTCCTTTTATTTCTCAATTTGTTCGCACTTTACCTAGTTTTCCCCCAAAACATAGTTTCCTGAGGAAGTCTTTTCACTGTCTCCAGAGAATCCCTCAGTTTTTAGCACACTAGAATTTCGAACAAGACCAGTCCACAGCCCGCTACCGTAGCATCCTCTGCTCACGCCATCGTAACAGTTCCTCTTGTTCCATGATCCCTTACCAGCAAGTCTCCGTCTAGCAGCAATGGGGAGCTACAATGCCCCTTAGATAGCAGAGTGTGGGCTATGCTCTGGGCGAGCTCAGTGCTGCCCTGCCAGCTCAGCCGACCGCACCGCACTGCACCGCACCGCACACCAGGGCTCACCTCCCTCCATCTCCACAGCACAGACTCATCCCTGTGCCACGCGCTCCACTCTCTCATTATCAGCTCTGGTCTTTGTTTCTGGTCTGTCCAACAGAAGCCCATAGAGGCTGGGCTGTGAAAAGATCAAGCCACACTCATCAGGCAGCCCCTTGTCAAAACAGCTCACAACACCGGACCTTATGCTGTTTCTGTGGCTGCTGGTTACCGTGCAGGGACACAGAAGCCCTGTGTGTGGCTATAAGTGTCTATCAACAGATAATACATGAGCGAGTTCTGGTATAGCCATGTACAGAAGAGTGTTATTCAACCATAAAAAGAAACAAGGATCTGGAACATGCTACAATAGGAATTAATCTTATGAATTATGATTATGACAATATGAATGAGAAAAAGTTGCAGGCTTTATATTGTGTGCTTCTGTTTATGGGAAATGTAGAGATGAACACATCCATAGGTGCGGAGAACAGAATTGTGGGTAGAGGATACAGGACAGGAGTGTGGAGGGGAGGGATGGAGTGGTGTCTCCTCACAGAGTGGATCTTCCGTTTGGAGGGATGAGGAACTCTGGAGTTGAACGGCAAAGGTGGGGCCATATTTTAAGTGTGTACTCGGTGTCGCTGTAAAGTGGTAAACGGGTGATAAATGCGTTTACTCTGTTTACTTAGTCAAACTCATCCCAAGAAAGCTCTGGAAATCACACAGAGATGCTTAAAAGAGTTAGTTAGTAGGGGTAGTGAGATGGCTCCACAGATATAGGGACTGGCCTGCAAGGCTGATCTGACCTGAGCTCCATTCCTGGGACCCACAAAGTCAAAACAGACTATTAGTTCCCACAACTTGTCCTCCGACCTCCTAGCAAGTCATGGCAAGTGCACTCACACACAAACAAGCACATAATTACGTGTAAGGTTTATCTAAATTTAAAAAAGAAAAAAAGAATGTGTTGGTTTATTGCCACAGTCAGCCCAATATTATTCTTTATTTTCTTCTGTTCCTCATCTCCGAATCTCCAGTGGATAAATGAGCCCCCTCATCTCTACAGGGACATCCGCGGTGGAGCACCCAAGCTGAAGCTTGCCGGGAGTTGCTGTCTTGTTTAGACATGGTTGGCACAGGCTGCAGAACATGCCGTGTTGTCTCTTAGGAGACCAAGGCTTTGCTGTGGCATACGCTACGTTCTGGGGACTTGGGTCTTCAGGATGCACAGAGCCTACACGACACCAAATAAGGGATGGGGTGATGTCGCAGCTTTCATTCTCATCTTAAACTGAAGTGGCCGTCACTTTTGTCTCCTAGAGATGATGCATGGACAATAAAAGTCATTAACGAGCTTTCTTAAGTCCCAACTATAAGTTTACATTAGTGACAAAGCCACCAGCAGAGGCCAGTATGAGATTTGGGGCCCAAAACGTTCTGGATTCCTGTGTTATCAAGAAGGCTTCTTTTTGCCTTCAGTGGGGGTGGGATGGGGGTTGCATTGTGAGGCTGTGAGAGAAACAACCTTTAATCCTTGCAAAGCCCAATAATATTATGTATATTGACTGAAACCCGTAGAGTGGGCCTGACGGGGTTTTTCATTACCAGGGTACATTGTAACCTAGCTACCTTTGAAAAGTAACCAACCTCGAGAGGCACTTGACATTTGCAAAGAATTATGGGTGTCCTCTCTGTGTCTTCTCGAGTTCCCAAATTTACAATGGTCTTAATTTAAAAGTTAAGCCGGGGGGATCAATTGCTTAGTGTAGGGCCAGGCTGCCCTTTTTAAAACAAAACAAAACAAAACAAAAAATACCAAGCCCCCGTGGGCCACTGTGACCTGACTTCCTCCCCGGGCTCAGGTTTTTGGTGAGTCGCACACTGTCCTGTGTTTAATTTTGAAGGAAGATGTTTGTACTCCAATCCGATCGGCACGCTCCACTCCTCCAGGTGTGGCTGAGACGCGCAGAGGCCGCAGCAGCTGGTAATGAGCCGGTGAAAATGAAAAAGGGACATAAGGCTCTCCTTTAGCAAATCCCCTGGAAATGACACGGAGCCTTGAGGATCGATGCCATCGATCCATCCGAGGCCTCCAGCCCAGCTTGGCTCCCAGCAACAGTCACAGCCCAGGAAAAACAGCAAAATCAGACTGGGCCAAACTTTGCCCAGATCAACTGGGGGGGTGGGCTATCCAAGTCCAGCCAGCAAAAGCTTTCTCTCTTCCGGCTTTGGCCGTAGGTCAACATTAGAGGAAGGATCAGGGTAAAATCCCAAGGGGACCTCAAGTAGGCCTTGGCTTTGCTCTCCCACTTAGCTTTCCGACCCTCACTGATACTGGCACCTCTGCATCTCCTGCTGAAACTGTGTGTGAATCACATGTGTGAGTCAAGGCTTGGGTATGGAAGAGGAAGGGAAGGTGGGTGGCTCACTTGAACACCACAAGGCAGGTGAGGTACAGCACTTGGAAGGCAGAGGCAGGGAGATCTCTGTGAGTCTGAGGTCAGCCTGAGGGGAGGGAGAGAATACTCACATAATATCTGAACCTGTTTCCTATCAAAATCGGGCAGCAATAATCATTCCTAAATGAATTCAGAGTGTTTTACCACAGACCAGTGCCCAGACTCCAATGATGACTGTGGAGACACTCCTCAGTAGAGTTTCCTGTCTGGGAATGGATAGAATACTAACTGTATCCACTACAATTAGTGCTCTAGAATCCCAGAAGAGGGGAGTTGATTCAGATAGAGAAGGTTGATGACCCTCAGTAAGCTACACCCATATTGATGGGAACCTTGAAAGACACAGTAGAGCTTTCATGTTCCATGGGAGCAGCACAAAACATAAAATAAAAGACTGGCATAACTATGTGACAGTTTAAGAAAGATAATCTAGGGAACAAGTGTATCAGTCAGCAGCTGCCACAATGATGCTGTGTAACAAATCATCCTCAACTGTCTTAAAACAGCAGGCGCTTCATTTCTTCTTGTCTAGCTATAGGTGTTCTTTTGGTTCTGTTGGGTAAGATCAGCTGGACCGGACTCCAGATTGCAAGATGAGTTCAAGCCAACTTCATTACTCAGGCTTCTTAAACCGGTCACTATCCAAGGAATATTTATCTATAACAGATCAATAAGAGCATAAGGGCATAGACAAAGGAGGCAATGCCTCCTGAGGCTTAATCTAGAACCAGGACACACACATACACACATACAAGCACACATGCATGCACATATAGGCACATGCCCACAGAGGCACAAGTACATGCAAGAACAACCGTACATCACACACACCACACATACCCAGAAACACGTGTGCACATGCACACACATGCATGAGCATACACACCAAGAGACAAACGAAGTCACACAATTACGCCACACACCAACAAATGAGGGAGTAACTCCCTGCATCTTGAGTGGGAAGACCCATAAAAATCTCCAGACAAAGGCTGTTGACGTATGCTCCTCAGAGGCAGGAGGCACGAGGAACTGTGAACAGCGATCCATCCTCCCGTGTCAGGCAGAGGAACAAGCTGGGGGTGGAGAAACCGCAGGCATCTCATGATATGTTGAGTGCAGTCCCATGTAAAACAGAAGGAAACAATCCATTGAGGAACACACAGAACTCTTCTGAAACTGAAGGATCCAACTGAGCTGGCCTTGCTCATCTCTTTAGAACAGGGAGAGAACTCTAGCCGGAGCGTTATTAAATGGCTGGTTGAAACAGTTAGGAATTCCTCATTGAGTTATAGTTTGGCAGCGGCTGTCTTGCAGGCCCATCTGGTTTGAATTGGCAAAAGTGCAGCTGTGCTCGTTGGGTGGGTGCAGCCTCCCTTTTGAGTAATGGGTCGGCGTGGAAGGGGTGGAGAAAGGATGAGACTGTTGTCATGAAAAATGGCTAGAGAGAACACAGGGCTACTAGTGGTTCTGCTCCGCACAAGGAAGTGGGCCTGTGGTTCTGGGCTGGAAGATGGATTCCTGGAAGATGACTGGGTCCCCTCTGTCTCCTGAGCTGACATACGTATTGGGCTCATACTGCCACATCTCATCCTTGGGTTATGAATTGATTGTTCTGCTTTTATGGGGACTTGGATAATTAGTTTCACGTTTTTAATTTATAGCGTCAGCTAAGCTTTTGAATCCGTTATTTACAGCAAAGAATGGAGAACTAAATTGCCTCCCACCCCCTCCACTGAAAGCACTTCAAATCCCATGGTTGGCAATGGGTTGTTCAGTAGATCCCGTGGCCCTGTTAAAGGAAAACTCTTTTCTCAAAGATGAGTTGGGATAAGACCCTTCAATCTCTCCTCCCTGAATCTTGGGAACATAACATCTGACTGGAGTTGTGCTTCTCTGAACCTGTTTTAGGGGGACGGCAAAACTGCTGGGTTGAGAAAAGGTGATTGTCCGTGTGAAGAAAGGCCCTCAGGTGTGTTTTTTTTTTTCCTTTCTTGGCCCTCCCTGTCAGTATTGCTTCAGACAATCACAGCATCCTTAGGGAAGTCCAGGAGTAGGTGGAGGTCAATGTCACAAGCCAAAGGGCAAGCCCCATGGATGAGTTACAAAAGAAGAAAGACATGCACACACACACACACAGAGAGAGAGAGAGAGAGAGAGAGAGAGAGAGAGAGAGAGAGATATTTTATGCTGGTCCTCATTCATTTATTCGTGGCTGTCTTCTGCCATACTGCCACAGGCAGCCCAGGGGCCACAGTCTGGGCACACCTGTATGTGACTGAACACATTCAATCAAGCCCAAGACTGTAAGTGATAGATTCTAAGTGTCTTCATTTACATCTCGGTTAGTTAAAGAGACGCTCAGGCATCCTGTCTAGTCTGAGAGAATGGCTGGCGGGTTCCCAGAGCCCTCCTCCTTTGCACTGAGTTGTGTTCATAGCCTCATCTTAAGCCACAAGGACAACCCCCTGTCCCAGTAGTAGGTCTAGGAAGCCAGGTCTCAGAACTTCCACTTAGCCCTACTGCTGAGGTGGCAGGAGACGAGGGTGGATTGTATCCAGACTGGTAGCTCCAGCCGTGAGCTACAGTTGCGGCTTCCACCCCAGCTTTGATCCTTTGCCCAAGCCCTCTAAGCTGGAGTGTTGAAGGGTTAAATACAAAACACCAGACTTCAATGGAGCAGTAACTGAGGACAAAGAGGATACTGATGGGGAGCTGAGGTCCTGCCCCTCCCTCCCCACATCTAGGCCAAGGGGGTCTCAGTGTTTACTGAATATTAAATAAATACCAATTGAATCGTCTGTTTAATGGGGTGTATCAAACATGTAATAAGATACATATCTATTAAACAGTTGTGAAATCTCAGTAAATATGTTCTTAATAATCAAGGGTGCAGATGGCTTACAGATTGGACCAAAGAACAAAAGATGAAGGAGCCCGTGGAAGGACCAGAAGAGCCGTCTCCTGAAAGCCGAGAAGACAGATGATTCGTAGCCAGAATTTGATACATGTATCTGGGCTGAGCTAGAGGGAAAATGGGAGCCAGGCCCCCATTTTATGACATAAAGGGGAGTCTGTGAACTTCAAAACTTCAAGACGAAGGGAGGCAGCCACTGAAATGAAAGACAGAGGAATGGGTGCTCACAAGAATGCCCCCCTCCGTGTTTTAAACACACCTTCAAGTTCCAGGAATATACAGGAATCTCCCTCTCAGCAATCGCTCCTTGAGCATCCCCAGACTGCTGAGACTGGCCAAGAAGGAGAAAACAAAAGAGTCACATGATATGTAGGGAAGGATTATTAACTTGTTTTTCTGTCTCTTAAAAAGTGGTAATTATCATATTATATTGCAATGTGCTATTGAAGTTACCTCAGAAAACTACTGAAAACTGATCTCTTTCCCCTCCTTGTGTATCTAGGTCAAACCCAGAATCTGGTTAGGTGTGATTGTTTGCCAAATAAGTGGTGCTTAGAACTGAGAAAAAGAGAGGAAGCAAACTGTATGGGGGCGGCAGAGTCTCTTAAAGGGAAACTGTATGGGGGCGGCAGAGTCTCTTAAAGGGAAACTGTATGGGGGCGGCAGAGTCTCTTAAAGGGAACTACGGATGAGCATGATGCTCAAGATCATGCTACCCAACATTCCCCGGGTTGGTAGGCACAGTGAGAAAGATTGTCTCTGTCCACTGCCCGGGAGTGACCCAAGGCTGGGTGCTCTCAGCTTAGCTGTCATCCCATAGTCCCATCTTAAAGGGAAAGAATCCTCCTCTCCCACTGTTCCACACAGACAGTCAGAGCTATGAGACTCCAGTCTCTTCAGTCTTTCAGGTGTGCAATCGTCTCAGATAGTCAAAAAGTACAGTGATGGTAATTATTATTATTATTACTATTATTATTATTATTATTATTATTATTATTGTTGTTGTTGTTGTTGTTGTTGTTATTCCTCCCTGGAGAGCTTGCATTGTCTTCAACGTTTACACAGACTAGTGTATCTAGACAACACATTCTCTGTGGAAAGATTTTCTCTTTCCCTCCAATCAAGATGTGGGACGGGTGGGCTAGAGAGAAGACTCAGAGTGCTCGCTGCTGTTGCAGAGGGCACGACTTTGGTTCCCAGCATCCATCTGGCAGCTCACAACTGTCTCCAACTCTAGTTCCAAGGGATCCATTGCCTTCTTCTGGCCTCTGAGAACAACAGGCATGCCCATGGTGCACAAACATACATGAAAACACTCATACATATCCAAAGTAAGTGTTTTTTTAAAGAAATGAAGAGAAGATGGCTGGAGAGGTAGTTCAGTGGGTAGGAGTACCTGCTGTGTGAACACAAAGACCACAGTTCCGAGTGCAGCTCTCACATATGAAGCTAGGTGTAGCCATGTGTGTGCCTGTAATCACAGCACCGCTGAGGGTACGCACAGGAGGATTTCCAGGGGCTCTGGTTTTCTCGCTCCAAGTTTGGGGAGAGACCTTATCTCAAAGGAATAGCGTAGAGAGTGAAAGAGCAGGTCACAAATGTCCTCCTCTGGCCTTTGTACATTCATGCTTTTGCACACAGAGAGAGAGACAGAGACAGAGACAGAGACAGAGACAGAGAGAAGACATATGGAAACTGAGGGATACAGAAACAAAGCCACTCACCCAAGATCTCTCAGCAGGACAATGACATCACCTAGATCCAAAGTTGTCCGGTTGCACAAGGGCACACATGTAACTTCTATGTCAGAATTTTGCAGGAATCTGAGAATCATGGCTCCTGTGTGAAAGCATGTTTCTAGAGTTCATGAGATAAACACTGGATTACGTGCCCTGTTTTGTTTTCACTGCTCCTGTTTGATTTTTGCTCATTACAGTGTTTTCCTGTGTTTCATGAATGTCGATTTTTCTTGGATAATAACTGAGGTACTTAAACACTTAACCATTCTGTGGTGTCACTGGGACTTGACCTCAAGAAAAATACAGAAGGAATCCCAATATTCCGAAACCCTGATCATTCGTACTTTGCCCAAGACTGCTTTCAAGGCAACTTCCTACCCTATAAAGAGCCAAGTCGAGAGCTGAGACAATGCTTCAGAGGGTAAGTGCTTGCCACCCAGGCCTGATGTCCTGGGTAGGTTGGATCCCCAGGAATTATGTAAGAGCTGATAGGAACGGCTGTACAGTTGTAATCGCAACACACGGCTACTGGGCGAAGGGAGGTAGAGACGTGAGAACAACTGGAAGCTCATGGGCCAGCTAGCCTGGCGTGTGCAGCAAGTGGAGAGCAATCAGGAAGACATGATGGGAACCAGAAGGGAAGCAAGCCCTAAATCCCAAGGTCGTCCTCTGACCTAAACACACACACACACACACACATACACACACACACACACACACACACACCAAAAGAATTTTTCAAAAAAAGAAAAAGAATAAACTTCGGGGTTTTAATTTGTCCTCTAGCCAGATGGTTGTGGCACACACCTTTAATCCTAGCACTTATGAAGTGGAGGTAGGTGGATCTCTGAGTTCGAGGCCAGCCTGGTCTACAGAGCTAGTTCCAGGACAGCCGGGGCTACACAGAGAAACCCTACCTTGGAAAGATGAAAAGAAAAGAGGAGAGGAGAGAAGAGGGGAGGTGAAGGAGGAGGGAAGGGGAGGGGTGGAGAGGAAAGAAGAGGAGAGGAGAGAAGAAAAAAAAGAGAGAAACTAAAAGTTAATTTGTACTTAAGATTTGGGTGTGTGTGTGTGTGTGTGTGTGTGTGTGTG
>JAQHUG010000257.1:1744663-1769222 GCA_028555095.1 Dicrostonyx torquatus | reverse complement strand
AAAAAAATTAAGCAATTCCCTGTAACACAGCAAAGTTAGCAAGATTCTGGTTACAGTTCAGTAGCTGTGTATGTAGCTTCTCAAAACCCATCATTAATATCGATTGTAATTGGCAGACAATTACTTATTTGCAAATTTCATTACCTTAAATATGGAAACTTATATAAATAAACAGTTTAGAAAAAGAAAATGTCTCTCTTCCCCTATAAACTGTTATCAGTATATAAATCTTCAGGAGGTGTGGGTCCCCATAAGCCCCTCTCCCTTCCATAATAGGGTATTGGCAAGTTCAGCCTTGGGGCATTCCTGTGTAGCTGATCACAGTTGACATGAGTTCAAGAATACAGTAACTGTATCATATCTTGAAGTCAGTATTCCACACCATGTTCCCTCCCTTCTTCTGGCTCTTGAATTCTTTCTGCTCCTTCATTTATGATGGTCCCTGATCCTTGAAGGGGTAATATAGATGTCCTGTTGTGGCTGGACATTGAACAGTCACTGCGTCTCTGTGTATTGGCCAATTAAGAGTATCTGTAGTTACTGAGAACTGCTGGGAAAAGAAACTGCTCCGACTGAAGCTGACATGAATGTAGTGGTCTAGAAGTTAATTTGACAGGCTCTCATGTCCATTTAACAAAACAGTAGTAGCTTACCTGCTAGCCTCCTCGCCACAGATATTTGATCACATCTACAGTACCCGATGCGAATTCCTCTGAGAAGCAGGCATCCAATTGGATTTTTAAAAGTAGTTGGTTACTCCCATAACAGGCTTGCCGCTATTGCACCAGTGGGCTCATCTTGTTTGTCCACTCCATCTTCTTTTACACTTGGTCAACAGCTGAGTAAGACTGCTGATGACAATTCTTCCCAGTGCATGCTGTGAGGACCAGCTGGTAGAGAGGAGGCTCCCAGTCCATTTCCCCCTTTGTTGGTTCCTGCAACCAGAATGCATGGTATCCCCAGCAGTAGGATTTTAACAACTAGTTGTAAGCAACTTGTTATTTTTAAAGGAGCGTGCGTGTGTGTTCCTGTTTCAGTACTAATATATCAGTCTATACAGTCTCAACAGCAACAGCTCCTTGTCACCTTCATAACTCTCTAGAGTATAAATAGGGACTGATTTGAGAAATCAAATAATTTTATAAATAGGAAAATGATTTGAAATGTGTTACTCTTTTAGGCTCTTTCTGAGCAATACTAGCAATTAGAAATAGAAAATAAAAATAGACAGGATGACAATTCTTTAACAAGAATGAAATCGCCAGTGTTTGGCCGTCATTGGCTTACAACAGAACTGGCCATTTCGTTGTTTGAACCCGCTAGAAATGCAGTCTTAGTCATCTGTGTGGGTTACTGTTTGGGAATTTCACAGGTGTCTGGGTAAAAAAATTTCACCATGTTTCTAACCCAGATTCTTTTTGTAAAATAACATTTTCTTCTTAAATGTTTGTTCATGATTTCTGCTTATAAAAATAATACATCATTTGAAGAAAATATAGAAAAGCACTGGTAATCTAACCATATAGAAACAGTCACTTATTTTTCCTACTGAAAATAAATAGTAAAATTTATTTTGAAACAAAACTTATTTGTATATATAATTTTACCTTATTAAAGACAAAGCACATTTGCATGCTAATGAGATAGGTATGCTTATATTCACATAGAGAATTAAATCGTGGCTAAATATTTGATGCCACAGGACATAGAGAATCTTCCACATTTTCAGAATTGATTGATACTTGATTTTATGCTTGTCAGTGCTGAGAACACCATTTCAAGTAAATACATAGTACAAAATAGTGAAAATGTGTTTAGGGCCCTTTCAAAAATTGTTGGAAATTCGCCCTTATCACAGATAAAATCTAGCTAATTGTTTCTTTTCTATTGTTTGAGAATTTCACGCATGCCCATAATGTGTTTTTGTCAAATCCAAATCCCCTCACTTCCTCCCCTCCGACTTCTTCCCTATCACTGGCTTCTGACTGCTTTTCCTTCCTGCATTGTGTGTCCCACTTTTAAAACACCTAGTGAGTCTATTCCGTTCTGCCCCTTCTACAAGATTTTACGTGTGTATTTTAAATGTGTATGTGGCACACAGGGTACGGTGTTTTTCCTGCCTGGATGCTTGTGTGCTACTGAAGTGTCTGGTGTCCTCAGAGACCAAATGTTCTGGGAGTGAAGTTACAGTCCATTGTGAGCTGCTATGTGGGTGCTCGGTATCAAACCTGGGTCCCCCAGGAGAGCAAGAAATGAACGCTCTTAAATGCTCCATCCATATTGTATTCCTTTAGCTCAGAATTCTGGATGCATTTACCTGGCTAAGACCTTTATTTTTTAATCTTGAACCCAACTTTTGTCACTAGGCACTGTTTTGTAAATGTTTTCCACTTTATTTAAATCACCTTGTTAAACTCGTGAAAATATTTATTTAGACTATAAAACCAGCGTGTTTGTTTTCTTAAGCCCTTAGGTGTAGATGACAATGGAGAGTTAAATCATTGTTGATGTCACCCAGCTAAAATAAAGCACTTGGGATCACAGTGTTCCATCACACAGTTCTCCATCAACACAGACTGTTTGGCATGCTCGGTAATCGTTAGAAACATCTTTGGGCAAACACATCTCTTTTCTCATCTGGAGGCTTTTCACTTTATTTCTCAAAAGTAGAGTCGCCCAGGTAGCCTTCACAGGCTGCTAGCAGGCATATATAACGGCGATGATGATAAAACCAGGAAATAGTGGAGAGAATGTTCTGGAAAGTTCCGTTGTTCTGTAGGATTTGTTCTTCCAGTTTGAATTACTAAAACAAAGGGAGTGGACATTCATTTATATCTTTTATTTCCAAATTGGTTTCCAAAATATCCCAATTTGCATTCCCACCTGCCTTGTTGGGGCTATTTCACATTTTCATGGTGGGATTAGGGTTTCCGATCCTTACCTCTTTTCTAGGTTTCCAGATGAACTTAATAGACAAAATGTTACCCTGTGTCAATTTGCAAGACTTATCTTCCTAATGTAGACATTGTTTTCCCAATTATTTCTTGCTACTCTCTAGTTTTGCCCCTCTGGTGAGTCATTTTTGTTTTAAAGATGGCTGACTTCAAGATGGCTGACTCACATTGGCCTCAGACCTCAATTCCTAGTTTGTAGCTATAAAACAAGTTAGCCAACTGGCTCACAAGATACTGAACTAATGCTTTTGGCTTCTTTATTACTTATTGCTGACAAATGAATTAGCAAGACACTCTGAGAAATTTCTGGCCAGAAATACAAAATGTTGAAACCACAAGAAGGGTTCTCATTATAGCCTATGCTACTAAATACCCTTCTGCAGTCTAATTTTGTGCCCTGTAATTTAAAAGAAACATGAATAACATATACTTTAAAAAAGAAAAAACAGCAGCAGAAAAATAAAGTTAAAATTTGATTTATTTTCTTAGTTAAGAAAGCCTTAAGCCTGTGAATCATGATGGCTGAGCCATTAGCCTGTGAGTCTTTCTGACTTTTCCCTTGTGTCTGAGTTTCTTTGTACAGAAACCTTCAAATAATTGAGGTGCTAAACTTTGCAATTAAAAAAAAAAACCTGTATCTTAGTCCCTTTTTACAGTTATATGCAAACAGATCGTGCTTGACTGTCGCTGTATTCCCTAAGTGGTTCAATAGGCTCTAGGTGTCTGTCCTTAGTATCCATGGGGATCATTTCCTTAGGGACACCAAAACCCAAGATGCTCAAGTCCCTCCCACAAAGTGGTGTCACACTTGCATAGAACACACCCATATCCTGGTGCCGCTTTAAATCATCTCTACGTTACTCACAATACTTAATACAGTCAAAGGCTAAGTGAGAAGCTGGTGTACTGTGTGCTTTAAGGAACAATGATAAGAACAGAATCTGTACATGTTCATCGTACAGACATAATGTGGTGTGTGTGTGTGCGTGTGTGCTTTCCTGAGGCAACAGATGTGGCACTGGTGAACACAAAGGGTTAACTAGCCACATGGAGATAGCAAACAAGGTCAGGAGAAGGGAGAGCAGAAAGAAGAACTATGGTATATTAAGAGAAAGCCATGCAAATGACAAAGGAGAGGCCTACGGTTGTCAATAAGAAAACCCTCAAGATGTCACAGATGATGTAACCGTGCTCTGACCTAGATGTGAAAGGAAGAGTGAACTGTGGGCTTCCCTGGGGAAAGAAAGAGATCAAAATTGAAAGGGAAACACCCTGGCATAAACGACTAAAAAACAGCAGACTCCCTGTTTTCCTGTGTTCTGCTGACCAGATCGCTTCATTAACCATCTCCCAAGCTCTCCAATGTCAATAGTGGTTCATAATGATGACCCGGGGGCACAGCAAGATCTTGAAGTGCCCTCTGACTCATCAAAGAAATATTAAATTAAATGTATTTTGCAGAGGTCTAATTCTTTTAAAATTGGTGATCCATGTGTGGTGTATATGATTATTCCCGATTAATTCAATATTTGGTTCAACCAGAACAATATTTGAGTAATCCATTTTCCAACAAGAGTGAAGAGTTGATGTTCGTTTTAAAAATATTGAGTGCGCCTCCATCACACATCTGTTCTGCGATACGTACAGCGCTGAAGAATTTGCATCAGCGCGGCTCAGTGCCTGCTATTTCCTTGCTCTGTGATGAAAGTTCATTCTTGAAGCCTTGCACTGCCATTGGGCCAAGTCCATTTGCCAGCTCTTTAAGAACTTCAGCCGAATTGTAAATTGTAGAACTGTCGGCGTCATTTGCACACATAATCACGTTAGAGTGATGGAACAATGAGACACATCATTTATGGGAAGGAGGAACAATAGCAGACAGCTTCCAATCCTTGGGACACTCAGAGTAATTTATTACATGGCTGATGTTTTCTTTCTAATCTCTACGAAATGATCTCGAATGATACACAGGCAGGGGGCTGCCCTCCCTTGTGTATTATCTTTACTGCTTTTCAAATCTTGAATTCAGAGCCAATGTGATCACCTGTGTCTCCCTCTCTCCTTCCCTCCTTCTCTCCCTCCATCTCTCTCTCTCTCTCGTTCTCTCTCTCTCTCTCTCTCTCACACACACACACACATACTCTCTCTCACACACACACTCTCATTCACATACACACACACATACACACACACTCCCTCTCACACACACTCTCATTCACGTTCACACACTCTCTCACGCATACACACTCACACACTTACACACACACACACACACACACACACACACACACACACGGTAATTTCAGTCCAATGAAACATCCTCTCAGCACAGCGGTCCTGTATTAAATTAATTTAATCTCTGCATCTAGTTATTGAGTATTGTTCTCTGTACATTGACAATGTGCCGATCGCTCACTTCCTATTTCTAATCAATCTCGCAGATAATTTGCCAGCCAACTAAATGGTTTTACTAGCCTGTCACCCTCCTCTACCTGACAGGGAGCAAAGTAAATACAATCAGGCCTGCTTTACGCCCTCAGAAATTTATGATGACCCCAGGCAAGGAGCTTTCTGCAAGACTAATTTATGTATAGTGGCATCTGTCACCGTGGCACTTGGACACGTCCTGGGCTTTTTTATTAGTTATTCCTGGTAACAGCCCTGTGAGATCACAAAGTAGGGTCAGCTATACCCTTCTCCCAAGGCTTGTTAAATTACATTATACGTGTGCATCAGGGGTTCATTCCTCAAGTCAAGAATATGTTCTAGTAGACCATAGATCAAAGTCATCTTGCATATAAGGACTGGAGTCTATGCCAGGCACAAATACGTTATTACACGTCTTTATTTCTTCTTCCATGATAAACAGCAGTTCTGGGAGGAAATCACTCTACTGAGGTCATAAAACAATTAAGTATAGTAACATTGTCACCCTTGAAGCTAATGGTTAACCCCAACACAGAAACCTGGATTCCAATCTTGCCGCAGCTGCTTCCTAATCCTTTGGTATTGATAAGTTACTTTAGTTGCCTACATTTTGGCCAATACTGTCAGCATCTTTCCTCTTTCATTCTTTCTTTTTTTTTTTTTTGGTTTTGTTTCTCAGGCTGGCCTTGAGCTCATGCTGATCCAGCCCCAGCCCCTAGGGTGCTGGGGTTAGAAGCTCCTGGCACCAAACCAGCCTATCAAGGCCTTTAAATGAAGGAAGCACGGGACTGGGAAGGTGGCTCAGTCGGTAAAGTCCCTGCTATGCAAGCCTGAGGACCTGCGTTTGAACCCCAAGTGCCCGTGTGAAAGGCCAGGCATGGTGGCACACACCTGTAATTCCGGCACTGCGGGGGGCGGGGACTGAGAGGCATGGACCCCTGTGGTCTAAATATCCCCAACCCTTACCAGCCCATTGCCCTCGCAGAATCAGTGAACTCCATGATAGTCAGAGACCCTGAAGAGGAATAGGGGAATAGGGGAAGCCACCTGGAGTTGACGTTTGACCTCTATATAAACACAAATGTGTGGATACGTACGTGTATGTGAAGAGAGAGAGAGAGAGACAGAGAGAGAGAGAGAGAATGTGCCTTAAACTCCCACGGTTATTGTGCAGAACGAAAGAGTTCCTCATATAACTGTTTCACAGCCTAGGCTGTCTGCCTTTGCCTGAGAGTAGCCTGTTCTGGAGCCTGCAAGGTGAAGAACTGCTGCTGTTAGACTATAGAGAAAACTAGCCCAGCCATCCATCTTCCCGTCTACACCCCTGACGTTCTTACTAAAACACCTTCCAGTCCGGACGGGAAGCTTTGTGAGACAAAATCACAGATTAATGGAATTTTAAACCCTATTTTAGTTCTTCTTTTACTTCAAATTCTCCAGTGTGGACAGAGAGCAATTGAAAAAGTTCTCTGCCAACGGTCAGAACAACTTCGTAGCAATTCCACTTCTGTGCAGAAGCCAGAAGCACCAGGTGCAGCTTTCTCACCTGAATGATAGGTGCATGATTGTCCCCACCAGAGAAGCCATCTCAGGCTTCCTGCACATTAGGAAATGACGTTTTGATATACGTAAGTGACCTTTTTAGAACAGCCTGCCTCCTGTAGTAGGTGTTCTGTGCGTGTCAACAGTGTTACTGTTATGAGCGTCCCCTGTGGTCATTGCCCCTGTCTTAGTTAGGGTTCTATTGCTGTGAGGAGACACCATGGCCACGGCAACTCATAAAGGAAAGCATTTTATTGGGCTAGCTTATAGTTTTGAGGTTTAATCCATTATTGTCATTGCAGGAAGCATGGCGGCGTGCAGGCAGACATGGTGCTGGAGAGATAGCCGAGAGTACTGCTTCTGGATCCACAGGCAGCAGGAGACTGAGACACAGTAGGCCTGGTGAGCTCCTGAGACCTCAAAGCCCACCCCCAGGGACCCACTTCCTCCAACAATGCCACACCTACCCTATTCAGGCCACACCTCCCAATAGCACCACTTCCTATGAGCTGATGGAGCCATTTTCATTCAAACCACTACCGCCCCCCACCAGTTAGTCTTGGTGAATCAGATGAGGTTTTGCTTCATTTTAAATTTTGTATTATATTTGTTTATTATGGGATTGCTGCCCGCACTCTACCTTATGCCTGTGAAGGTCAGAGGAAGTTGTTTCTCACCTTCTACCATATGGGGCCCAGGGAGTGAACTCAGATTATCAAACCTGGCAACAAGGGTCTCTCTCTACCCACTGAGCCATCTTGCCAGCCCAGATCAGTTGGGTTTTAATAGCCAAAACTAACAAACATCTCCTGTAAGTTCAAGATGATTTAACTGCTGCAGTAGTTGTAAGAAAATGGCCCTCAAAGGAAGTGGCACTATTACGAGGTGTGGCCTTGTTGAAAGAGATGTGACCTTGTTGGAGGAGATGTGTCACTGTGAGGGTGGGCTTTGAGGTCTCTTGTTCAAGCGTTGTTTGATGCGAGTCTCAGTCCACTTCTTGCTGCGTCCGTATCAACATGTAGCATCTCCCTCTCCAGCACCGTGTTTGCCTGCAGCCATGTCTCACCACGATGATAATGGGCTAAACCTCTGAACTCTGAACAAGCCACCACGATTAAATGGTGTCTTTGTAAGAGTTGCCATGATCATGGTGTCTCCTCGCAGCCACAGAAACCCTAAGACAACTGGCTTTCCCATTTTTCTGGTTTCATAGCACCATATAAATTTCATCAGTGTTTATGACACAGAAACCAGCAGACCATGTACACAAGACAGATTTAAAGCTTGAAGATTTAAAAACATAAAACTTGAATCTTGACCTCATGGAGCTTACATCCTGCTGAAAGAGAGGGGGAGGCTATGCTATCATGCAAATCTAGCAGTGAGATTTATTTAGATCATGTATATATGCAGAATTCAAAAGGACTGACTGAATGGGTCATGGAATATCCTAGAAGACCCAAAATGAACGCAGAGTTGCCCTTCCTCATAGCAATCTGTATCTCCACCTGCCCGGTGAGCCCCAGGCACCATGCAGTAAGAATGCAAAGCTAGTTTTTGCTTGGTCTCAGTCTACAAGGGCAGGTGTCCCAGGCACATGGAAGGGCAATCTGTGGAGATCTGTGGTGCTGGACAGTGTGTTGGAAGCTGAGCACTCCAAGAGGATCTTCTAACAGTGGAAGCAGAGGCCAGGGAAAGCTTGCAGAAGGAGATGATGGGGAAAGTAGGAAAGATTGAGAGCTATGTATGTCATGGAGGCAAAATGGAAGTGGGTAGCTTGAGCTTGGTGGCACCCCAGATACTTCAGAGTGTGCTGGAGGGCTGGCGATGAAAGCACAGGAGGGGTGGTTGGGGTGCACAGGACTTTGATGAGGCTAACACAGGTAGTCATTCCAAACAGAAGAAACAGCATCATCAAAGACACAGGGAGGTACAAAGCGCACAGCACGAAAGTGGACCAACAGCCTAGTGTGACGCGGGCTGAGGGGAGCGAGTGAGATCTGCAAAGATAGAGAGGGGGAAAGTCCACCTTCCTGCTGTGGAATTCCTGTCTGGGTCCCTCTGTGCCATCTGGCTGGCCCAGTTCTCAGAGTGACAATGCAGTCATTCTAACTCCAGCTGCCCACACATCTCCCCCATCATAGTGATGGTTTTACAACTTTGATTTTGACTCTGGGCCAAACTGGCCATATGGCTGGGCTGTCTCAGGAAGAAAACGTCTTGGAGCCTTTTGCACTGGGCCATATCCAAGCTCTCCTTGGTGTCAGAGTTCTCTGCCATGCGGCTCTTGGCTTCATGATTTGACCAGCAGCTAGCATCAGGAAAAGATGGTTGAGAAATAAACACCTAAGAGATAGTTGCTTCAAAAAGGAATGCCTCCTTTTTAATAGTGCTTATTCTAGAATAAGCTAGAATAAGCTAAGAACTCCTGGGTCCAGCCCAGGTTTGGAATGCATCGATGAATCTTAACAAGGTACATATTCTTGTTGCTCAACTTCTGAGGGGAGAAATGTTGGTTAGCTTCAGGAGCTGAAGAGTAGTTAAAATCAGGTTAGATCTTTGCACTTAAATGCCTTTTTTTTTAGAAGGTGCTTCTGTGAGTCATAGAAAATAAAGATCTTCCTGTTGATTTATGTTCTTGGTGTTTTCTGGGAATCTTGTCAGTCTTCAGAAAGAACAGTCATCATTTTCAGATTGTATTAAGCTCCTTAGAAATATTAGCATGCCATAAATGCCATTCATTTTTTAATATATAGTAGCCATTAATAATAGATGATCATAGTTCATTCTTGTAAGTTTAATCAAATAAGTTCATACTGGCCACCCAGCTCTCTTTTGATCTTGTAGATGCCTGTCCTTAAGCAGATTTTTTGTACCTTTCAATATTACCTGAAATAAAGCAAAGATGGGATGGAAGAGTTTTTGTTTTTATTTGTTTTTCAAGAATCTCATACTATATATTGGTCATATTTTTTACTTTACTCTTCCCCTACCTCCCTACCCACTTAATTTCTTATTCTTTTTTTCTCTCTTGGAAAACAAGAACAAACTAAACCAAAATAAGGCAGGCACGCACACACACACACACACACACACGCACACGCACACGCACACACACACACACACACATACTCACCAATTCGTATTGGTCAACTACTCCTGAGCATAGGCCTACCACAGCGTGTGGGTGATATAACCACTCCATTGAAGAAAACTGATTTTCCCTCTCCCAGAAGTTATTTTTCAAATAACTTCTTAGCTAGGGGTTGTAGGGGTGGGACTTTGTGTCCACCTCCCTTTTCCCATGCCGGGATTCTGCCTGGTTTGGCCTTGTACAGGTCTTGTATGGGCTGCCCCAATTTCTGTGAGTTCATGTGTGCATCAGCCATGATGTATCTGGAAAATGTTTTTTCCTTGAAATCATCCTCTGACAGTTGCGATCTTTCCACACAGAAAGATCCCTGAGCCTTGACAGGAGGAGTATGATAAAGACATTCCGTTCAAACCCGAGTGATCCAAACTGGGCAGTGTTGCTGCACGCCTTCAATCCCAGTCCTCGGGAGGCAGAGGCAGGTGGATCTCTGGGAGGTCGAGGTCAGCCTCGCCTACAAACCAAATTCAAGACAGCCAGAGTTACACAGGGAAACCCTGTCATAATGAAAGAAAAAAAAAAAAAAGCTGAGTGCTCCAAAGTCTCTCGCTGTCTGCCCTTTAGCTACTGTGGAGTCTCTATGTTAATTACCGCAGGTTCTCCCCACAGCAAACAAAATAGGTCATTGTCAATGCTACCTTTCACAACCTTATACAACATGACCTTATTGCTGAAGATACCACATACTTAAATCACAAAGCATAGAGAAATTGGACTGTATCCAACTGGAAGCTGGCTCTGACTAGCATTCACGGCGCTAGAAGATGCTGTGCACACTACCGAAGAAGAAAGGTTATCATCAATCTCACCCAGCTATACATCTGAGATCTACAATAGAGACCTGCTTGCAAGATACACTGGCACAATAGTGGCACAAATGTTATGGGAGTAACCAGACACTTTTTAAAAAATGGATTTAGGGCTCACTCTAGGAGATGGAACCCATACTTGACACTGTTAATAAGGCCAAAAACCTGAGACGAGAGAGGACACAGGTCTAGGAGAAAACCTGCTACAATTACTCCACTAAATGAACATAGCAATAAAGCAACTCCTAAAGACATATTGCTATACCCATAGATTGGTACCTCATGCCACCCTCATCGGAGGAAGGTCTTGTAGCAGCTCTTGAGGGTTTTTTTTTTTTCATAAACCGTGTTTATTTATTTCTCGAGGGTTTTTTAAAGTATCTCTTCCTTGCTTTTTCAGAAGTTGTTCCCATACCATGGAAATTGCAAGGTCAAGTCCAAGATGTTTTAGCTGCGTTTTCTCCACCATAACAAAATCATTAATTTCCTCTTAATTCCATGAACCTGCCTAAATGTTCTAGACTTAACTCAGAGCAAAAGGAAATTAATTTGAAGCATGCAGATTGCTCCTAAACACAATTCTCCTCATTTCTCAGTGCCCATTGATTGAGACTAACTAGAAGAGAAATCATATTAGTTTGAGTAAAATTGATATTGTATTAAGTCATAGGCTAAAATATCTGCAGCAGTTAGAGTCAACGGCTGACTCATCACATTCTCCCCACACCCACCTTGTATGTTTTCCTCATATATTTGCCTCACTCTAGGTGGCGATTTGCATGAGACAGCCCCTGTCAAATTGAAGATCACATTAAATCAACACACCATCCCCAAAAGAGAAAGCTCCTCCACTGCCAAAAGTTCCCATGAGATCCATGGTGTGAGGCTCTTCATATCTTAGTTTGGGATCATCACAGTGGAAAGATTGTGGTTGTACCCGCCCCCCCGATCTGGCTTGAGTCAACCTAGAACCCTGGGCATGGTCTGTCCCCTGGCAAACAAGTGATGTGGGAGATGCCTCCACAGCTAAGACACTTGGAGGCTGTGCCCCCAAAAAGAGGCTACTCAAGCAGCAAGCCCTAACCAGTCTCATTTCCCCATAATACTCTGATGTGAAAAGTCAAGGAGTAGTTGCTAGGGAGCCAACTCAATGAGGGAAGTGCCTGTAACACCAACACGAAGACCTAAGTTTGGAACCTCAGCATCCATGTAAAAGCAGGGCACAGTGGCATGCTCTGTAATCCCAGTGCTGAAGTGGGAGAGGTGGGAGGGCCCTGGAGCTATCGATCAGTCAGCACAGCTGAATCACTGAGTTTCGAGCTTAGGGAGAGCGCCTGCCTCAAAATTAATGGTGGAGAGCAACACAGGAAGGTAGCTAATGTCAATCACTAACCTCTGTGTACATATGTGTGTGTGCATGCGTGTGTGTGTGCACTCGCGCGCGCACACACAAACACACACAAAGAAAGAGAGAAGAAGGGAGGTAAGGAGGGAGGAAGGGAGAGAGAGAGTACATATACTGAACACTCAAATTTCTTTATAAGAAAGAAAAGAAAATCAGGTGGTAGAAGTCAGTTGGGGACATATTACAAGTAATAGCCATAAATGGAGCAGATAACAGAAAATAAGTTGTCATCAAAACTGCTTATTAATTTTAATCTTTAGTTGCTGAATGGCTCCTTTGATTGAGTCATTTGCGCTGATTTCAGCAAATGAAACAAAAAACATCTTTTCACCTGAAGACACCCTCGGCCATTCTGTGAGCGTTCATTGTTTTTGAACTATCTCGAATGGTTTTCAGGTCAAAGAGTTTGGGAAGCTACACGATCCTGCATAAACAACCCAACGTTGAATAGCTTTATTTTTTTCCGACTCCAGATTCCCCAGAGGCCACTGTGATAGCACTCCTTCAGTCCTTCATTTAAAACTGTGTTGTGGAAGAAGCAAAGGATTCAACCTATCTTTGGAGGAAAATCCATCTTGCCATTTTTCTCTGATTAGTTCATAATCAAGTTGGTATTTCAGATTTATCAACCCCATCTGCACCATGGCTCTGTATTAAATGAGCATTCATGCAGTGATTTTTATATATAAAACAAAAGGCATTCTGTAGAAATATACAGCAGAATTGGTGAACACTTATTTAATTTTTAAATTAATTTTAAATTTATATACTTAAAATTGTACATATTAATGGAGAGCCTTGTGAAGTTTCGGTGCATTGTGTCATCAAGCTAAACGTAGCTATCTCTCAAACTGTTGTAGCTTCTTTATGGGGAGAGCATTCCAAAGCCTTTCACCAAGCTTGCTGTAATACACAGGATGCATGGCTATCGATAACCTCCTGCTGTGTGCCAGCACAGTAGAACTCCCGGGTTCTATTTAACTGTAATCTCTTTGTGTCCACTCACTGAATTTTCCCATTCCTCCCTTCCCCCATCCCCAGCCATGTATGAATACATGAATGAATATGAATACAAGGTGGGCTTAATGATACATATTTGTAATCTCAGTGCTTGGAAGGCTGAGGCAGGAGGATCATAAGCTCGAGTCCAGCCTTAGTTACAAAGAGCGCCTCTATCTCCACAATAGACTTTTAAATCATAAACTTTTTAAATTTTTGTTTGTTTGTTTTTGTTTTTCGAGACAGGGTTTCTCTGTAGCTTTGGAGCCTGTCCTGGAACTAGCTCTTGTAGACCAGGCTGGTCTAGAACTCACAAAGATCCTCTGCCTCCCGAGTTCTGGGATTAAAGGCGTGCGCCACTACCGCCCGACAACTTTTTAAATTTTTAATTACATTTATTTATTCACTGGGGACAACACACATGCCACAGTACCTGTGTGGAAATCAGAGGACAACTTTGAGCAATTGGAACACTTCTCACACCATGTAAGGCCCAGGGATTGAACTCAGGCCATCAGGTTTGGCAGCAAGTACCTTTATCTGCTGAACCGCCTCACTGACCCCACTAAAGTAAAGCTTTCAAAAGGAAAAGGGAAAAAAAACTAGATATGAGATTTTAGAAATCTACCAACTTAATTGCTTTGATGATGGATCTAAATGATGCTCTTGTTTGAAAATAGTTACTTTTCAATTTGTTTCCCTCCTTCAAACATTGGCATATTTTTACCTAAATAAGAACTTCCAGAAGATTATTCTATTTTCTCTATCACAATGGCATACTCATTCCTTTATTTCCATATGAAACCTTGATTACAACAAAAGCAAACACACAGTTCATAAGTTGAGAAGGAATGGTAATTAATTTTTTCTAGATCATAATAAATCCATCTTTACCAGCACTAAGCTGATCTCATGGGCTGCCCCCTCCCTCCTCCCTCCCTTCCTCTCTCTGTTCCTTCTTTTCTTCCTTCCTTAGACTAGTACCCTATGAAACACCCTTGACTCTACAGCCAAAATGAAAGTTGCCCTGCATCCTATAACACCAAGAGTGTGGCAACACTGTCCTAGAGTTAGACCCATGCATCTCCCTAGCTTAGCGTCTGCACTATTGTGATGTTCCCCATCCACCATGGCCTCCCAAGGTACTTGTTGGAGTGATGAGATTCACCAATTTTTCATCATTTGAGAACGGAGAGTAGCTGGCGTTCTCTCTCTAGTGGGCTCGCGATCTAAGCTGGAGGTGTTAAGAATTGCTAAGGGCTGTAGGACCTGTGTAAATTACAACCATGCAGAGAGGCATTGGAAAATCAATAAGTAATGAAATAGTACTGGAGCGAAGTAGCCAAGAGAGCAATGGGTGGGAAACTCCCAAGGATGCAGTTTCATTTTGTCAAAAGGTAAAAGAAGATGTTCCAGCGTGTTTCTATAAAGCAGGCTTCCTAGGAAATAAGAAGCGTTGGACATACATGGCAGTAGAATTATCTGTGTGCTGCAAGAGCACCAGGAAAAGACTGTGCACTTTTCAGTACTCGCTTTGAGTCTCAACAATCATGCATTTTATTCCAATAGAGCAATATCATTGGTATACTTCAAGACTATAAAATGTCTGCCCCTTAGTGGGGTTTTGGTACTCTCGACTACATCCCATTTTCTCCATCTAGATTGCCTACATGAAGCATCTCCATCCTTTCTGCTCATATGTCAACAATGGTCCCCCCGTGGTATGACTGAGCCAGGACCTCGGCTCCCAAGGACTCATGATCGACTCAGATATGTGCAGCCTAGTGGCTGAAACTCCCTCACCAAGGCCGCTATCCAAATAAAGGGCTTCATTTTGAGAGAAGAGTTCATTAAAACCTAGCATCTCCAAGATGAAACTTCATCTGACGATTTTGCTTCTTTGTAGTTATTACTTGAAGGCACAACCAATCCGTCCTTCTTAGTAGATGGCTTCTACCCCTCTCATGGCCATCTGGAAGATAAAGGAAGCTCTAGGGAAGGCCAGCTATCAACTGAACCTGCAGGTCTCAACCAAATAAAGAAAGTGCAGAGCTCACAAAAAAAGTAATGGGACTGCACCTGCATTTTGCATATCTTTGTATATACAATCTTCAATCATAATAATCTACATAGACATATATTTATATACATTTTTTATATACCTATGTCATATCCAGATGTAGCTTCTGGTCTTTATTTCTTAATAGAGAGATGAAGCTGGGAACATGTTCTCAAGTTCCGTTTGGGGGTCAGTTGATATCTATCTACTGAGATTGAAACGTTAGGGGAAAAAAGATACAATCATGGAATGAAGAAAATAATTACTTGTTTGTGCAAGTAAATGGTTCATAGTCTTTGTGATATTATGACTTGAGTCTTGAGGCACCAACATAATAGCCTGGCTTATCTCCTTCCCCTCTCTTGGCCCCCAAACACATGTGCGACAGAGACAATAAGAGTCTTTTATACCTGATAAAACAGGGCAATAACCATAAGCAGAACAGAGAAATTGAAACCAACTGGCTGCCCATTCATGCTGTGTCCCATATGTTTCCCAATAGTTAATGAACCAGCTTTCATTATGGTTGCACCTCAAGCCCATGTCTGCTGCATGGGGCAACACTGGGAATGAAGGCACGCTACGCTAAATGGAGGGATATGTGACTCAACCCCTACTCCCCCACCCCCCAAAAAGCAATACTTTTCCTTGAACTTTGTAAACAGAATGGCTCCAGTCAGCTGGTTCATCTCCCTCCGTATACATGCGTAATCCAGTCGCTTTCATCGTGTCCATAATGAACTACGATGTCCAGATGAGGGTATCGAGATGAAAGATCTAACAAATAACGGACAGGGAGCCTGCACTACTCAGCATGCCTAGATGGCTCACTTGTCCTCTGCCTGATGGCCCCTAGACAGAGCAATACCCATCTCCTCCAGTGATGCATCCATAGATGCCATTATGCATTGTTCGTGACATTGCAGCCACAGTAATGAATTGGTATCTCTTGATCTTTGAAGTACTTAGATGGGAGGCCACACATTATGGGGAAAAAAAACAATGAGAAGACTCAGTTGTGCTCAGCATGGGCTGGGAATGAATACTGGGTAGGAAATTGATTGAAGTTGAAGATAATTTTGTTGAACACAATGGTTTAAAAGATGTAAACAGTAATGATGGGTAGTAACTCCTTCAATCAGAAGACCGTGAGGAGGCCCTACTTAACACCAGTGTGCTGGTGTGATTCCAAGTCACACTACCACCACAAAACACTAGGGGGCACCATATTAATACCAGTGTCCCAGCTCAATTGCCCTCCAGAAAGTCCTCCATCATCCAGACCTTGGCTCTCGGTTTATTCAAAGAATGTTGCTTAAGGTTCATGACATGTGACCATTTGGGGAATGTAAGCTGAATTAACAGAATATCGTCCTCTCCAGAGCTCATTCTAGACAGTGACATCTTAAGGACTACCTACATGTGTTCATTCCTCATGTTAGGCTAAATGTAATTTCTTCATGCCTGGTCCAGCATGGACTGTATTCATTCCAAAGCTCCTTGGCATTCCAGACCTACTGTGATCTACTGGCACCTGCTTCTCTCAAAGTGAAATAACCCTTGCTCTCCTGGGCTGATGTTCCTATGGGGCATTGATTACAAAATGGGTGCTTCTTCCTTTCTTTCTTAACTCCGTACCTTCCATCCCCAATTCAAAAGTTATTCTCCAGAGAAGAAATGTTAACATCTCCTAAAGCGATCATCAGGCTTGGTCACAATCCCCAGAGTCATGCTGGAAGACTGTGGCTATGATTCCACTCACTCATGGTACAGAGCCATCCACTCCACCACCGCCAGCTGGAAGCTCTGGTTGCCTCATTTGGGGTAGGGCTTCTGCAGCTTAAAGCTGATGAAGATCTGTAAATGGCATTTAAACTACAAAAGGGTGTGGAGGTGGGAAGGGAATCCCAGGGGAGAGAAATGATCGTGGATGATGGCGAGATCATAGCCGATATGGAATCTCTGTGTCGTACATTAATTTCAAAGCCTGTGGTATCATATGTATTCTCCTTGTTGATGTTCCATTGATTTATTGAGTACCTAGTATATGTGAAGCAATAAGAGAGATCTTAAGACATATAAGTACAAAGAATAAATAGAAACTGCACATTCTCTTCTCTCTCCTTGCCATTTGTATAACTGCCTTACCCAGAATGCTCTTTTGTCACCGATCACTTTCCTCCCTGTGATGTCATGGTCTTCATCCCCATCTTCTTCCTCCCCTATCCTTTTTAACTGAGTACAAGTGTAAAGGAACCAAACCAGGGTAGGTCATGGCTCCATTGATAGAGTACTTGCCACCCAAGCATGAAGACCTGAGCTCAATGCCCAGAATCCACATCTACAAGGATTGGCATGGTGGTGCATGCTTAGAATCCCAACACTGGAAAGAGGTAGAGAGAGGCACATCCCTGGAGCTCTCTGGCAAGCTAGCCTCGCATAATGGGCCAAAGAGAAACCCTGTCTCCCTGTCTCAGTAAACAAGAAAGATGGCCTCCGAGGAATGGCAGTGGAGATTGTCCTTCAGCCTCCATACGCACAAGCACCTACGTAGGAATTAGACTAGACTGTGTAGCATTTATAGTCTCGGTACTTAGTTTCTGGGGGAACAAAAAAAACGTGATGGTTGTCTGCTGGGTTCACCAGGTTGTGTTTGTTTCTTCCTGAGAGTCATCAGTCTCTGATAGAACACTCAGGAGCCACCTACCCTTCTTCATTTTTGCAAGGCTTTTGTAGAAAGGTGATGGAAGGGATTTCTACAGAGCAGATGAAATGTTCAAAGTCAGTGGTGTAGAAGTTAAGAAATAAGTCAGGAACTTGCAAAAGGTGGTGTTTGCCAAGGAGGTCTACCAGGAAGCTGAAATGCCTGAGAGTCCAATTCCTCTAGCCCAGTCATTAACTCTTGTCAAGCTGATTTGAAGTCATCGGGTGGCTAGTCACACAGAAGAGTGTCTCTGGATTCATTTTTGTTGTTGTTGTTGTTTTTTAAAGATCTCATAGAACCTGACCTGTAGATACCATACCTAAGAGAAGTCTTCATGGCAGGAAATAAGGAAGTGTCTGCTTGCTGTTAACTGGGCTTCAAGACTCTGACTTTCAGAATTGGGATTCTTCACCAAGTGGTGATTGACAGTTGGTAGTTGCCGAGGAAGGAAAGGAAATTTCTTCCAGGAGGAGCAGTGAGGGCTGGGGACTGGTGAGAGGGATCTGCTGTAGAGGTACTTCCTGTCACCCCCAACAACCGGGGTTCAAGCACCAAGACCTACACAGAGGAAGGAGACAACCAACTCCCAAAAGTTGTCCTCTACTAAAGAATTGATGCATACATACGCAAATCAGTAAGTGAAAACGTGATGGGTTTTTCATTAACTACAATGGCATGCATCACGGCACACTGCTTTAGAAGCAGAAGATAGAATGGTCTAGTTTAGGGTTGGTGAGATGGCTCAGCAAGTGAAGGCACTTACCATCAAGCCTGAAGGCTTGAGTTCAGTCCCTAGAAGCCACGCTGGAAGGAGAGAACAGACTCCTGGAAGTTGTGGAGCATGCATGAATGTGCACAGCATGACACATGATGTGTGCACATACACGCATCACATACCCAGGGTTAAAAGTCAACGTCTAGCCTCACTTATCTTCAGTTACATCATTGTCTTTTCCTCAGGGACCTTCAGTGGGTAGTAGCTATTAATACAATTTTCTGATCAATTACTTACATTTACTGCCTCCAAAACCATATTTGACTGGTTCTGATGATCTCATAAACAAGAAAACAAAGTAGAGGCTCCTTATTAATGACAATTCCATGAATAAGTGGAAAACATATGTGCAATTTGGGCGTCTATGTTAACCTTTCTAAAGAAAGTCTGTAACATTTTACCATTTCTTTCAACAAAGCACCATCCCTAGAAACAAAGGGGCTCACTGGGCAAGGGGATCTTGACATAGTTCAGAAAGAACTGAACTAAATCATGTGTCTCTTAATCAGGCTTTCTTGTTGCATGGGCCAAGAAAATATTATTTAATAATAATTATACTCAACATATATTGGATATTTGTCATATACCATGGCACTATTCTTTCTTTTATTTTTAATTTTATATATATATATATATATTTGCATGTATCTGGGGGTGCATGTGTCATAATAAATGTCTAGAGATCAGAGAACAACTTTGCAGGAGTATGTTCTCCCCTTCCACTGCCAAGTGGGTCCTTGGGAATGAACTCAGGCTTGAACTCAATCTCATTTATTTGAAGAACCAAGTGAAGGTTATAGGACTGACTTCCAGAAACCATGTCTAGCAGTCAGGTCTCTCTGGACTCCTAGGGTAACCTATTTCCACTGCTCTTTGAATACATATATATCACCTGGCATTAAAGGATGACTGGACTGGGAATGAGCTCAGTTGATTGAGTACTCACCTAGCATGTACAACCCCTTTGGTTAGGTCCCCACATAACCTGAGCATAGTGGTGTGTGCCTACAATCCTATCACTTAGGAGGTGAAGGTAGGAGGATCAGAAGTTCAAGGTCATCCTCAGCTAAATCGTAAGTTCAAGGCCAACCTTGGCTACTTGAGACACAAAGAGGGAAGAAGAGAGAGAGAGAGAGAGAGAGCTCCTTTACAGAGGGTATCTTTTGATTTCTAGGTCATAGAAGCAGAGAAACACAAACTTAATAGTATAGTTGGTAAATTCTAGACTCTAGACCCAGAGATGTCTGGATCCCCTTTGGTGACTGGGCCACACTATAAGCCCAGTAGACAGAGAAAAGAGGAGGAAGAGAGGATGAAGATGAATAGCCTGGTTGATGAGCAATGCCTTTTACCTGCTCTGAGGAGGGTGTGGACGGAAATCTGCCATTGAAAGCCCCAGTGCATGAGGATAAAATTAAAGAGGACAATTACAAGCGATTAGTCACTGAAGTGGGGCTCCATGGGTGTCTTCAAAAAATAGGATTGGCTCTCACTCTTTGGACTGGGTACAGAGAAGGTAGCCATCAAAGACATCTTTTCTACGCCTGCAATTCTGTGATTAACTCATTTCAAGGAGCCAGACCGCTTGTGCTCATTAGGAACAATGACCCCGTTTCTCAGGAGGCACCGAGTCGAGTGGTCCCAAGGGAATGTCTTTGGCACCCAGTGATGGTGAAATTAACACCCAAGAGGCTGGTAGCAGATCAGTCTCCTCTACTGGGTCCTTGAGAATAGAGCTGTCACTCAATCTCTTGGTCCTGAAATCCCAGGAAGTCCAGGTCTGCTGCTGGTTTAGATTTCGGCCCCTCTGAATACCTTGTCAAACAGTCACTTTTGCTCATTTTAATTCATTCCAAGGTCCAAAGACAAGCAGCCTGGGTGGATGAAGAGGTGTTGCGGTGGGAAGCGGAGGGGAGGTGGATATGGTGTTTGGGAACTGATCAAGGGAATCGGGGCTCTGAGAGGGAGAATCCTGGAGCTGCAGAGAGAGGAGAGGGCCAGTGCCAGCAAGGAAGCCCCTGCCCCAACTCTAACTCCATTGAGGATAAGAAAGAAAGCAGCCTGAATGGTGGCCTCTAGGGGGTTTGCTTGGACCACTTGTCAGTGACAGCTCGACAGGGAAGGGAGACATGGTCCTGGAACACCGCAGCTTTGATGTGATGGCCGGGTAAGAGTTCTCTTTCCCAAACCTTTCCCTTGCTTCCAGGCTTACCTGGCCACACTGCAGATGAAAGCCAGACAAGCCAGCTGCCTGCTCCCTTTCCTGCCTTTTGAACCTGCTGAGGTCCTCAGGGTAGCCCCATGCTGTTACCTGACCCTAGATTCCAGAGAATAAGGGCGGGGCGGGGTGGATGTGAACAGTCGTGCAGCAAAAATATATAGCTCCAGGCTTCTCTCTGAAAGCCATGGGCAGGAGGGAGTCCGAGAAAGATCAGACTAATGATCACTGAGAGGGAAAAAAAGAAGCGAAGCCAGAGGAAAAAATATCAAGTAGGATGGGGAAGACTAAAAGGAGACAGTTTTCTTAATTTTTTTTCTACAGTGGTTTCTCTTTTGGAGATCTAAGGCCTGCAAGTGTTACGTCAAAGCTTTCTCCAAACCACTAGATGAGGGGGTTTTGTTGTGGTGCTGGTACACTCCCGGGACTCATTGGGATGGCAGGATAAAAATTAATTAGACGCTGTTTGGAGGGGGCTTTGCGAGACAGCCCGAGGCTATGCTTCAGTCAGGTTGTTAGAAGCAATATCATCACCACCGCCCCTGCCCAGTGAACAGACCTACATACGGGCGGCCGAGGGGGAGCCAGGGAGCATTCAACACAGACATCAGAGCCGAGAGCTCCTCCCAGAGAGAGTACTTACCACAAGCCGGTGGATCTACCTGCTGACAACCTCAGAAATATGTCTTGTTTCATTTTCAGATTTTTAAGAGGAGTTACATAGGAAGCTTGTGGAATCCTGATGAAACCGCTTTAGCAAGAGAAGGGGGAGGAGGTGGCCCTGCCTCACTCACACCTCTGACTTTGACATGCAGGCTGGGAAGAGGCATCTGCCAGCCGGGTGGAAGGCGAGATCTTTCCCAGTCATGACCGTGGCTCTCTTTTTAGAGGATGGCAGGCTAGAAGCAGAACTCCAAGAAGCTGGCCCGCTTCTGCTGGCCAGTGATTCTCGCAGATTAGACGAGGCACAACAAAAGCATATGACCCTTGTCCTAGGGTGCTTCCTATCGCTGTCACAAACACCATGATCAAATGCAACTTGGGGAGAAAAGGATTTGTGTCATCTTACAGCTTATAAAGGTAGTCGTGGCAGGAACGCAAACAAGAACCTGGAGGTAGGAACTGAAGCAGAGGCCATGGAGTGGAGGGGTGCTGCCTACTGGCTTGCTCCCCGTGGCTTGCTCAGCTTGCATTTTTATACAACGCAGGACTACTTTCCCACGGGTGTCACTGCCCACAGTGAATTGGGCCCTCCCACTTCGACCGTTAATCAAGTAAACTGCCCACAGGCCTATCTGATTGAAACATTCTCTCAGTTGAGTTCCCCCCTTTCCAGACCCCAGTTTATGTCATGTTAACTAAACAAACAAGCTACTTACTGCACAGAGCCTTCCTCGGTACTTTCTGTATCCATGTCTCCCTTGGCTCTCTGTTCTGCTCTTCATGAAGAACCCTGCTGTACCTGAAGTCATAGTGCCGTGAGTGTCCTTGAGATTTGAGTCCCAAGGGGGAACAAACCCCTTCCATATAGGTAAAGCGGCTAAAAGCATGATGTCAGGCCTGGGGAGCTGGCTCATTGATAAAGTGCCTGTCTTGCAAGCATCAGGACCTGAGTTTGGATCCGACAGCACCTGCGTAACAGGAAAGTGCTACAGTGTAGATCTGTAACCCCATGCCGGGGAAGAAAAGTGGACAAATGCTCCCCGGAGCTCATTAAGTAGCCAGTCTAGTTGAATGGATGAGCTCCAGGTTCAGTGAGTGACTCTGTCCCAAAAAACTAATGGAAAGTGACTGGAGAAGATGCCTGGTGACGATGATCTCTGACCTTCACATGCATGCTTGCACCTACCCACGTGAACAGTTCACATACCACAGACATGCATGCACGCACACATGGTCTCTTGCTCTCTCTTTCTCTCTCTCTCTCTCTCTCTCTCTCTCTCTCTCTCTCTCTCTCTCTCTCTCTCTCTCTCTCTCTCTCTCTCTCACACACACACACACACACACACACCATCCATTGTATCAGTCTTGGAAAGTCATGGCTCACAATATCTTTTCTGGCTGTTTCAGATGCTCGAGTCACCTTCTTGGGTACCTGTTACTATCCTGAGAGATCCTTCACAATTACAACATAGAGTTCATCACCAGATTGCAAAAAAAAAAAAAAACCCTCAGCTAATTCATATTCTAGCATTTTCTGTGAAGCAAACAGTAATTAAGATCCCTGTTTTGTGGATGGAAAAAGTAAAGTTGTTCACATTTCCCACACCCAGGGTCTGGGGAAAGCACTTTATATATGAGCGTAAAAAAAAAAAAAAAACTTGGAAACCCCCAGGACCCTTCCCCTCTCTCCAAACTTAGCGCTGTCTCTTTTTATTGTCAGTAATTGTTTCCTCGTGTCTTGGTGGGAGTGGGGCATGAGGGAAACCAACGGGAACAATTACCAACAGAAAGCCAGCCAGCTTTTCCCTCGAAACAGTCATTTCTCAAATGAATTTGCCAGCTGTGGAATATGAAATCACACCATTACAAGCATGTCAGCTACTTCCTATGGAGTTCCAGGAAGCATTACGTAGGGTGAGTCTGATTCCCTTGACCTTAGATTCTTGTCTGGCCGTGACCTCGACTCTCATCTTCTCCTCTGAGGAAACAAGGGACTCTTCCAGGGAAAACTTATTTCAAAGTAGACATAAGACATCCTTCCGCCCCTCCTTGGCTAGTCCTTATACCTTACCAGGTAGGCAGCAAGAGTCCCAGGACATAGAGCCCACAGTACTTGGTTGCTGTGCTCTGAAAGACAGCCCAAGGCAGCCCTTTATGGCTCCTCCACTCTCTGCCATAGGAAGTAAAAGGCAATATGGAACGGTCACTCCCAGAAACCAGGTAGCTTCTCAAGTGTGGGTCAAGGAGCTACGGCTACAGAAAGCCAGATCCTCTCCATTAAACACTCTCAAGCCCAGCCAATCTGCCTGAAAAATTAATCTTTTGCTCTATACATAGTCAACATATTTAGAGCTATAGAATTTAAAGATGGAAAGGGCCTACAAAGTCTTATAGACAGTCTCTAGGACCCAGTGCAGGCTGGCTCCCTGCAGTCCTCAATGTCAACTGTCCCAGTCAGTGAACACCTGCAAAACAGAAAGTGTGGTATCTGCCCACCCCAGTAAACAATGATCGCAGTTCCCCAGGTTCCTCACTAGCCTTTGGTATGGTGAGAAAAGTTTGAACTTCCCAAGGCCCAGACCAGAAGGAAATAGAACTTTCCAGAAGGCAGAGACAGCTGAGAACACCTTCACCCCTTCCTGTTACACACCTGTAGCATACTGCCTTCCGGAAGTATCCAGGCAGTGACCTCTCTGTAATAAATAGCCATAAGGGAGGAAGAGATATACAGGTGGTTCAAAATTCATTTTGAAGCTAAATAAATCTTACCTTCCAGGTCCAGTATTCCCTCCCCTGGCCCCCAGCCTTGTAGCTCAGTTAGCAGACAAGGATTCTTTTTTTTTTTTTTTTTTT
>JAQHUG010000257.1:1732593-1743588 GCA_028555095.1 Dicrostonyx torquatus | reverse complement strand
CTAAAGCATGAGATCTGTTTTGATGCCGTTGTTGTCATTGTTTTGAGAGTCTCACTAAACATCCCAGGCTGGCTTCAAAATCAAGATCCTCCTGCCTCAGCTTTCTGAGTGCTGGAATGACAGGCATAAGCCGCCACACCCAGCTGAGACCTTTTGTCTTTGCTAGATCATACAAGCAAAGCAGCACTTTGAACAGCCTGAGATTTGACACTTGGGCCAGCATCACCGTCTGCTTTGAAGCCTCCCAGCCCCCACGCTCCCCACCTCCGTCCTTTTCTCTTGCCTTCTAAAATATTATCTCATCCTAGCATGGCAAGCTTTTTTTAAGTTCAATGTCAATAGCTAGTTAGGAGAGGGCAGGGGGTCAGGGATTAGGACTCCAAACTGTCCCTGACGCTTCTCTGTAGGCTGAATAGCTGTTTGTATCAAACCACTGGGGGGGGGGGGGAAATCCCTCTTTACTATCTGAGGAAAGATCAGAATAGGAAAATGTCAGTTTGAGAGCTGACAGGAGTCAGATAAGAATGAACTAGAAATGAAGGCAAGAAAGGAAGAAATGCTGTCACTCGGAGAAGTTTCTAATCTAATGCTTTGAGACAAATATGTTTCCTGCTGAGTGTGTAATTTTCACACACAATTGTCCATCCCTCTACATCTTTCCCAAACGTGCTGCTTGAGGCCTGATTTGATTTGATTTGTTTCTCGGATCTTTCCAAACCATGCAAAGATCTGGAAGAGGTCAGCCTTGCAGGCCTGAGAGCTGAGAGCGGGTTGACGCCTACGGAACTTCTGAGACCCGAAATAGTGTCTTCTTTCCAGTGTGTGTATCCGTATCTATTAGAGAGATGGCTGGGAACGGAGGGCAGAGAGCTGCAGAGAGAAACTGCGTGGCTATCTCTGCGTTTCCATCTCACGCCTATTTAGTAAAGACCTGGAAACAAAATAGTGGGCATTGCTTCTCTGGCTTTTAAATGTGGGCAGAAATAGCAGATAGTATCTGGTGTGTGTGTGTGTGTGTGTGTGTGTGTGTGTGTACATGTGTGTGTACATGTGTGTGTTTACGTGCGTGCCCGGTGTCCTGCTCTATTGCTCTACCCCTTATTCCCTTGAGGCCAGGTCTCTCACTGAGCCTAGGGCTTGGCTGACAACCAGGCAGTTCTGGTAATCCCCCTGCCTCAACCACAACTGAGTTACGGGCACATATGGTCCAGCTTCGTATGTGAGTGCTGGGGATTTGAACTCAGGTCTTGATGCCTGAGCTGCAAAATGCACTCTTACCTACTGAGCCACCTTCCCAGCCCCTACGTTTTTTGTTTTTCAAATGCAGCAGCTTATCAGGAGAGGAATTGGCCAGTGTTCTAAAATACAGTCCGCGAGAAACATCAAAGAGAGGCCTGCGTTAAGAGCTTTCTTCTTGGCGAGGACAAGGGCAAGTCCTCTGATGAGTAAAATGTCCAATAGTTGAGTGATTTTCTAAACTAAAATAAGAAAGCAAAATTAATCTGGAGACTAGAGAATTGCTTGCTTGCCCATGAAGAATTTATTGAGCACCTGTTGTATGCCTAGTACTCTGCTGAGCATTTGTATTATTCCAGAAAATCCTACCCGTAAGTCTCTAAGTATTGTCCCCTTCTGTAATCTCAGAGGTTGTCCTAAGGAAGGATGGAAAAAGAGCAGGAGGAAAAGGACTAGGAAGAGGGGAGGAGATCACTTGTCATTGATGCCGTCAACATTGCTCATTGATGTCCCTTCTGAAGCCCAGCTTGGCTCAACTCATCCCTTCTTATTCATGGTGAGGGCCAGCACCAGCGCCTTAGTAGTGTTGCCTACAATGCTCTGTGTAAACTCTCCAAACTTGCCACCTCTGTTTCCTGCTACCACAGGTAGATGATCAATCACTGCTTGTCAACATAACTTGTTGAATAGTGCTCTGAATCTGATTAAGGAATGAGATACGGTACTTTTTTTTTTTTTTTAGATTTGTTTAAAGTCCTTTTCTCCCAAGAATGATTTCACAGATATTAAATCCTCCTGCTTCCTCATGCTCACAAGTGGATTTCACATTTTAATTAAAGATACTAGATAGTTTAGAATGTTCCAGAAGGACAAGAAGAAATCCCACTCTCGAATGCTAGAGAAAGTGTTTGTAGGAAGACTTTTCTTAGGAAACCCATCTCTACTGTAGGCCTAGCCCCACCCCACCCCCACTCCACCCCACCCCCATAGGCTTAGCTCCTACTCTACCCTCTGACCAAGCCCATCTGACTAAACCCCCACCTTGGGGAGTAGCAGGGTACCTCTTAGTTGTGAAGAAAGCAGGCCATAAACAAAATGGAATTTTACTGGCTCATCCTCAGCTCTTAATTTTTATTATGGGTGTTTCTATTTCTATGGCTTGCAGTTGACGACAAGGAGGCAGGGGTATCTTCTGTTAAAGCTGCACTTGGCCTTCTAAACTCTCTTCTCTATGAAGGCCTTGTTGGTACCTACATGGCTGATGCTTTTCACTGCCAAGGTATTGAGCCTTGGTCACTCTGAAAATGGACATTTGGACCTCGGCTTCTATGCCTGGCCTTATGAAGACTATGAGAAACATCACTCAGTGCATGGAAAACGCTCCAGCCTCAGATGAAACAAGGCACAGTTCAAGGCTGAAGGAAGACTTGACCGCATCTTAAAGAACCTACATTCCACTGTGGAAGACAAGAAGCAAAGACCTGAGAACTGGCATGGTCAAAACCAAGGACACAAACCAGACCTCTTTCCAGACATATGACCTCATCCCCAAGGCCCAGCTCCCCGCGGACTCGTGCACAGGCAGAAGTTCGAAACTGCTGCCAATTCTGCAACTGCTTTCTATTTAAAGGGCTCCAGGTCACAGTATTGCAGAACAACAGCGTAAGGCTGAAGTGCGAACTCGGCCTCCTGGGCTGGAGAAAGCTAACCAATACCACCCGGTCACTACTACGTGCTTCCAGGGGATGAGGAGCATGCCCTAGAAGCCAGTCAGAGGAAGTTCTGAGGGACGGAGGAGCCAAGCTCAGCAGCTCTGAACACAACTTCCTTTAAAAAAAGAAAGAAAAAAAAAAGTCAAAGGACAGCTCAGATTTTTCCAGAACTGAAAACATGTGATGTCTGTCTTCTCAGCTCCACCATCTCCAGAAAGGTGGAAAGAGATGGAAAAGGCTTTCAGACACTCTCACACAGGGAACACACCCAGAAACATGAAAGAACAGTACCTCATAGTAACTCAATGTCAAGATCTCTGAGAATAGGGGAGCAAGCTAGAGCGATGAGACCAGCACCAAGCAGCCAGACAACCTCTTCAAAGGCAGAGTTAGAACGTCTGTACCAGTGGTTCTCGACCTTCCTAAGGCCACAACCCTTTACCACAGTTCCCCATGTCATGATAAGCCCCAGCTATCAAATCCTTTTCATTGCCACTGCACGACTGTAATTTTGCTGCTGTCAAGAGTCATGTTTTTCTGATGTGTTTTCCGATGGTCTTTGGTGAGCCCTGTAAAAGGCTGAGAACCCCAGGTTGATGCCTCTTGTACCCCTTCTTTTTCCCAACTCCAAGGACAAGGTCGCCATTGCTTGAAACCCTTCCAGATCATATCATATTTCAGTGCCACCAATAAATAGCCATCCAGCTCCAGAGGGCCAGGAAATGTGTCCTCATTCTAGCTTGGCAAACCCACATGGCCTGCATGTGCCTTGGGTGGGCCCTAGGCTGTGTCTGCACATGTGTAGCCTTTGGGTGTTGGTGGCTTTCAGCCCGTGGTTACCCTCTCAGCGGTTTTAGAGTTTAGCCTACAAATGCCCCACCACACATGGCAGCTTCACAGGAACCACATCCCCAACATCCATCTCTTATGACAGACATCCCATAAATGATCCTCCCTGCCCCTATTTGTCATAAAACCCATTTGTCATGCAGCGTTTTTGCCTGGTGCTGTCTAGAAGGGTGTTGCATATCCCCAGTCAAAGGCGTGAAAGGAAAGGAAGGCGCCTAGGGTTGTAAGGGCAAAACTTGACCCCAAGACCATTCTGAGATAATGGAGGCAGAGAGGATGTTTCACAGCCCCTGCGGGCTTCCACTGCCCATCACACAGAAGCTCATGCTGCCCCATAATAAATCAGAGCAATTTGAGGGGATGGTCCTACTTGCTCGGCCAATAATGGCAAAAGGAAATTCATGGGACATTGCAAAGTGGGACACCCTTGCTTTCCCAGCCCCAGTGGGACCTTACCCCCAGACACTTCAAAAGCCATTTGTGTTCCATTTGTGTTAGTTAGTGTATATTAATTATATGAATTAATAACTTTCATTATGACACTCTCATGCAGATAAATATATATTGTACTCTAGTTATATACACCCACTAAAATGTGAAATGTCCCTTACACACTCATGGTTTTGAACTCTTGGTCCCCAGCTAATGGCACTATTTTGGCAAATTGCAAAACCCCTGAGACCATGAACTAGTTAACAGAGGTAGGTCACTAGAAATGAATCTTGAAGATATCTGCTTCCTGTTGCTGCCTAGAATACTGTTTCCTGGCCCTCTGAGATGTGAGCAAGTCGTGCCACAGGCTCCTGCAGCCTCAACCAACAGACCTTCCCTGCCATAGTGGATTGTGCCTTCTGAACTGTGAGCCCAAATAAATCCTCCCCACCTTGAGTGGCTTCCATTGGATCACAGAAGATCTCAGCAATGAGAAAAGTCACTGATATGATCACCCATTTCTTTTATTCAAGAATGCTACAAAGAAGTAAAAGGAGACCTGCCGGGTGCTTCAGCGGATAAAGGTGCTCGCTCCCAAGCCCAGCAACCGAGTTCAATTGCCGGGATATACATCGAGGAAGGAGAGACCTGACTGCTGCAAGCTGTCCTCTAACTTCACATTCCAGCTGTGGCCTGTGGACACACGCATAAATAAACATGGAAAACTGAAAAAACAAAATGATAGTAACCATGCCGTGAACTTGGAGAAACAGGGGTAGAAAGGCAAAGCTAGGGAGCGCCAACGTGAGCATGCCAGACGGGCAGTTGTTACAAGTTGCCAGCCTTGTATAGGGGTGAGCGTCACAGCCACTCACGATTCCTTCACTGCTCTTCAGAATCTACAAGCTCAGGACTGCTGCTGGCAGATACCATGCGCAGAGTGGGTAGTCTACCCTTCTGGTGACTCTAGGCCAGACTTGAGAGTAAAACGGGGGATGAGTAAAAAAATAAGTCACTTGTAATGGAGCTGAGTCCCGAGTCTCTTCCCAATTGTCTAACTGCTTCAAGAGCTTGGATCCTCATGCAGTAGCAAGTTTAAGCTTTCTGGAACCAGTCGCTCCTTGGTGACCCTGAGTCCAGGAGTGTTGGCTGGAAACAGAAATAACTGGTCAAAGTCAGGAGAGATTCGCCTGGGCTCAGTCCCTGTGGGCTTTGTTCTTCAATCTGTTTATACAGTTTCCCGTAGGAGTCTGTAATTTTAATCAGTAAATATCTCCCTTGATTTATCACCTTCTATTGACATAGTGGTAATTTAAACCTCAGTCCTAATGCTGGGCCTACTGTGCATGTTTCCCCCTTCTCGAGTCCCACCTCTGTTTGATTTTTTTCCAGTTCTCTTAGGTAATTGGGCTACCTCTGACACCCTTTGTATGGCAAGGCTGTGGTCAGAATGCTCTAGCCAATCACAACACAATCCCATCTCAAGTTTGCAGAGCTGGAGCCGAAAACCAAGACAGAAGGGACCCAGGAGATTTCAAAGGACACGGCTATCCTCCCTAGCCCCAAAGACAGCTTGAAGACTCCACCCACAGTTTTAGTTTATCCGAATTGAGCAGAGAGACCTCCCTCTTCAAACCACCTGGAAACGCCAATTGCCACGTTCGCAGGTTGACACTTTTGTAAATATGGGTTTGCACAAAGCCTGGAACTTGGGTCTACTTTTTTATTTGTGTTTGTTTGTTTGTTTGTTTGTTTGAGACACAGTCTCCCTCTGTAGCCCTAACTGGCTCAGAACTTCCCATGTAGGCCAGGCTGGTCTCGAACTCACGGAGGTCCGCCTACCTCTGCCTCCTGAGTTCTGGGATTAAAGGGATGTACCCCACCACACCTGGCTTAGTTCTGCTTTCTTTAATGTACATATTTAGCTTTTTCCCTGTTGATACTAGTAAACTGCTACCGTCCTTTGGGCTTTCAAAGCATCATGATTTTAATATCTCATTTGACCATAAATGTTCATGGTCTATTTGATGGTCAAGATAAAGGAATGAAGACTTCTTAGTCAATGAGCTGGGCGTGTCAGGATTGGCTTGGTATTTCCCAAAGTGGTCCACAGAGCAAGAGCGTCACTTCTTTGTTGGTCCGCTACAAAAAGGAATGGCTAGATCCTGGGAGAGAATTTTAGATTCTTAAAAAGAAAACCAAAAACCCTACTGTGAGTTGAAATCATAGCCTGAGCCCCCAATGAATAAAATCAATATAAAGCAAATGACCTTTGGTTTCAGAACTCAAATACCAAGCCACCAATAAGGGAAATGTCTACAAACTTAAGTTTCATGAAAATATGTCACAAGTTCAGATATTTACAAGCTATAGACAGATGGCTAGAAAACATTAAGGAAATTTTAGGTTGTATTCACAAGTATGGTTCCCTATAACATTATCTCGTAAAATTTGTCTTTTGTTGATGTTTTTCATGGTTGTATCCCTGAAGTCATTACAAAAGTACTTAAGATCACAGAAGTACAATTAAGTACAGAAAGGGAGGGGCAGAGGGGAAAATATGTGGCTGAATGGACAATAATAGAGTGTGGTTGTGTGAATGCAATTGGTCCTCATAATCTCATAGGGAGTGGCACTGTTAGAAGGTGTGGCTTTGCTGGCGTGGGCATAGCTTTGTTGGAAGAAGTGTGTCATTGTGGGGGTGGACTTTGAGGTTTCCTATGCTCAGGATACCGCCCAATGTCGACTTCCTATTGCCTACAAGGCGTAGGACTCTCAGCTGCTACACCAGTTCCATGTCTGCCTGCCTGCCACCATGCTCCCCATCGTGATGATAATGAACTGAACCTCTGAAGCTGGAAGCAAGCCCCAGCCATGAAATGTTTTCTTGTAACAGTTGCCGTGGTCGTGGTGTCTCTTCACAGCAACAGAAACCCTAAGACAGAGGGGAAATCAACTCAGTAGTCAACACACATAGAGGATATTATATTAAATTTTCAATATTACATTTGAGGATGAACATGACAAGTTTGGAAACATATCAAGAGACCAATGCTTCAGAAGAGAAGGATTTGGGGATCATGCCATGGGCAAATAAATTTTTAAAATTGGTTGTTACACTTGATCTGACATAGAAACTGGCCAATGAGTGTTTGAGAAGAGGGCACTGGGAAAGAGAAGATAAATTCTGTTCAGACTAGGAATGGTAGAGTTTCATGCCAGAAGCAATTGGCAGAAGCTACCAGTCCACAGATTCCACTTGACATTCTATTCATTTCGAGGAGTATTCCGATGCACATGGGGAAGTAAGCTGATGAGGCTCTCTCTTATGGCTGCTCCAGGCATCCCTTATCGAGAGTCAGGCTTCTTCATTTGTGCCTCCACCACTTCCAGCCAACATGACCTCCGTGATGTTCTAGTTAACACTGCTTCACACGGAGGCTGCCCTCTATGTCTCTTCCATTCAGTTGTAGATTCCTTGAAAACAACTTGGGGAGTTGGCTTAGTGGTTAAATGCTTGTCAGTCAAACATGAGGGCCAGAGTCTGGATCTCAGAACTCGTGTGAATGTTGGGTGTGGAATGGTACCTGTAATTCCAGCCTGAGAAGGCAGAGATAGGTCCTAAACAAGCTGACTAGCCAGAGTAGTCATAACAGTGAACTCTGGGTTTGCTTGAAAGATCCTGCCTCGATGTAGGTAAGGTGGAAGAGCAATGGAGGATAATTGCTGACATCATCCACAGGCCTTCATGTGCATGGGCTCATATGTGAAAGCACATCTACACACATACGTGCCCATACACACACACACACACACACACACACACACACACACACACACACACACGTACTTCGTACAGATGAAGAATAGTGGTGGGAGGAGCAAAACCCTTTCAAACAAGCCCATGCCTTTCTTACTTCCTATGCCTGGTAGACATTCAGCATTCTCTTTACTTCCTGAGTTAACTGGAGCTTAGCTACCTCACTGATTCAAGGCTAACACCAAAAACTTGGTTGGTCTGGATTGAAGTACACTGATGATGAAAACATCACCTGAAGGAAACACCAGCGTCATCTTTGCTTTCCTCAAGACCCCACCATGAAATTCTAGAAAGTTCATTTCAGTAAAACCCTTTGAAATAGTACCCACTCAGGCAAGCACCTACAAACTAGTAGAAACGTCTTTTCTGGGTAATGTAAGAGGTCTTGATTGTCTCCTTCTTAGAGAAAGTAATCAATATTTGGGCCACTCCTAATAACTCAAATCATTGAACATTTTCATCTATGAGATATCGAGGCTTTAGCTTCTGATCATACAATGGGATCTGAGAGCCTTGAATGTGCAAATGAGAGAGACCGAGTCACTCGACAGTGTTAGTCTTAGTAAGGCCCAAAATGAATGACAAAGATACTTACCTATATGCTGTGTCTGTGAGAGGAAAGGATTGCTCAGATGGGGGGACCAGTGTCATTTCTCATTATTGCATCATTACCTTCACGGTGCATTAGATGAATGGGTAGGGTGGGACCATCCCTTCTTGATGCCTTGCTGATGTCTAGCCTACAGTCCATCACGCAACCATGTTCCTTCCAATGCTGCGGCATGGAAAGTGAGATGGCTTCCAGGGAAGTAATTAGCAAAGAGCATGGAGGCTTGAGAAGAGAGAAAGAAAGAACTACAGGCTCAATCAATAAATAATAAAAAATTCAGTTGAAGGCATTTTCCATCTTGGTGTTCTTGGCTATGAGTGAGAAAGAGAGAAAGGAAGAAAGCAGGCATGAAGGAGGGATCCAAGGGCTGGGTCATGCAGCTTCAGGGGGCACTCTGTGCACACAATGCGATGAAGGCCAAGTCTAGGAAGTAGAATTTTTCTTCGCCCTGACTTCCTGCATCATTTGAATCTTCCAGGGAGGTGTGTGAGATACCTGTGCTTAGCTATTCCTGGACTAATTGCCCAGGCATTGATCTCTTAATGGTGGAGGATGAGTTAATTTATTCCCAAACTCTTCTAACTTGGCAGAAGAGGAGTTATTAGTCCTTGGACTCGCTCAGTATATTACATATTCTATTATTTATCATTTACATATAAAGGAAAGTGTGAGGCTCTCAAAGGAGAAGCTGGCCCAGGAGCAAGAGAGAAGAGCCCAGAAGTGAGAGAGTGATGGGGCAGGAGTGGGTGATTTAGAGATTTTCCATTTCCCAGCTCACTGCCGTTAGCAGGTCAGTAATAGCAAAGGATAGGGAAACGGATGAACACCGGACTTGGAGAGAAGAATGTGATGCGGGAGATAAGGAAGGGGGCTTTGATGTTACAAGATGAAAGGTATCAAGCTCTCTCATTCATGCATTCATTCCACAAATATTCCTGTGCTGGATAAGGATATTAAACGTAGGCCTGCTCCCAGGTAAACAAACAACATGTAGTCACAAGTTAGAAAAAGTGCTAGGATGGAAATAAATCGGGTGCTATGGGAAGAAAGAATAGGAATGGGGATTAAATACGTGTGACTAGACGAGTCAGGGAAGACTTCAGAAAGGTTAACATTTAAACTTGAACTTAAAAGATAAGGAAAAGTCAGCTGCACAAAGAGAAAAAGAGACTTGACAGAGGACTTTATGAAGGCCTTGAATCAGGCAAGTCCTTGGCAAATTCGGATTGACAAATGTTAATGGCGCTTGTGTTTATGGAGCATCTGCTGGCGCACAGACGTCGTGTGTGTGTGTGTGTGTGTGTGTGTGTGTGTGTGTGTGTGTGTGTGTGTGTGTTCATCCGTCCTACCCCTGTGGAAGGCATAATTATTCTCCCACTTTTCTAGTAAGAAAAATGAAGCTATCATGGCGTCAAGATCAAACAGAAGCACCTGGCGGTGGTGGCACACGCCTTTAATCCCAGCACTCGGGAGGCCGAGGCAGGCGAATCTCTGTGAGTTCGAGACCAGCCTGGTCTACAAGAGCTAGTTCCAGGACAGGCTCCAAAGCTACAGAGAAACCCTGTCTTGAAGAAAAAAAAAAAAAAAGATCAAACAGAAGCAGACCGGGACCAGCACAATTTTCATCAGGGAGCTAGGCTTACCCTTATGTGGACTTTGTAAGGATCCCTATGGCCACCATTGATGACTGGAGAGCAGGGGTGCCCCAGAGAAAGTGGAGGGGCATTGAGAACGAAGGCGTGGTGGATTTCCACCAAGGGCTTTGTGGCTGTACCGAGAAGCATCCAGTAGAGGTGATGGAGGGAACAAAGCCTTTGTGGGCCTATTTTGACTGTTGAGAGACAAGAGGCAGCCAAACAGTGAGGACACAGAAAAAAAAAAAACAGATAGATTCTAACCTAATCCCAAGTAATTTCTACCATGCAAGAAAGGGAAGTGGGGTTGAGGAACAGAGTCCCTAGAGTGAAATAGTTTGTAGATATGCCACCAGCATCCTGCCTCATCCAGTCTAACCTATGTACCTGCTGCCTATTGGCTATCTTTGATTCCCTGTACTCCTCCACATTTTTAAGCAGGGACACACATACACACACACACACACACACACACACACACACACACACACCCTACCTGATCCACCAACCAATGGGATCACCAAGCCATCTTCCCCCTATGACCAAGGAAGAGAGAACTGCCATTAAGAAACTGCAATTAGAGAAAAGAAATGCAGGGTTAAGTGTGTTGTCAACCAGCACTGAGGAAGCAGAGGCAGGAAGGTCAGAAATACAAGATGAAACCAGTGTGGGCTAGCTACATAGCAAGTTCTAGAACAGCTC
>JAQHUG010000257.1:1632618-1731435 GCA_028555095.1 Dicrostonyx torquatus | reverse complement strand
GCCATGTGCCTGGCATGGATGGGAACAATGGGTTAATATAACTTATGGGAACTGGTAAGAAGCCTGAGCTAATGGGCCAATCAGTTAATAACCTAATGTAGAGTCTCTGTGTGATTTTCTTTGGGGCTTGCCGGCTGTGGGGTACTGGGCGGGACAGAAACCCCAACAAGCCAGCCCTCATGTTACACATATGCAGCCACATTGTGGCTTTGGCCAAATCTGAGTCTATGTGCCTGGTGAGCTGTCTGGGCCTCGGTGGTTGGCTTCAGAACAGTAGCCACAGCGTGTTCCCTGGGGATTGTCTCTGCGTTTCATGTGATATAGTTGTTGGTCTGGGTTTTATAGAGAACCAGAGGTCTTGACCCTAGAATACACTAGAGCACAGCCTTCTTAACAAAGTGTCCGGGGGGGGGGGGAATGTTAAGGGAAACTGGGAAGGGCCTGTGGAATACAGTTCCTTCATCCCAAGGAGGCCCCAAACACGCTCCCTGGGTGTGGCCTTTCAAACCAGCAAAATCAACTCCAGATATCTGAGGGAGAGCGAACAGAGAGTACAAATGTGTCAAGAGGAAGGAAAAAAAAATAACAGCTAATATGATCAAATGCGAAGGGAATACGACAAGCTGTGGCTCGTCGAAGATCTCTGGAGACACAGCGCAGAAAGCACAAAAGTCCGTCAGTGGAGGTAATGAGGCGCATCTAATTATATTTAAGAAAGAAACATCGAGGACGACCCTAAAAGCCTCCCCCTGCCTTTTCCCCAAAAAGAATCAATCGAGTCTAAATGCTAAGCAGACAGGGACAGGACGATTTCAGAGCAAGTGAGGAACTGAAGACAACATCACGGGAAACGAGATTGTCACTTTCCCAGAACTGAGAAAAATATCACACACATCCTTCTCTGTCTATTGTCTTTTAACCATCACCACCACTCCCAAAAAATAGTGCCAGGAAGAAACAGCAGGAAGAGGAAAGGAGGAGGAAGAAAAGAAGAGAAGAAAGGAAAGTAGCACACAGCAGCCTCCCCCCTCCCCGCCATGAGAAATCAAGGCAGGCCAAATGACATCTGACACCACCAGGCCACAGCTGAAGAACAAGGAAAAAGTTTTAGGGCGACTGTCATTGACCCATAGTCCTTCACTCCTAACCTTTCCCTCCAACATATGTTTCTCATTTCCTTGCTTATAGCTGGCCCGAGCTAATGATATGTGTTTTGGCCAGGGTCCCGAGCTCGGCATACAGCCGGTCTTGTTCTCATTGTCCGGACTACTTACAGAAACCTCTTTCTCTGTGTCTTTCTCTCGCTCGCTCGCTCGCTCTCTTGCTCTCGCTCACTTGGGAAAAAAAATACAGCTTTAAAGAACAGTAAATATGCAAAGCAGCTCCCAAGCTCTATACAGCTACCATCTTGAACATGGCCCTCGCCACCCTAACACACCCCATCAATAAAGGCCTGAAGAGACTGCCCACGGGTGAGGGGTAAGTTCAACACAAAAGCAGTGGAAATTCAAACAAATTGGCCCATTAGAGTCTCACACAGCTATAAATACAGCTCGCACGGGCTATTTTGAGGGACGGTGGCATGGGAAAGTTCGGCCTGGAATCTTGAGTCTGTCAAAGAAGACAGATCTCTTCCAAGACATGGGAAGAGGACCGACAGAGCACTCACTCAAGGAGGACAGGGAGGAGGAGGAGAAGGGCAGGGAACCAGTCCTCATAGACTTGGGTGAAAAGCAAGGAGGTGAGGCTGTTTGATCAGGCCTTACCCTGCACGCTAGGACGCAAGACTCCAATGTTTAAAACTTGTTCTCTGCCAGTGTCACTCAGAGAGTCCCCAACCTCTGAAAAAGCTAGACATGCCCTTTTGCTCCTTTGGGGTCAATGGACCAGTTCGCTCTTCCTGAAGGACCCAGCAGGCCAGAGGAGGAGGGGTGGGAACCAGTGTGTCGTGGAGAGCCAGGGCAGCCCAGTCTGAAGGAGAAATTTCTGACTGACCCTGAAGGGAATTTTGAGGTGTCTGCTTATTTTGCCCACCGGACCCTAAGGAGTGGCATCCGTCGTGGACATATTGTGAAATGTGGGGTGCTGTAATGTGGATTAGAGGAAACTGGAGCCCATAAATGAGAGTTCGTAAAATGTACAGGCAGACAATTCGTATGCAAATGTCAGGAGCTGTTTAACACGTCCCTCGGGGTCTGTCAACAGATGGCAATGAACTGCTAGCCGTTAGAAATGAGTAAACACAGACTACACATCTCCTCAGGCATCAGCTACCTGCCTGTCCTAACTGGGCCACTTCCCCTTCCTAGTCCTCCTGCAGCCTGGACTGCTTCCCGCTGGCCTGTCTTCAGAGCATAGACCCAAGAGCAAGCACAGGTTTATGCAATCACTTTGAACACTGACTGTATACCAAGACACTGAGACGGAAGGGTGGTCCAGGCACTGTCCAGGCATCTTGGAACTGGAATCCCGGCTGGTCTGTGCCCGACCCTACAACAGCCTGGTTTGTATCTCTTGCCTCTGTGTACTTATTCAGAGCCCTACATTTCACCCTCTGAAGTGTCCCAGTTTGGATGCTAAGTCATATGGAACCGGTAGCTGGAGGCCTTTCTTTAAAAGGCCTATTTGGACATATGCGTATATTCCAATACCCAGAAATGAAAGTACAAGAATATAGCATCCTCTATTTTAGAGGCTCTTTGCAACCTGCAGAAGCCAAAAGAGGATTCCCAAATTATCAAGAAAATGGCTTCAGCAGATTAAATTTTAATTAGTTCGGGAAAAGGCTTCACTATATTCTGGGCTGGAGGCCTTGCTGTGTGCTATAGTGGAGCCCATGGTTGCAGATGTTTTTGGCTCTGGATTTTCCATGTTGTGTCTGAAACTTCAAACTGGCTAATGTCCTCCCCTACCAGCGGGGACACACGAGGGCACTTGTCCCAGTACAGGCCTGGAGGGGAAGAGTGGGCACGGATTGCCATGACAACACCCTTTCCTGAAAGTCTCTGACTGACACTTCCTGGGGAGACAGGAAGTGAGGACAGGAAGACACCGAGGTCATTCTCTTCCCATGTCCGGCTTTTCCCACTTGCCAGACTCATCTGAGAGCTGACGTCTTCTAGTTGTGTTCTGGGCTTTCTCTGTCCCCATTCCCATCTGTTCGCTGTTCCGGGGTTGGGGCAGCAATCCGTGACTTTTGTCCCCTTCTTCCCAGCAGGTCACAGGGATCTCAAACATACCCCAGTGGTAAACGACATGCAAGTAACTAGTGAGAAGAAGCGACATCAATAAGTTGTGTAATTGATTCCTAAGTGAAAAAAATCAATGACTAATAGACTGACTTCCCTTCGTCGTCAACATTCTGACGTTAACAGTTAGCCATCACTGTAGAGTGCCGACTGCGGCCAGGCTCGCTGCTAGGAATGTCCATAGTGTATTAAACAAAATAGACATAGTCCCCGTTTTCTAAAACTGACAGTTTCAAGGAGTGACGTCAAGGAGGAGACTGGCCTTAAAGGAGTAGCCTCCCAGTAAATATGTACATACCGGTTGTCATAAGAGCGACAAAGGAAAAACAAAGAGATGGCATCAGCAGGGGGCCTAACTTAAATTTTGCTGTCCTTATACTAAATACTCAGAATTGAACGTTGAACAAATAAAAAAGTAAATCTCTGGACCCTGTTTTGTGTAGGGTTCATCCACGGGCATCTTGCCATTTCGACACCATGGTTTTACCACACCTTTCTTAAGGCTGGGACCCAGTGTGCAGAACTGAGCAACAGCTCTGAAAATGATTACAAAATATAAGCTAATGAAGCTGGGAGCAGCAGTGAGGGCAGAAAGGGGCTTTTTGGGAAACATTTTGAAATAACAAGAGGGGATGCCAATGGGCAAAATGCAGGTTTACAAACACCTTGGAAGTGGACTAAGGAGGAAGCCATAGAGGAAAAAGTCCAGGTGTGGTGGTGCACAGCTGTAATCCCAACACTGGGGAGGCAGAGGCAGGATCACAAATTCAGGGATAGCCTGAGCTATGTGGAAAGATTTTATATATACATATATATATATATACACACACACATATACATACATACATACATTTGTTTAAGGGCTAGAAAGATGGCTCAGTGGTTAAGAGCACTGGCTGCTTTCTCAGAGGCCCCGGATTTAATTCCCAGCACCCACATAACTCTCATGCCTTTCCGTAACGCTAGTTCTAGTCTGATGCCTTCACCTGGCCTCCACAGGCAATACGTGAGCACGCTGTACACACAAACACCCATATACATAAAATAAATGAATAATCTTTAAACCACATTTTTTTAAAAAGGAAGAGCAAAGAGAACGGCTCAGTTAGACATCAGAGTGCAGTTATGCTTCCGAAAGGGTGACGTGAAATCCTTACGGGACAAACGGGAGTGCAGAGCTTTCTGAAGTAAAAGTAATAAACCAGGGGAAGCTCCACCCCTCCCCACCTCCACCTGGCTGAAACTCAGAAGGGAGGAAGCTTGTCTGGCAGCATGAAGCCCTGGTTTCAATCTGCAGTACCACACAGACCAGGTGCGGTGGCACAACCTTAAATCCCAGTCTAGGGAGGTTGACAGATCTGTCTATTCTACATAGTGAGTTCCAGGGCAGTCGAGGTCACATAGTGAGACCCGAACGCCAAGAAGATTTTTTTTTTTAATGGTGTGCCTGTGTGTCTTGTGTGAGCACATCTGATCCCAGAGGCCAGAGGCAAAGGACTCCCCGTTACAGATGGCTCTACGACACCTCATATGGGTGCTGAGAACGAAAGTCAAGTCTTCAGCATGTGCAGTGCATGCTTTTGACCACTGAGCCATCTCTCAAGTCCCAGAAGCAAGTCTTCATAACAACAGTTTAGAAGGGGTGGGGATGTTTAAACAGACGCTTATTTTATTAAAGACGGCGGTGGGAAGTGAGGTGTCTTGTTAGAGCGGGGAAATTGCCACAGTTCAAAGACTTTCCATTGGACTGGAGATGAACAAAAAAGAGAAATGTCTGGAAAGGTTGTGGGGGGGATGGGGTGGGTGGCAAAGTGAGAACTATGGTCCTTGGTAGAGAATGCTGGAAGAATTTTCCTCAGAACAGACGTGGTTTGAAGTCACTGCAGCTTGGTCAGATCCCTGTGGTTCCTTGAGATGGTGACAAGTTCTGTAATTGTTCTGACTTTGTTGGGTTTTTTTTTCTCCACAAACCTATTTGTGAAAGTCCTATAGAATGGCCTCAACCAGCCCTCTCTGTCGCCAGAAATATGATACATGGCAGATCGAGAAAAATTACTTTTTTTCCCTGACTTCACAGCCTCTTGGCACAAGTTCAGTCCTGAAATGGTTAAAATATCGGCACATTTCACTGGTCTTGAGTTACTCATAAACATTGGGCCAAGCAATTTCACTCAATCGCACATATTAACTTCTTAATTTCTTCTCTCTGAGGATGTGGACTGTTATTTTATGCCAAAAGTCCTGTAATTAAGTTTGACATAAGCGCATGGATTAAATATGTGGTTGGGGGAGGGGTGCAGAGTGGAAGGGTTTCCTTTTTCCCAGACTCTTTTTTGCCATATGGAAACTGTAACCAAATAACGTGCAAAAATTTTTAAGACAATTTCCCGTCATATTACTCAGAGTTGATTATCAGGTGAGTCTCCGGGTGAGTGTAGTTAACAAAGCCCATTTTGGTTCTTGTTGCTTGTTTTGTTTTCTCTAATTTGTCCTCAACAACAACAACAACAACAAGGTTTGAGAGCCCTGTGCTCCTTTAATCCCAGCACTGGAGGCTGAGGCAGGTGGATGGATCTCTGTGAGCTCATGGCCAGCCTGGTCTACAGAGCGAGACTTTGACTGCAAAGGAGAACAAGAATTAGCCACGTCACAGTCCAGGGAACTGGTAATTTAATCTGTACAAAGTAGAGGAGATTAGCATTTGAGGGTCTCCTAAAGATAAGGGACTACGGGTCCTGGCTAGAGCCAATATAGTCAACTGATCTAATTCAGGAATAACTTAAACCCTGGAGCCATAGTGTTGGGGGAGCTGGACATTGTAGTGTCTTTGTCCGGTGTGTCGAGACATGTGCTGCATCGTGGTTTCCTGTGTTCTGATGCCACTGAGATGCCACTAAAATCCTCTCTGTCTGAAGGTCCCTCTGAAAGGGTGGCTCTGAAACCCCTGCTCCCACTTACGCGGTGTAACCATAATTTTACTTTCAATTTCTAGCCACATTCATGAAGGTTTCTTGTGGTTTGAGAGAGGAATGCTGGTGCTCCTCCCTCCCCGAAGCCAGCTGAAAATAGCTTTTCCTAGAGAAAGCACCCTCCTTGACTTTCCCCTATCTGAGGAACATTCCAGAAATTAACCCTGAAAGGAAAGTCAGGCAATGTGGCACCCCTAGCCCTCCCCCTGCAGTCAGCTCAGTCTGGTGCCCTTTCTAGTCCAGGCTCCTGCTGCTCTTCTCCCTGCTTTGGTGGGCTTCTGTCCTGACACAACTAGCTGAACGCACCCAAAGGGGTTCTCCAGGTCGCCGCCAGCCTCGGAGTCAACATAGTCCACCATCATTCTAGAAATCATCCGAATAGGGACTAAAGAATAAAATGCTTGCTGGGTGGCCTGAATTCCGTCCCCAGCAAAAGGAAAAGTCAGGTCTAGCACTGAGAAGGTGGGGACAAGTGGCTCCCTGGGGCCCACTGGCCCCGGTCAACCTTGCCTACTTGTTGAGTTCCAGGTCCCTGCGGGAAACTCTATCTAGAAAAAAAAAAACAACAACAACAACAGTAAACCCAAGGCAGATGATCCCTCAGGGATGGCACCTGAGGCTAGCCGCTAGCCCTCACAATCACACTCACACACATGCACATGTAACTCCCATACACTGGCACCTGCACACCTATGGCCACACACACACAAAGTCTTGATCCAACCCCCACTATAGCCTTCTCATCTGTCCTTTCCGACACTACACTCTGTGCCTTTTCCTCTCCAAGAGGCTAGACCAGGAGCCTCCTGCCATTGGCCTAGGAAACCCTGTGCATCGCAGTGCACAGCAGCGCCTGGTTCCCACTCCACTAATGTGTTGGTTTTCATTTCACAATAGGAGGCCCAGACAGAGTGCGTCGCCACGTAGGCTTGAGAATAATTTGTTTAGGCTCAGTGTAACCCACAAAACTCTGTCCTTGGTGTGGGGGGTGGTTCTCTGCCACACCATTTAAATGCCCATCCCAAGCCCTCCAAGAACATTCTTGTTTCTTCATCTTCCTGATTTCAAGACTCATTAGGTTACATTAGCTTGTTAGTAGGTGCACAGTTATTAGGTCCATAGTCCCAGGCATGCTGAACTCTATTATACTCTTCTGTATTGTTCCCTCTCTTAGCCACAACTAGGTACCAGGCACAGTGTGACCCAATGGCCTATCACCAACCTAAATGGGACAACATGCAGTATGTTAAGAATCCAGGTACTGAAGCAAGGATATACAGACCTTTTGGGGAGGGAGGGGGGACTATTGAAACCTTTCTGCATTTATGCCCTTGTTAACTCCCCAAATGATAACGTAGACTCTTTCTAGTTCTTCTCAGATCTTGTCAGGTTTTTGCCTCTCCGCTGGGACTAATTCCAGCTTGCATCTTGCCTCCTGTCTTTCTGGCTTCCCGCTGAGATACCTGCAGGGCTGAGACCCTGTTGGGATCTTTAGAGTCTGGAGTCATCATCTTCTAAACCTAATGGTAGCGGTGCTGTGTGATGGAAACGCGGCCTTTCTTCCCTGGTTTCTGCATGCCGTTCTTTGACTTCTCGACTATGATTCAAAGCGCTGCAACCCCATGCTTGTGAGCATGTGGTGTTATGCAGCAGACCATAAGGAAGAGCGCAAGCTCAGAAGCCCTGCCACTGGCTTTCACTTCCAAACTCAGGCAGTTCTCATCTTTTTCCTCCAGCATGTTAACTGCTTGCGACTTGCTGGCCTCGTCTGTCTAACAGAGATATAATGGTACCTACTTCTTGAGGATCATTGAAGGGATTAGACACATACTGGTTAATGGCGGTGTTTGGTCCGTGGCTCGGTAAATATTGTTACAGCTAGGAACGTAGATCAAGCAGATGGAGTGCTTGCCCGGCATGCACAGGGACAGGGAGTTTGACATCTACCACCATAAAGACTAGTTGTGGTTCTGTGTGCCTTTAATCCTACTCCTTGGCAAGTGGACTCAGGAGGATGAGAAGTTCCAAGTCACCCTTGATTCCATAGAGAATTAAAGACTGAAATACATAAGACTAAGAAAGACCCTATCTCCAAAACAAATAAGGCCAGTATGGTGGCACATGCCTTTAATCCTAGCATTCCAGAGGCAGAGGCGGGTGGATCTAAATAAATAAATAACAGTTATAACAAAAAAACATGGTTTAGACACCCAATTTTCTAAGAAGTAACAGTCTCATTGTTTTGGGGTTGAGATGAACTGGTACTTCAAAAACAAGATGCTCAGGCTAGGGAGATGGCTCAGGGAGTAAAGTGCCCACTGTCAAGCATGAGGTCATGAGTTCAGTTCTCTAGCACCCATGAAATGCCAGGTGTAATCATTCACACTTAGACCCCCAGCTCTGGGAGGTGGAGACAGATGTATCCTTGGGGATGGTAATCTAGCCAGTATGTCAAACTCCGGTTTCAAGGAGAAGCTTGATCTCAATGGAAGACACCTGATATCAACCTGGTATTTACACACACACACACACACACACACACACACACACAAAGATCTAAGGTGCTCAGATTCTTCAGCAGATAAGTGATAAACCCATCAGTGTGTTCAGGTTCTACTTGGCAGGATTTTGACAGAACCTTACATCAAAAACTAGCCGGTATGTCTCAACGTTTCACAGCCTTGGATTATAGAAGGACATAGAGATCAAGAAACAACTACATCCGTTTAAAAATTAATCAAAAGATTTAGATTTAGAATGTCCCTTGCCTCTGCTGCCACCCAGACTCTCTGGAGAAGCCAAACTTTTCTGGGTTTGCAGGATGGGCTCAGTAGCTCTGCCATCTTCAGTAAGACTTTCAGCCAACTTCTCTGACCTTCATCTGCTCAGCTGAGAACACACACCACCTCACAAGGAGGTAGCCAACAAAAATCAGCATCATTATTAAATGTCACCTCTGCCACACACCCTACCTTGAAACGGCAGTGTTTTAAAGGACACCACTGAACACCCCAGAGGACTCTATCCCCACCTTCTTGGCCACACTCTACCCTTCTCTAGTGCACACACAAAAGTCATGCCCAATGATATAACCATATAACACTGTCCTATAATCACAGCATTTGGGCTGAAGCAGGATAGCAACTTTGAGACCAGACTGAGCTACACTGTGGTATCTCATCTCAAAACAAAACAAAGTAAAACAAAATCAAAAACAAGACAAAGAAAAAGACAAAGAAAAAGAAAGAGATCGCTTTGAAGTTAGGGCACACATTGCTCTTTCAGAGAACCTAACTTTAGTTCCTGAAACTCAACAGCTCCAGGGAACCTGATGCCTTTAGCCTCTGCAGGAACCTACACATACACACGCACACGCACACACACACACAACACCAGTTATGACACTCTTTCCTTTTTTGTTTTTTGTTTTTGTTTTTGTTTTTTGAGACAGGGTTTCTCTGTGTAAGTCCTGCTGTCCTGGAACTCTGTAGACCAGGCTGACCTCGAACTCACAGAGTTCCGCCTGCCTCTGCCTCCTGCGTGCTGGGATTAAAGGTGTGCACCGCCACTGCCTAGCAGACCTCTCTTTGCTTAAGGAACCACCCCCATATACACAAGTACAAACACTAACAAACATTTGCTCTTCTGAAAGGGTCCACTTGACCCTACTGTATCCTTTGGTTTCTGGGTTGAATCGCCTTTTTCCAGGAGTCAGCAGACCATGTCTCTAAAGGCCCAGAGATAAGACAGTTTGGGTTTTGCAAGTCATATTATTTCTGTCACAAATCCTCAGCTCGGCTATGGTAGCACAGAAACAGCAAAAGCAGTGTGTGAGTGAATGGACATGGCCCTGTCAAAACAGGTGGCAGGCCAGTTTGAGTCTTCAAACCATAGTCTGCAACACCTAATCTACCTCCTGGTTTATTATTAAGACACTTTTCTGCTATATATTTTTTCACTAAGCAATTAGTTTGTCAGGACCCCAAGAGCATGAACAATCGTTAGCACTTAGGATGTCCTAGCCCACACTCTTTTAAAGCCAGCACCTATCTCCACGCGTGCTGCTGGAATAAAGTGCCCTGCAGGAAGAGAGCACATTTGGGGTGGCTAGATGAACTTGGGTATCAGTTGTCCCCGGTGAAAGGAAGACGGCCGTCTGCTGTCAAACACGTGCATCCAGAAGCACTCCTTCTGCCAATCATCGCTGGGTCCTGAGGGAGATGCTTCAGAAAACACCTGAAGAGCACATGTTCCCGGAATCTGAACTCTGTCCATGAATCGTGTCATCCAAGACCAGGAACTTGGGTGCCCCCGTGCTTCTCTCGGGACTCAGTTCTGACTGCGAACTCACAGAGGACTACGGTCCATCATTATCCATCAACTCAAAATCACTTGTTCTTTTTCACATTTAGATTCATATGAAAACTAATAGTTTTCTTTGTGAAAGTATACTTCTAACCCAAATAGAGCAGTGGCGTGGGGCATCAGGGCCTGGAGTTAGATCTGAGTGCCAATTAGTGAGTCTTCTGCTGAGTTATTCGTGTGTCTTCACCTCAGTCTTCCTTTCTGTGAAGTGGAATATTTTTGTGAAGGTTAAATGAGACTGTATATATGAAGAACTTACTATAGGGCTCAGAGCAGAGTAAACATTCCATAGTTCCTAGCTGTAGGAGGAGAGAGCCGCTTGTTGGTTCCTGACCGCTTAGCCCTGAAATAATCACACAGAAACTGTATTAATTAAATCACTACTTAGCCCATTAGCTCTAGCTTCTTATTGGCTAACTCTCACATGTTAATTTAACCCATTTCTATTAATCTGTGTATGGCCACGTCCAGCATCTGTCTCCAGTGGGGCTACATGGCATCTCTCTGACTCCGCCCTTCTTTCTCCCAGCATTCAGTTTAGATTTCCCTGCCTAGCTAAGTTCTGCCCTGCTATAGGTTCAAAGCAGTTTCTTTATTCATTAATGGTAATCACAGCACACAGAGGGAAATTCCACATCACCTAGCTTCCAGTGACAGCAGGAGTAGTGAGGTACAGAGACAGATGAAAGGTAGTTCCTTAACCATAGATCTACCATCTCGTCCAAAATTCTACTCCTAGGAATATACTCAAGAGAAACACTGTTATTCATAATAGTCAGAGTAACACAAACCACATATACAACAAATGACAAAGGGATAAGATATGGCATGGCGGGAAAATAGAGTATTAGTCAACTTTAAAGGGTAATGAAGTGCTGACATCTATTACAATGCGGATGAACCTTGAAAACACTGTGCTAAGGGAAAGAAGCCTGGCACACCGAAGACAGTCTGGTATGTATCCATTGTTACAAACTTCCTATTTAACAAACACAGAGTCAGAAAGCTGATTCGTAATTGCCATTGCCAGAAACTAAAATAAGGAACAAGGAGTGACTGCTAATAAGTGTAGGGTTTTTTTTTTTTTAGGGGATTATGAAAATGCTCTAAGAGTCAGTAATGGCTGCATATTCTATAAAATATCAAAATCCTCTGAGTTCTATACTTTAAAGGGGTTAATTTTATGGCCATAAAACTGTTACTCTTAGAAACTTTGTCTTTAAGAAAACAAATTAGCACAGCCATCAATACCTTATCTATAATGTGTGAGTCTGGAGGCCAGAGAGATAGTGCAGTGGTTAAGAGCACTTGCTGCTCTTGCGGAGGACTGAGTTTGGTTCACAGCACCCGGGTCACTGTGTATATGACTCCAGCTTCAGAGGATCCAGTACTTCTTTGAACTTCTATGTGTACTCACATACAGACACTCACACACACTCAGAGAAACACACAGTCAGGGGCATAGACCATTTGAAACTATTTCCTTTACTACAGATCTTCAAGTGGATGGAAACAGTTGGCGTCTGGCCAGGTGAAGTTCCACCATCTTTCTGTAGGTTCTCACACACCATGGTGTGCCTGTGGAGACCAGAGGCCTGTCCCCAGTGTTGGTCTTCACTCCACCTTGTTTGAGACACAATTCCTTGCTGTCCATCAGGGTGTAGGGAGAGGCTATGAGTTTCTGGGGATCCTCCTTATCCCCATCATTTATCTCACCGCAGGAGTGCTGAGATTACACACAGAAGTCATGGCATCTGGCTTTACGTGGACTTGGAGACCTGGGAAAAGGTCTTCATGCTTGGTATGACGAGTCCTTTACCTACTGAGCCCTGTCACCAGCCCTGATTCCCAAATTTCTTTGACCTTAAAGAGTTACATTAAGGGGCTGGAGAGATGGCTCAGTGGTTAAGAATACTGGCTGCTCTTCCAGAGGTCCTGAGTTCAATTCCCAGCAACCACATGGTGGCTCACAACCATCTATAATCAGATCTGGTAACTTCTTCTGGCCTGCAAGTATCCTTGCAGGCAGAACACTGTATACATAATAAATAAATATTTTTTTTAAAAAAAGAGTTACCTTAAAAGTCTGTCTACGGTGTAGATTCCTGACCCTTTCCAAAGAAAAGCAAGTCTAGTTATTGGAATAGCCCGAGAGGCAGTGTTTACTGACCAGCCCGAGTCATGCTGGTACTGGAATGCCCACATCACACTTGAAGAAATAGTGCTCGAGGCTAGAGAGCAACACGGTGCCCAGCATTTGCAGAGCCCCTTCACTTACACCCAGCATTCTTCTAGGTGCTTTAAGTGCTGGGAAAACTTAGTCCCTCTGATAAGAAGTACCAGATTAGGTTCAATCTGGAAGACTTAAAAACCATGAGACTAACAACTGATCATACGCACAGAATATTATCCGTAACAGTGAACAACTGGGACCCTGCAGTCCACGGAAAATTCAGAAGACCAAAGAGCCCTCATGGGAGATGCCTGCTGAAGAGACATCCTTTTGGTCAAACTCTTGTGAAGAGGAAAATGCAACGGCCTGGAGCAGAAAGTGGCAGAGACTGTATCTGAGCCTTTGGCTGGGGTTGTGTTGATGTGGGAATTAAGATGACAACCGTTGGTAAGGCAGAGTCAGACCAAATTGGCCTGTGAGACCCTAAGAGGCTGGCAAAGAGATTAGGACTTTGTAGTTTGTGAAGACCCCTGGGAATTTCTGCACAGGGATGCAGCAGGCTGGAGCCAGGGATGCCAAAGAATCCAGTAGGAAGACATGGTGAGTGAGAACCTTGGGAATGAGGTAGTACGGAACAGGGCAAGAGCCTGGAGAAGTAGAATGCTTTAGAAGATAAAGATAAAGGAACCAACTGGTGGATCTAGGATCAGTCCCCCCCTCCCATGACAGCCTTTGCCCCCAAAGAATAAGAATACCATGACAAAATTCCTATTTTACTTAAAAGACCAAAGCAATCCTGATGTTCTTTCTTTCTTACATTCGTGATAAGAGAGATACTGACTTGAAAGGAGTCATTAAGAGGTGAGATTATGATCGCAGTCATAAGGGACTTGAAGATAGAAGACTGGGATCAGGAATCAGCCAGGCTCAAGGCTGGAGAACAGTGGCTGTGGGCTAGGGGAGGGAAGACAATGGGGAAGTCACATTGGCCCTGCTGTTTGGATTCCTACCTCTGGGGCTTTGTTCCTGATTGCTAAAAGGAGGAATGCCACTACTGAAAAACTGCAAAAGGCAGGCACACATTGGGAGGGGCCTTTTTCTTTCTTTCTTTCTTTCTTTCTTTCTTTCTTTCTTTCTTTCTTTCTTTCTTTCTTTCTTTTCTTTCTTTCTTCTTTCTTTCTTTCTTTCTTTCTTTTTTTTATTCCCAAATACCTGGTTAGATCCCCAACCAGACAGGGATATTGTCATTCTGTAACACTCACAATCAGAATTCCAAACAGGGTTTTCTATCTAAGGAAGATGGAGTGAAGGCAATAAATGCAACTTTTGCCATCTAACAAGCCGCCCCAAAGTGTAGTCACCTAAAACAATAAATCATTTCTCCCTGAGAGGAGAATTGGATGATTCTCCTATTGAGTCAATTTCACTGAGATGGGTAGACAAAAACAGCCCGGACTTCATGGCTGGCAAAGGCTTAATGCCATCTCAGAAGGTTCTCTAGTCTCTCCACCGGGAAACACCAAGCTTCATCCTATGGTGAGTCCAAACGCAGGACAAAAGAATAAGCCATACATGCTGCCTAAGCCTTCCAGCTGGGGCTGATACCCCTTCTGCTATTATCCCAAAGGCCAAGGAAACCCCATAGCTGGATCAGAATCCAACAGAAGACTGTACCCAAGGCAAAGAGGGGAAAACGTGTGTGACCATTTCTCTTCACACAATGTGGTCCCCGTAACACAGTGTGTTCCTCCAAAGAGGTGGCAGTTATCCTTTGACTCTGCTTCAGGAGGATGATGGAGAATCACAGTTACCATGCTCTGCTTGCATTCCTGTCCCCTAGGAGACAGGAGCCCGTGTTGAGATGTTGCTATACCTATCCAAATGTGAAGTTTTAAAGTTTTGTGAAATAATTTCATGAATGTATAATACTTATGACATACTTATCGATTTATTTTGTGTGCGTACATGTGTGTGGCATGTGTACATTAGGTTTATGAGGGTTCACATGTTCGGGCACACATGCACATGGGTGTGGAGACCAGAGGTTGATATCAGGTGACCTCCTGTATTGCTCTCCCCTTTTTCTTTAGGGCATAGTCTCTCCCTGATTCAGGGAGTCTAGGTAGCCAGCTTGCTCGGGGATATGCTGTCTCTGCCTTCCAGTCACTGAGGTTACAGACAGGCTGCTACACCTGTCTTTTTACTTCACTTTTGAGGACCTAAAGTCCTCACACTTACACAGGAAGCATCTTCTCCACTGAGCCATCCTCCAATTTATCCTCCAATTTACTCATCCTTGGTAAATTCTTTTTTAAGGCACAAAGAGACAAGAGGAAGTAGAGAGAGGGTGGAAAGATGTTTTTCTTGGCATATTTCATTTCATTACTCGGCAGGAGCTGAACCCCTCCTGTCTTGTAAGGGTCCCAAACAATTAGGTCGCGTCTCATAAAATGTCGACCTATCGATTTCAACACTGTGGGAATGTTCACAACATACGCCTAGGAGCTCAAGTCTCCACCCCATGAGGTAGAAAGCACTTTGACGACAGACCCAGCCTAGGAAATACAGACCAGTAATGTTCCATTCTCAGGACATAATTAATGTGCTGGTCATTTTTTTTTTTCATCAACAAAGGATTTACCAAAATACTGCATGGTTTCCTTCAAAACTGTGGCCCTCCCTTTCCTGTCTCACTTTTCTTTTCCTGGATCAGGACACCGTTTCCATTGGATTCACAAAGCTGGTTATTTCAGCTACTCTGCTCAACATTGTCTCCCGGATCTGAAGAGTTCAGAGGGGCCAATGCTGTGAATGACGAGGCTGGGGTGGAGGCGCTGCTGCTTCTGATCTTCTCTGGGACTCTCCTCATCCCTCTGAGCCCAGCAACTTCCTTCACAGCTCACAGCAAACCTCACAGTGTTATAAAAAGCCAGCTCACTAAATAATGCCATAGGAATCTTAATCACTAGGGTCATTTGGCCAACAACATGACATAGCTTTTCCCTCTCAGAATTCAAACATTCAAAATTACAAATATCCCATCCAATTCAGACTTAATTATTACTGTTCAGACTTCAAGAACTTTCTCTGTTTCAGTTATGTAAGATGAGAAACAGTGAGGTACGGCTAAGGGCTAGCAAATTAGCTTGTTTTTTTTTTTTGTTTTTTTTTTTTTTTGAAGGGCCAGTGGGAAGAGTCCTACAGCTGTAGTTTCTCCTTGAAGCCTTGCTATCTCTGTGGCAGGTTAGCTCTTTGTCAAAGATGCCTAGGTCACCTGCAACAGATTCTGTCCTAAAAAGAATGGAACTAACCTGGGTTGAGTCCTGATGTCTGTCTCAGCGGGCCAGAGAACACAGTCCCACAGAGGAGGTCCTTGGCTGTGTAGACAACTGTCCCAACCCCAGGACATACCAGTCACCATCCACCCAAACCGCTGTGGGCTAATCTGCACTGGCAGCCACATGAGGGAAGGGCCTTGGAGGGGACAGCATTCTTGGGGTGTGACTTTGCCCATGGCATTTTCTCCTTGTGAGTGGCCCAATTGCAGAACTGGTTGCATCTTACTCAGTTCTTGAAAATCTGTTTCAGACTGCCTTACTATCCAGAGCAGTGTCTTTGGTATTTGTTTGTTAGTTTGTCTTTTAATGTCCCCAAGCCTTGATCTCCCAATTCTCCTGCTTCTATGTCTCAAGTCCTGGGGTGGTGGCTGTGCTACCATTCTTGGCTTATGCAGTGTTGGGGCTCAAACTTGGGCTCTCGTGCATATAAGGCAAACTGTCTCTCCACTGAGCTACGTCCCTGACTCCACATGTTTTTTAATTATACAGGTTTTTTAAATTATACAGTTTTCCTTCTGTACCAAAAATCATTCGGATAAATAGAAATTACCACCTAACTACCAATTCTTCTAATGAGCCTGACTTTTGTATTACCAGGAAAAAGTTTTTAACACATTTTCTCTGTCTCTCTCTCTGTCTCTCTGTCTCTCTGTCTCTCTGTCTCTGTCTCTGTCTCTCTCTGTCTCTCTCTCTCTCTCTCTCTCTCACACACACACACACACACACACACACACACACACGCAGACTATTCCTTATCCAAAATATGTAATGCCAGAAGTAATTGATAACCCAGATCCCATTTTGGAATATTTGCATATGCATAATGAGTTATCATGGGAATGTGATCCATTTTAATTTGGTATTTATTTACCATTCACATTGCACGTTGTACGTATAACCTGAAGGTATTTTACACAGCGTTTTTAGTATATCTGCATTGTGGTGACTGTCTTCTGAGGTCAGGGGAAGAGTTTTCTACAGAGTGTCAAACTGGTTCTCAAAAAGTTTGGGATTCAGGAGCATTTCAGATTTCAAATTTTTTAAATCAAGGCGCTCAACCCATCCCACCCTACCCCCATGTGTGTATGCATGTGTGCATGTGTATGTACGTGTGTGCATGCATGTATGTGTGTGTGTGTGTGTGTCTACATGTATATCAACAGTCATTTTCGGGGGACTGATTCTAAAGCCCTCTTCAGATACCAAACTCTGTGAATGCTGAAGTCCTTCATATAAAGTAGTAAGGCACTCGCATGTAACCTATGTTCACCCTCCTACACTCTAAGTCACTTCTAGATCACTTGTCTCTAATGCCATATAGGTTCTGTGAAAATCATTATACTGTACTTGTTCAGGGAACACTGATGAAAAGGGAGTCCAGGCCTGTCCTGTTAAATGAAACTTTCCCATATATGTTAAATCTGTATTTGGCAGAATCTGCAGATGAGGATTGGCATTTAGGGAAGGCTGACTGCATATTTCTGTGTGTATATCTCCGTATAAAATGGCATATGTGCTCTGAAATGCAAGTGTAGATAATTTTGTCTTATGGTATCAGCACCCTCTGCTTGTCTTATTACATGAGTGGGTTTAAGTGGAGGTCTTAGCTACAGGTCTGGAGTCAGTGGCTCAGCTTCTTCTTGGCAACAGAGGCCCTGGTGTCTGGGAGATGCCTGTTATCTGTAAGACAATGTCCTTTATGCTGACCTGTGAAGCCTAAAACCCTAAAGATCACTTACCCTTAATGGTGCATTGTTTTGCTTTGGGTAGTGCTTGAGATTGTAAGGCTATATGTTCCAGCTCGGGGAAAAAAAAAGAACATTTATTTTTAGGTTGGAATGGAGTTCATCCTACCACATGGCCATGATTTTAATATTCTCCCTCATTTTTCACCCATCATTAGTATAATGAGGTTTTCTGAAGGTTAAACCTCTGACTTATTCTTATTCCCCAGAATGTATTTTTATTTATCAAAATCTCAAATTACCATGGTAACTGTCAAGAGTCTTTTAAAATGCATGCTGTTGTTTTGGTACCAATCTACTGCACAGTTACAGCAAGCCACAATGGCCACAGACATTGCAAAACAAGAAAAGTCACCCACGCACCACCCACCCTTGTCTCTCATTTCTTTCCATCCTGGTGCATCTCTGCGACATGGGGACAACAAGCCTACAAAGATAATAAACTTCTGTGCAGACAGGGAGAGGGAGTGGATGCCCCATGATGGGCACGCCTCTCTCTGTGCTGCAGGAGAGAAAAAGAGGACCTGCTGAAAAGCGGAACAGGAAACAGATGGGGGATGTGATCATTCAAAACCTCAGACCAGCCTGGTTGCTAGAGGGTTAGGCCAAATCAGAAGCCTGTGCATTCACCAAAGAGAAGCCATCTGAGGCAGGCATCACGACAGGTCCTGTGGCTGCCAGTTCAACAGTTCCACGTGGGAAGGAGAAAGCCACACCATGTCTGGATCAACTGAGGCCAATGTGGTGGAGAAGGCTAGCATGCTGGCAGAGCTTGCCTCAGGCCCTGGCTCCACACCGGAAGCATTGTGCTCTCTACAGCCGTGTGATTGCGTCTGGAGAAGGCTACTTCCTTTGACTAAATTAGGGGCTTCCACAGAAGCCTTTATTTACTGAAAATTAATTTTTAAAAGGTGATGGAAAGAAATGTGCTCAGTCTGCATCATCTTCTGTCTTAAGGGCTCCTGTGAAGGGGAGAGACAGCCTGATTCCATGTGCTGGGGCCATTTTCAATGACTCAAACTCAAAGTCATCAAAGAATCTAAATGACTTCATCAAAATTCGCTCCATCGTGCAATTATTTATCCACAGAAAGAAAATTATTCTTAACTCCTGGGATCAGTGCTCCAGGAGGAACTTTCCAGGAGGGAACAGACATGCTGGCATGGAACTTTGTCATCTCTTCACAGGTTGTGCGAGTTGGGGACGGAATTGTTCTTTCCCAACTAGAGAGCTGGACCAGTTTCCTGAGATGCGGCATGCTGACCGTCCAGCAGGCTTGCCCTCACAAAGTGAGATGGCAGGGCTCTCTACCCAAATCCCAGGCACCCCTCCCCTTCCCCAGCAACTGCTTTTCACTTGTGACCTCACCCAGCCAGTGGCTGGGAAGGAGCCTTTGAACTCAAGTCTCAAAAGCAGCTGTGATTGGGAGGACTTTGATTACCCAGCTCGGCTGGTCCTTCCTTCTAGCTGTTTCTCTTCTCCTCCCCAACCCCCCCTTACCACAACTCCTTTCCCCATCCCATAGTCCAGGGGTTTTGGTTTGTTTTTCCGCAATCTTCTTTGTTTTGGTTTTTTTTTTATTTTGTTTTGTTTTGTTTTTTTCCTCTCTCCCTTTTCATTTTCCTATTGCATCCTAAACCTCAAGACATAGTTAGCACTAATCCCGATTTGTTTAGGGTTTATCTCCATTATTAATTCCAGTCATGCGAAGAAGAAGCAAAGTGCTAGAAGAAAGAGAGTGCTAGGCTCTGGTCTGTATACAAAGTTCGGGTGTCTGTGAAGGGAGCCAGCAATCCCTGGGAAACATATTTTCTTTAGATATCTTTTTAATCCAAACAACTTTCTTTCCTAGTCTGAAAATATTCCTTGTGATGGGACCTGTCCTGAACCATTTCATTTATTATTATTCTCCCCCACCCCCCACTGATATCCTTTGAAGCTGCTGCCTGCATTAATCTGGACTTAATATGGATTTAAACATTTACAATGGAAAATAATTTTGGTTATAAAATAATCTCTCTCGATAATGCTAGAGGACCCCACCCACCCACCCCCACCCCTAGCACAACTGTCACCATCTCTGACAGCTAGGGATGGGATGAGATTCTTGAATATGCATGTTGAGGGGAATGCAAACCAAGACTCACAGGATACATGTAATATTTTATATTTGGCAGCTGTTATGACTGGCTGGAGCTGAGTGATACCCAGGGCCCTGACTTGTTTGAAAGAATTCATCATCTTTCAGGACATAGGAGTATCTGGTACCCAGGATATACTAAAAATACTTTCTGTTGGAGTTGAGGGAAGCTGTCTTTCAAGGAGAGCAGGCTGCATCCAGCTGTCACAGAGGGTATTTTCAGTAACTCAGGGCTGGAGGAGGCCACTCAGCTCTCCACCCTACCCCTCTTCCCTGTTAGCATTGTTCATTCTCTCAACTGGCACAATAGAAATTTCCCATGTCATTGGGTTACCTCAGGCAAGGCCAGCGTTATCAAGTGGAGTGGAGTTTGTGTGGGTTGGAGTATGTTCATGGGAATTTGGAAAAATTAGATGAAATTTCAAAGTCTACTTTGTCAGCTCAGTTTATAGAAATCAGCACATGATTTCTCAAAGACTGTAGAAGAAAACTGGGCTGTGTCTACATGATGCCCTACAGAGATAGAAAGTCTATGGTTTGGTTGTCATTATCCCTCCATTCTTATGCCCATGCAGACATCACGAATCAATTGCAAACACTGTCACAGAATAGGCAGCGGCTTCCATTTCCTGATTCCAGATTCCGAGGCTCTCAGAATTCCTCAAAGCATTGCTCCAACTTGACTCTGGTTCTGCTTAGATATCCTTCCTTGGGCCACTGGACAATCTTTGTATCTGGTACTTCCATTCAAGAAGATGTTTCTAGTGTTAACCCCCTTCAATTCCCCTTTAAAATACCTGCCCTACTAAGCGGGGCTTCTCAGTCACTTCTTGTTGTTGCTGTATATTTTTTCTAATTTTTTAAGGTTTATTTGTTTTTATGTGATAGGGTGTTCCGCTGTAACATGAGGGCTGGATCGTTGGGGTTTCTGTCCCGCCCAGTACCCCACAGCCAGCAAGCCCCAAAGAAAATCACACAGAGAGTCTACATTAGGTTTATACACTGATTGGCCCATTAGCTCCCATAACTTATATTAATCCATTGTCAGCCACATGGCCAGTACCTTTTCTCAGCTGGGCTGCTACATGTTGCCTCATTGGAGATCTGCGCAGGAATGCCAGGGAAGTTTCCTGCTTCCCAAATCTCCTGTTCTCACCTCTACTTCCTGTCTGGTTTTCCCGCCTATACTTCCTGCCTGGCCAATCAGCATTTATTTAAAACATGATTGACAGGATACAGAATTGTCCCGCACCATTCTGCCTGTATGTTTGCAAGTGCAACACCCACAGATGCCAGCACGAGACATTGGATGCCTGGAACTGGAGTTATAAACCATCATGAACTGCCGTGTAGGTTCTGGGAAGTGAGCCCAGGTTCTCTAGATAAGTACCCTTTTAACTTCTGGGTCATCTCTCTAGCCCATGATGTAATAGATTTATCTTTATACTATTTAACTCTTTCCATGATAACATAATTCATTGTAGAAGTTTTATGAACTATAGTATGCAGGAAAGTATAAAATTAAATCATTAATAATACATATTGATATGCAGACATCTAAACAAAATATATAAATATTTCTTGTTTTTATTGTAAAAGTTTTAAATACAGGCACTCGGGATATAGCTCAGAAATAGAGCACTTTAGCTGGCTATATCAAACTCTAGATTCATAATAAGTAAATAAAGTCACTTGTGATTAAAATACATGGATGTAATAACACCCAAAGCAAGTGGCTTTAAAAATATATGCTATGTAAGATACACATTAGTACAACGGTTGTTAGTCACCAGGCATGCTGACACATACCTTTAATCCCAGCACTAAAAGGACAGAGCCAGGCAGGTCTCTGTGACTTCGAGGTCAGCCTGATATACCTGAAGAGTATAGGTATAGGGAGACACTATGTCAAATGAAAAAGAAATATTAGTCTTCAGATTACACTTGGGAGAGTGTGCAGAATATGCATCGTTTCATATGTATTGGTAAACAAAAATACTGGTTTCATATGTCGTTCCCTACAAAGTAACAGCTGAAGCATAGTTATATTTCCAATTGTGTGTATTTATGTGTGTGTGTTTATGTGTGTATGAACTTACAAGCAGCTGTGAGACACCCAGTACAGTTACTGGGAATTGAACTTGGTCCTCTACAAACACATCTAGTCATGAAACCATCTTTCCAGTATTCCAAGGTTATCTCAGAATGCCCCTCCCCCGCTTAAATTATTAATCACAACTGGGATATCATTCCTATACTAATCAATCATCCCATTAAAGGACACTCCTCAGTGAGTGTCAGCATGTTCCCAGGACTGTATGAGCATCACTACACGCACCATTCAGACATTACCATCATCATCCAAAACGGAGCTCTCATCCTTGTTTCCATCCAAAACTAGTGGCTAGGCTGCCACTGATCTACTTCCTGTCTTTATAAACTTTCATGTGGGGAGCACAGCCTGTAAACACAGTCATTTAGTATGGACATCTTTGACTGGCTGCTTTCACTTAGCCTGGCGTTGTCGAAGGTCATCAGTGTCACAGCATCTGTCATTCATTTTTATGGCAAGGTAGTTTTCCAGTATTCACCCACTCCATTCAGAATTTCTGTTCCGTTTTTTGCACTCCTGATGTTGACTTCAAGACATCCCCAATTGGAATGGTGTTCACAGTCCACATCTGTGCACGTATCATTTGTACCCGTAATTACTTTTGCTAGAATCATCCTGAATTTAGGAAGAAATACAGCTGAGTTCAGTAGGTGTATGCTGAATGTTGAATAAAGGTTTTTGCTAGAAGATGCTGAGGTTAGGAAGGCCAATGGGCCCGGACTTCTTTACAGTCTGTGGACAACAAAACCACTCAGAGCCATGAGTCAACCTTATACCCTCAAACTCTGACTGACTTACATTATCCAAGAGTAAATGAGTTGATGTCTTTTGACTTTGCCTTATGAATTTCTGATTACACCATGTTGTTTAAGCCACCCAAAACAGGAACTGTGCGTTCTATTTCTATTCTAGTATAGCAATAGAATGAAAATGAGAACAGTGATCATTTACTGTGCCTTTTTAAGATTAATATGCAAGACAGTGTAAGAGGTAGGCATGGCTTTTCACTGATGATAAAGAAACCAAGGGTCAGATTGATACAAGGGAAGTTTCTGGTAAGGAACATGGGCAAGACTTGAACCCAGGGCTGATTCTCCAGGCAGCGACTCTGGATCTTGGTCTGGGTGACCGAGCCAATCTTTGAACATGGAAAGGTTAAGCCAAAGGGGGCATTTGTAGTTGTATGGATTCTGTTATTCTGTTCATGGTGATGGAAAACATAGCTTCTTAAAGGGTTTCCTTTGCTTAGGACAAGGATTTACAGGATAGCATCTTTGGAAGTGATCATTTAGTAATCCCAATATAGAAAATGCACTTAGGGAAAAGTCGTTAGGAACCATTTGACATAAGAGGGGCCAGGGTTAGAACAGTCTTCCATATCACTGTGTCAGAACTTGGGCTTCCATGGGTGTCCAAGTGCTTTTCTAAGTTATGCTTGCCTGAAGTATTCTGCCACCTCAACAATGAGGCAGGTATGTCTGTGCTCATGGAGCTCTTCAATATATATTAAATAATAATTGTTTCTTTCCTATTCGCTGACAGGATAAAATCCTGGCAAAGAGCATTGAACATCTAATTAATTCATTGGCACTGAAACCAAATTGCCAGCTGAAGAGTTAATTGTGGAACAGGCAGCGTTGGAGAGGTAGGGAGCTGTTTTGAGCAGTGGTGTCATTCCGAACTCCAGCAAAGACAGAGCAAAATAAACACCAGGCAGGCTGCATGGCACGCACCTGAAATCCCAGCACTAGGGAGGTAGATGTGAAAGGATCAGAATCTCAAGGTCATCCTCAGCTACGTGTCAAGTTTGAGGTAGCTTGGCCTACATGAAACTGTCTAAAAACAAAGCAAAACTAAAAGCAAATTAATTCCTTGAATACTCTCTTATATGGGCTGCTAAAAAAAACGGTAGAGCAAGAGGAGGCTGGTTGGGCAGCTGGCACTGAGCAGACTTCATTCAGTCTTGGGTTGCTTCATCACACAGTACTTGTCCAGTGTGACCACTTACATTAATTAGCCAGCAAGTGTTGTGTTACTAGGGATAATTATTTTGGTTTTGGTTTTTTTCAGTACTTGGTACTAAACCTAGGGTATTGGACAGGTTAAGCAAGCACTCCTCCACTAAGCTACACCCCCAGCCCTTGTTTGGGGGACATTTAGGACAATATGCAAATATAGGCACAGCATGAACAAAGTCCCAAGTACTAGTAATAATTACAGGATAATTGATATACCTAGTCATATTATTATGTTAACCTATTCAAATGAAATAATAGTAGTACTGTCAATATAACTGGCAAATGTTATAATAATTGATGGTATTAGCATCTGTGCTGATTATAATATATTAACATAATGTAGTTAAAATAACTGTGAGGCAAGCCTTATATTAAGTCAATATGTATATAGATGCAAAACACACAAACACACGCATATAAAAATCTCCTTTAATCCTTAGATTATGAGATGAGAAAACATACCCTCATATTTTCAAGAAGTATTTATTTTTATTTTCTATGAATGAGTGTTTTGCCTATGCGTTTGTATGTGCACCTCATGTGTGCCTGGCGCCCCATGAGGCCAGAAAAGGGCATCAGCTGTGAGCTTCCATGTGGGTGCTGAAAAGCAGATCCAGGTTCTCTACAAGAGCATCAAGTTCTCTTCACTGCTGGACCATCTCTCTAACTCCCCTATACCCATTTTTTTCCAGTACTGAGTTAACATGCTAAATACTCAGTCCCATCATAGCCTCTTCAGAATTATCATTACACTTTGTCCTCAGTTGTTCCCTTCCCCTGCTGCCCTCTCTCATCCCTCTTTCCCTAATCAGAGTATCAAAAAGTCCAGATTTCCTGGCACAAATAGACTCACATCATCTCTTAGTAGACCACCAAGCATTTAGGAGCACTAGAAGCATCCAGCGCTGACCCAACCAGCACAGAACACTCAGACTGCTACATGGAACCAGGGACATTTTACCAATAATAAAATGCTTGTGCCAAACAGGGCAGAGTTCGGCTCCCTGGGGAAATTTTGATACTTGTCCCTGTTTTGCATATTAAAAATTCTCATAAGATTGTAAACAAGTACCTGTGAGATGGCTCAGTGGGTAAAGGTGTTTGCCACCAAGCCTCACGACCTGCGTTTGATATCCAGGTCCCAAATGGTGGCGGGATCAAACAGACTCCCTCAAGTTGTTCTCAGACCTCCACATGTGGGCTGTGGTCCTCCCCTCCCCACACAGACATAAATGAATATAGTTTTTAAATTATTACATTTTTATTTTTTTCCTTTTTTTATTGTTAAAGGAAAAATTTACATTTACTCCCCTTGTTCCCGGCCCTCCCGCTCCCCCACTACCCCACCGCCCTCCCCCTGCTTCCTTAAGATGGTGCAGGATACCCTGTCCTATGGGAAGCCCAAGGCCCTCCCCACTCCATCTCGGTCTAAGATGTGCATCCATATAGAATAAGTTCCCAAATACTCAAAACATGCAGAAGAGCTAGGTCCCAGTGCCATTATTGTTGGCTTCTCAGTCAGTCCCCACTGGCAGTCACATTCAGAGTCCAGTTAGGTCATATGCTCATTCAGTCTTGGTCCAACTGGATTTGATGAGCTCCCAATAGATCGAGCACACATTTTTATTACATTTTTAAACAAAAAAATATTTCCCAGTATAGATTAAAGCCTGAAAAACATTTTCTATGAAGGTATTTTTAGTAAGCGGGGTGTGGTGGTATATGCCTTTAATCCCAGCACTTGGTAGGCAGAGGCAGATGGATCTCTGTGAGTTCAAGGCCAGTCTGGTCTAGCTAGAGCTGTTACACAGTCTTGAAGAGAAACAAAACCGAAAAGGTTTCCTAATAAAGCAATTAGGCCTTATGGACTATACCATCTTTGTTGCAACAACTCTATTTTTTTGTGTGTACTGGGTGCAAAGTTAGTATGGAAATTAATGAACATGGCAATGTTCCAATAAAATTTTATTTACAAAGTTAAGAAGTGGACCAGATTTATCCTTTAGGGTATAGTTTACTGATGTCTAGACTAAAGTTATCTCTTGGTCAAGTTGGATGTACCTATATTTCTTTTTTTTTTGTACCTATATTTATAAATGCTTAGTAATAGGCTTACTCACAAAGAGAAGATTTATAATCCAAAACTCAGTACTTATTAATTCCCATTGTCAGAACAAAAACTCATGTCCCAGCTTAAGGGAGAAAGAAAACAAGGACTGGAGATGTAATTCAGTGGTAAAGTGCTTTGCCTACCAGGCCCTGAGTTTTGTCCCCAGGGAGGAAGGAGAGAGAGGAGAAGTGGAAGGAAACAACCAAATGTGTGGATATGTGGTTTTAAGATGAACTTTATGCCAGGTTGTCAACCAGCCCCTATCTGAATCAGTCTTTGTTGGACTGTGCTCAGCGGTCAGCATGATACTCTATCAAAGAACACCTAGGATTAAAAAAGCAAAAATGATATCCACAGACAAACCAATATCTCACCATACTGCCATGACCACAGCCATGTTTCCTGACCCAGGTCGTTCTTCATAATCTAGGGTGGCTCCCCCGTATGCTTCCTTATTAAGTCATAGAATAAGAGCTAGTGCCACTTCCTGAGACATAATACAAAGGTAGAGTAACTATTCTCCCATCTGTGCTTCTGGTTCTTCACTGTCTGTCTTAGCAGGCTGTGTTTGCTGGCAATCCTCCGCCATTCGCATGACAATTTTTGACATCTGTACTTTGTTTGCCATCTCCCATTTTCACCTTTCTTAAAAGTACTGTGTGCCAGGAAACCGGAGGAATTTAGTCTTTAGTACCCTCTTCTCCTTGAACTATCTAACCAAATCACCAGCCTGGTGAGATTCCCCCAACCAGTAGATTTAAAAAAAATAAAATAAAACAGGTAAAAAAAAATAATATGCAAGAAGAAAGAATAATAAAGATAAACCCATCTCTTCATCCTGCATGAGATGGATTGAAAGTGTGAGGTTAGGATACTGATAGACTACTGTGTTTCTTCCAGAGTATTTTTGTTTTCTTGTGTGTGTGTGTGTGTGTGTGTGTGTGTGTGTGTGTGTGTGTGTTTACCCAAATGCCTCGGTCTTTAAGGCTATTTTATACCCAATTTCAGTTCATTATGGGTTGATTTCTTTTTAGCCCCACTGAATTGACATCAGAGGGTTGATGTCATCCTAAACCATGCCAAGACTCAGTGACAATATCGCCTCTAGTGGCTCTCAGTTCCTGAAAATCTATGACCAACCATCACAGTGGTCTACCTCCAGAGCAGTGTGGTATCCCAGCTGCATGGGAGATGGACGCGAAATCCATCATATGTGGAAAACTCAGACATCAATAAGCACCGGTGGAGACCTTTCAGTTGGGGACCAACCACAGAACTGCCTCTCCATCAACAATCAAACAGTCTTTAGCTGTGATCAGCCACTTCCATCACCTCTGAGACTGGCAGGTTTCCAATAACGCCAGTCACTCCTTCCCCCAGGGTAAAATCATCGGCAGGAGGCAGCCATTGTCTCTGAGCCCAGCAATTTGATGACAGGTTAGCTTGCACTCTATTAGCCAACAGCTACACCCTGACCCCTGACCCTGACATTGACCTCTCATGGCCCTCTCAGAAGTACACTCTGATCTTTTGAGGTGGCCTGCCCTGCTGGTTAGCATAAGAGAGGGCTTGTCAGGGGTCTCCGGTCACCCTTGCTCCCAACAGGATGCTTAAGACTCCAAGTACAGAAACAAGCCAGAGTTGAACCCAAGATGCCAAAGGTGAAAGTTCACGAGCATATCCATCAGCAGCCTGTCACTGAAGGACAACGTAAGAGCTATGGAAGCTTTCAGCACACGGATGGCCACTGTCTCCAGACAGTCCTGTGACTTAATGGAAAAGACATATCAAAATATGGCTTACAAAATACAAAATAATGGACTGAGATGTACATTATATGAGGGTGTTAGATTGCTATGTACTTACAGTAGGGGAATTAGATTGAAGTATTCTGCCGGGGTAGTTAGGTTGAAATATGGATTATCCCAGGAACGTTAGCTCCGGATGTGCTTTATAACAATTGTTAAATTAAGATGTGCCCGGCCGAGCAGGCATTAGCCAGAGATGTGCATTAGACAAAGTTCCCGGTGGAAGATGTGGATTCCATGTTGACGGGGGTAGGACAAAGGGTTGGATATTTTTCAGGTTATGAGACGCCCCCTGCATCAGGGGGCTGAGTACAGGGACTAGGAAAGACCAGGCAGAATAAAGTCCTTTCCCAGATTTCTCCCCAGTCAAACAATCTGCCATTTTCCCCACTTTTCCTGTTAGGGCCTTAACGGCCTCCCCGTCAATAAAAACATTAACTCACTAAACAGCCTGATGGCTTTTCCTTCCCTGGCTTAACCCTTCGGGATCTGGGGTTTCCTTTGGATTTGTAAAGATATTGATTCCAGATAATGTTTGCCTTTCTAACTCTCTCTTCCGTAGACTTGATGGATAGGTTCAGGGCTACATTTGGCAGCCAACTCACCACAGCTACCCAGGGAAAGGGGAGTAGAAGTCAGGCAAGCGTTCAGAGTTAACACCATGTGAATCTCTTCCCTGGGATGGGAAGGCAGAAATGTCTGGTTGGGGAGAGAAAGAGGCAGGCCGGCTGGACAGTTGCTTTCGATCAGTGTGGGGCTCATTTGCAGCTTTCTATATTCCTGTGACTCCTCTGCTGGAATTCCTTTTAGTTCCCCTCAGATTGGTTGATGGTTTCTAATTACTATCCATCGCCATCTGGAGACTGGCTGTCGCAAGTCGCATTTTCTGTTTGTTTGTTTGATTGTTTGTCTTCTACTGTAGCCCCGGTTAGTCTCATACTGGACACAATTTTCCTACTTCAGCCTCCAAGTGCCGAGATCCAAATGGACACCACCATGCCCAGCTTGAATTATATTCCTTTTTACCATTTTATAAGGCAATGTCTCATATCACCCAAGCTAGCTTCAGACTTGTTGTGTAGAGCCAAGGGGAGCTTTGAACTTTCCATCACCCTTCCTCTACCTCTCAAATGCAGGGATTAAACAGATACAACCATGTCTAGTTTCTGCCGGGGGAGGGCTTTGTGTATGCTAAGCAAGCACTCTACCAGATAAACCACATCCTTAGCCCCCTGAGTTGTACTTTTTAACTTTAAGAATACTTTAAGTTGATTTGTTTTTATCTTCTGTGTATGAATGTCTTGATTACACGTGTGTGCACCATGTGTGTGCCTTGTGCTCTGACATCCCCTTGGAACTAGAGTTATGGATGATTGCAAGCCACCATGTTGGTTCTGGGAACCGAACCCAAGTCCTCTCTACAAGAGCAGCAAATGCTCTCAACCACTGAGCATGTCTCCAGCCCTGTGTTGACAACTTGGAAACCTCCTTTCCAGGCAGAGAATAAGCTTTTCTCCAGCATTACGAACATGAGCAAGTATGGGTAACTATGTCTGCTTGTGACACTGGCCAACTTCAGGAAAACCTGGCGGTAGATGCCACCCTTATCCAAGAAAAACAAAGGAAGAAACAGGGAGGTCATCTCCCTCATTAGCCACTCAGCCTTCAAAGGTTCGCTAACAGTCTTCCCAACAATGCTGTCGTCTTCTCTTCCTTAGCCCGGAAGATACAATTCCTGACCTGCAGAGGTGTAACACCATGCATTTGGATGGTGTCCAGGCTTGCTGAATGAGAGAACCGAGCCCCACCTCTCGTGTGTCTCCATGAAAGAAAATGTTATGCCAAGTGACTTAACCCAGTCAAAAAGACTAACCCTCCAGACAAGCTCACCGAACAAAACCTTACCGTTCAAAGGAAATTACGGTGTCACCAGACACCTCCACATTGTGCCTGACATTCTCAGGAAGAGGCCAGTGGGCATTCCTGTCTATGTGTTGGGCTGTGTTTCTTCAGAGAGAAAAGTGGCTTTGCTGGAGGCTGATGGTGTTTGCCTTCTATCGCCGAGTTCTCTTTGAGCCTACCACAATGAATGGGGCGGGAATACGCTGCCCAGGTTCTAAAGTGTCCCCGCCTACTCTCATCCATCTTTGCCCATGTTATCACATCATTTAGTATGTGTTTATTTACTATGTATTTATGTAGACAGGCTCTCTCTAGGAAGACCTGGCTGCCCTGAGACTCAGTCGACCAGGCCTGCTTCACACCTGTGGTGATTCCCCCTCACCTCCCAACTGCTGGAATCTAAAATATGGGCCACCATGCCCACATTTCCCAACCCCCGTCTGTTTCCTCTCCTCACCACATCGCATCCCTTCCCGGTATGCAGGCTCTTCCCTTCTGGGTGCCCATTCCTGCCTCATTTTCTGACATCACATTTTCCTTAAAAATAGTCCATGAGAGCTATTTCTAATCTCCATCGTGGATCTGTCCAACCAGACTCCCAGGGGATACAGGAATGAACTTAAAGTTTGTCCTGGAGAAGATGGGGGAAGCGTGTGTGTGTGTGTGTGTGTGTGTGTGTGTGTGTGTGTGTGTGTGTGTGTTGGGGCAAACTTATTCCCAGACTTAATTTTTAAACAAATCTCCTATTGTGTTGATAGAGATATTTGGGGAGACAAGCTACAATATAGTTTTCCTTAAACAACACACAAAAGGCCACCCCTCAAAAGAGACCAAGTGGTACCACTGCAGGATCGTAGCAGAGCAAGGATCAGAAACCAGGCAAATTCCAACCCCTGCATAATTATTGCTCTGGGAACTAGAGGCAGTCACTGGACCTTTCTGAACCTCCATGCCTCTGTTCACCAACTGGAGGGTAACAGTGGCATCTACCCTAGAGAGATATTGTGAATATCTAACAGGGTAATGTATATGAAATGCTTTATCTGCCCCTACCACAGGAGTGGTGAACTTTGCCATCTTATCAGCATCCTAGCAGGAAGAGTGAACCAAGTCACCGCGGGCTCTGGCTGCACTCACTTCTGGCTTACAAAGCTGGCCATCATCGTGCCCGTGTCTGGATTCAGAGACATACTATACCACTTAACCTCACTGCTTTACAGAGTGACTGTATCTAAAGATTTGCAGGGAGAATAGGCGGCGCTGACAGTGAGGGAAGACACAGATTGCAACAGCTTCCCCGATTGAGCATGGACGACCCCACTTGGAGCTCCTAAGGTTCTATTTCAAAAGTACCAGTTCATCTCCGTTGTGGACATTGGTGTGCAGTGCATCAACAGGCCCTAATATGAGCCAACAGACTTGATTTCTCCAGCTGTGTAGTAAACAGCAACAACAACATGGCCGCTACTGCTGGCTCTAAGGTCCTGACCTTTAATGAGGACTTGTGACGTAAAAGCAACTTGCCCAGGAAAACAAGTAGGCAGAAGGCCAGAGGGACAAGGTCATTGGCTAATGAAGTGGTCAGCATTGAGTTCCTGTCACTCAGCTAGTTAAGAGGAAGCTGAAAGGGAAGTTTTAAGAAACGGGAACGTTTAAGAAACAAAGCAAAGGACTACGCACACACTGGTACTTGGGCTCCAAAGATGCATTGATGTTGTCAGAAAGAAGGCATGGTAACAACACACAGCCCATGGATGCCTTCACTGTGGCCCTAATCAAGTTGGCATGCTGAGCACCAGCAGGTACAAAGAGCATCTTCCAGAGGCGAGCTGAAAGCAATCCTCCAGCTCAAATGAAATAAGCGGGTGCTGAGCAGCCCTGCCTTTTGGTTCCGATCTGTTCCAGAGAGACAGCTAGAACAGCCAAGGGTATGCCAGAGAAGGTGGTTAGGACCCATTCCCTGTGCTCGAGCTGACTTCCTCCTGAGCCACAGTTGCATAAGAACAGTACCCAACTCTGGGGAGGCAAAAGCACAGAAAGAGAAACCTTACACAAAGAGACAAGAGCAGGTTTTTGCATGGATGATGGCTCTGATGTCAGCAATGGCATTGCTTTTTCTACACACTCTTAAGGATCTTAGAAAGTGTATGCTGTTTTTAAAAACTGGCTACTTAAGTATAGAGTAGTAACACAGGTTTACTTTATGTGCAGATTCCCAGTGGTGTGCTTTACAAATGCTGAAGCATTTTTAAGTTTTTGAACCAGTCACCCAGCCCGCAAATGTGCGTGCGTGCGTGCATGTGTGTTTGTGTGTAAGGGGGAGCACATACACAGTACATGAATGGGTTCAGAAGATGACTTCCCTTCCACCATGTGGGTTCTGAGGATTGACCTCGGATCATCAGGCTTGCCGGTAAGCTCATTTACCTACTGAGCCATCTCACTGACAGAAAGCGTATGCTATTAAAAACTGCTTTGTTAGGTCCTATACATGGAACTGTGTTGAATCAGAAATCTTTTTTTTTTTAAAGGCAGGGTCTTTCTATAGAACCCAGGCTGGCCTTCAACTTAAACTCCACCTGCTCCCATCTCCCAAGTGTTGAGATTATAGATACGCATCACCAAACCTGGCTCTAGAGTTGTTCTTGACTTTGTCCTTCAAGGTGGACATATCAAGATGTAGAATATAAATGATAGAATATTACAAGAATATGCTGTGGTTAGATCAACCAAGTCTTCTTGAGAAAGTGGGGAGAAGACAAGAAGGAGAGGACTTTCCTATCTATCCCATCACTTGGCTCCCCAAATCATGCCTTTAGCTAGAGAAGACTGAGGATTCTCTCACTGATCATCCCACCTTAGAAAGTCTAAAGCTCAGACAGGCTAGCCCTTGCCTTTGCAGTAGCGAGAAATAACACTAACACAGTTGTTGGGGTCTCCAGACTTCTCCTGGGAACCATCCCAACAATAACCACTGACAGCCAAGAAGTCTCCAAAGTATCCCTCTTATTATTAAGCCCTTTCATCGTGCCTGGAACAGAATCCAACTCTCGAACATCCCAAGACACAAAGACACCAAATGTGTCTCCATTTGGGGAGGGAGTCATAAAAGATTGTTTTAGCTCCTGCCCCTCTCACTTCTAAAAGTAAAGCACTCTGGATGAATGGGTGGAGCACTGAGCAGAGGTGGCACACACTTGGTGCCTGTGTCACCCTGGTCTCTGTCAAGCCCCATAGCCTCTGATGTCCCAAGTCTCCAGAGATTAGGAAGCTGATTTGTATGCCTGCCCTCCTCTGCATTACAGACATGACAGGAGGGTGAATTGAGAGCATCAAGCCAAAAAATCCCTACTGGTGTTCCAATGGAAATTGCTATTAGATTAGAGTACCATATCCTGGAAACCATGTTGGGACATCACCAAGGAGACATTTTGTCCTCATGACCCAACCAAGCCTCTTTCCATGATCCAGTGCTCTGAGACATTTGGGGGTTTGGAAGCTACAGGAAAGCACAGAGACTCCTATACTATTACCCAAGGCTTTCTTTTCTCAACTATGAACCTAGCTTTAAGAGTTTTTCCTAGTTATAAAAATATCATATATACCTTAGAAATTATGAGCATTTATAAAAACAAAGAAAATTGAAATCGGCCCAGATATCAGTACCTAGAAGTAAATCCCCCCCAACACTTTTGGAAAAAGGGTCTCACTATGTAACCCTAACTGGCCTAGAGCTAACAATGTAGACCAAGCTGACATTGAGCTCATAGAGATCTGCCTGGCTCTGTCTCCAGAGTTCTGGGATTAAAGCCATAAACTACCATACTCAGTAGACACCGAAACATGTATTTTATCTTATCAAATGTCTTTTAGGCATACAAAAGTATGAAAGTATCCAATTTTATGGCCAAGGCCTGTTCTACATGCTACCCACAACAACATGCAGCATCAGTCAGTTATGAACATACATATTATTCCCTTCCAGTAGCCATCTTGCAATTTGGTATTGGATGTAACCTCATTTTGTTCATTCCCTCTCTGGGGTCAATATTATAATGTCCCAGGGAATATCTTTGTGTTTGGTGAATCTTCCCAGTTTTCTCATTAGGATAGACTCCTGCTGTGGGACAATGGTCTTGTACCCTGTAAAGATTTGTTACTTGTATTTGTTTAATAAAACGCTGATTGGCCAGTAGCCAGGCAGGAAGAGTAGGCAGGGTGACCAGAATAGGAGAATTCTGGGAAGAGGAAAGACTCAGTCTGCAATAGCTACCCAGACCAAGAGGAAGCCAGATGAGAATGCCTCACTGATAAAAGGTACCAAGCCAAGTGGCTAACACAGACAAGAATTATGGACTAATTTAAGATGTGAGAATTAGTTAATAAGAAGCCTAAGCTAACAGGCCAACCAGTTTATAATTAATGTAGGCCTCTGTGTGTTTCTTTGGGACTGAACAACTGTGGGACCAGGTGAGACAGAAACCTCTGTCAACAGATTCCTATAAGACAGAATTGTTGAAAGTGCTGTCTTTTTCAAATAGTGGTACAGGGAAGAAATAACAGAGGAGTGGGCATCAAAGCTGGAGTCCCATAAACCCCAGTGGCTTCTGACAATTACAGGAGCTTTATCTATTTATCTATGGGGAGTGGAAAGTGACTGAGGAAAAGGCCCTGCTCTGGCTGGCATCAGGTGGCTCCCATCCTCTCTTCTGTGGATTTTCTTCCTGGTTGCTTTCTTCCACAAACGTTGATGAGCTCCCTTAGGCACTAACAGGCACCCAGGGGCGAGCAGAGGAGGGAGTTGAGGTGGGTGATTACTTTGCAATGTTTTAATTTGTCTTCGGATGAATTCTCCTAAGCTTTCATGAGAAAATCTCTCATCATTACGTGTAGTCATTTAATTTAAGAACAGTTGGAAGAGGGAGATGAGCTAGGATGACAGATGGGGGGATGCAGATCTACGTCTTGGACTCGAAAGCACTATGAGGATTGGTATCAGGGAGGAAGCATAGTTGGCTCCCACTGCTTGTGACTGTGAATATGGGAAATTGTCAAGAAATTATTAAAATATAGGGATATACACAGGTGACAAACAGATTTCATTATTTTCTTCTGCATATATAGCTATGTTAAAGTCAACTGATGAGCCCCAAGACCAATAAACACAGACTGAATGAAACAGAAGAGAAAACAAAGCAAAAAATAAAATAAAAATAAGGCTATGGTTTTAGAACTTCATCCTTTTCCACTGGCACAAAGATCACTTTTTAAACTTTAGGCTTCCTCTGGCTTCCTTCAAACAGATTTTCGGGACATCCTAATTTGGCTTTCTGTAATTCAACATCTATTATTATTTTAGGACCACAGTTATTATTTTAATTATAATTTAAAGCTGCCTAATATACCCGGAGGTCACTGGGCACCTAAAAGGAATAAATAAAAACAACGTTCCGTTTTAAAAAGCACCGTGTTTATTTGGAAGTCCCAAGAGCCATTCAACCAAGACATCATAAAACCTTCAAATAAACTGAAACGGAAACAAAATAAAATGTCCGCTCTTAATCTCCTTAGAAGGCAAGCAGAGGGGAGGCCAGCAAACCGAATGCTGGCATGGGAACTCCAGCACGGGTTCCTTAGCGAGTCAGGAGCAGAAGCATACAGCTGCGTGTCCACACTCTGCACTATGACCTGCACAGACCTTTCCTAAATTTAAAATCCCTGAGCCCTGGTAGGAAGCCTTAGTCAACCAAAGGTGAGTATAGCAACAAACTGAATACAGGAGAAAGGAGAAGGCGAGCTGGGCGTGGTGACATGTGTCTATAAAAGCCAGCGTTCAGGAGGCTAAGGCAAGCTCAAGCCTAGCCTGGTGGGCTACCTGGTAAGTTTGAGGCCAGCTTATGCTACATACAAAATCTTATCTCACAAAGAGAAATGGAAAAAGAAGAGTACATGGTTAGGGAGACAGCTCAGCTGGTAAATGTTTGCCTTGCGAGCGACCTGAGTTAAATTCCAGAACCCATATAAGAAAAGATAGGCATTCATCAATATCTTGATTGTCACCATAGAAATTTTGCATGATGGATGGAGATAGAGCCAGAGACCCACATTCACATCAGAGCAAGGGACTGAGCTACCAAGGTCCAGTGGAAGAGCAGAAGGAGGGAGAAGATGAGCAAGGAAGTCAGAAGCGTGAGGGACTGGCGCACCAACTGAGACAGTGCACTTGATCTATTGGGAGCTCATCAAATCCAGCTGGACCAGGACTGAATGAGCATATGACCAAACTGGACTCTCTGAATGTGGCTGCCAATGGGGACTGGCTGATAAGCCAATGATAATGGCACAGGGACCTATCTATCTCTTCTGCATGTATTGGCCTTTTGGGAACCTATTCTATATGGATGCACATCTTCTTAGACCGAGATGGAGGGGGGAGGGTGGGGGAGTGGGGGAGTGGGAGGGCCTGGGACAAGGGGAGTAAATGTACATTTTTTTTTAACAATAAAAAAAGAAAAGAAAAGAAAAGCTAGGCATGGCAAAAGTGAGGACTGAGGAGGTGGAGGCAGGTTGCTTCCAACAGTTCACTATCCAGTCAGCCTAGCCTACTTGGTAAGTTCCAGAGCAGTGAGAGACACTGTCTTAAAAATAAATAAATAAATAAATAAATAAATAAATAAATAAAAATGAGAGAGGGATGGAGAGAAGGAGGGGGAGAATGGAAAAGAAAGAATCAGACAGACAGACGACAGAGAATGGAAGAAGGGAAGGATGTGGAAGGGGAAGGGAAGAGATAATGGATCCCCGAGCTGACAAATTAACTGGGTACACAGGATAAACAAAGAATCTGACTGAGTGTTGTGGACCCAACGTAAGGTGATCAAGAGAACTAGAGGCTGCGGGGATTTCTCAGCCCAATCAGCAGCAATTGCTCAACTTCAGCCGATGCGTTCAAACCCAGGACTCTGAAGAAAATACAGAAATACTGATATTTTCTCTGTGTGCTCTTCCTCACGTGTGGAGTGTTGACAATCAATACGGTACAAATGCCTGTGCTTAGACCGGTGTTTTATTGGGAATGGACTGAATTAAAAGCCTACATTCCACATTGAGTTGACAGGCCCGACGTCTGTCGTCTGTGAGACAGAGTAAGAAACCGGGACTAAAAGTAGCAAGTAAAGGCAGAAACTGGATACTGACTTCGACAAGTTCTGTCATCTTTATTCTGATCGATAAAGGAAGACCTAGCCTTCTTCTCTCCCGTTCTTCCCATGTCCAGAATATAAAGTAACTTCGAGTCAGCTTCAGCGTATCCTTCCGAACAGTAGGGTAAGGATTCTATGAAGGCTGGTATACTGAGCCAGACGGATGGTTATGATCTCTGAGCCTTGGGAGTTAGGATCAGACAGATGCGTAGAAAATATTCAGAGAAGGTAGGCCAAAATGTCTTGACAGATTACTTCAATAAACTGTAATAGCATTTATTTTTTACTCTAAGATGTTATCTCTACATGATGTCTGGCATTTCACATTAACTATATTGATATTTGGAGAATGTATCAGTCAGTTTTTGCTGTGTGGCGATGCAATAACAAACAGCTCTTGAGTCTCAGTGGCTGTCCACAAAGATACAGTTTTCATGGCCAGGTTGCTTGCCTCGCTATTCCGTTTTATCTTTATACTACAGCCCGAGCTGAACAGTCTAGCGCTGGCTGAACTCCTGCTAGACTAGAGTAGCACTTGGTAGCTTTTTAAAGAACTTGCTCAAAGCCAGGCAGTGGTGGCTCACACCTTTAATCCCAGCACTCAGGAGGCAGAGGCAGGCGGATCTTTGTGAGTTCGAGGCCAGCCTGGTCTACAAGAGCTAGTTCCAGTGCGAACTTGCTCGTGTTATCACTTCGTCTCACATTGTATTGGAAAGGAAAGCAAGTCACGTGCCACATCTGATGTTGATGAGGCTGAAGTATAATCCCTTTGTGTAGAGAGGTGACACGACCAGGCCTGTATATCCTAGGGCTCCACATTCACAGGTTTAATTAAGCACAGCTCAAAATATTCAGGGGGAAAAAAAAAACCAAAAGTGTTTCTGTACTAAATATGCACAGACATTTTTCTTGGCATTGTTCCTTAAACAATATACCCTGACAACCAACTACTTAGAGACATTCGTATAAATAATCTAGGTATAAATAATCTACAAGTGATTTAAGGTGCACAAGGCCCCGTGTGTATCTAAGAGATGTATGCATACCAGGGGCTAACTATTGATGAACAGTGCGATTTCCCACCAAGAGCAGTACCTAGAGGGCTTTGGAAGGGTAACTTTACAAGAGGATCCCCATTCTCTCACCCTTGGAAAGCAAAGCTGGCTCTCCAGCTCTCCTTTGAACTCGGTACCTTCCACTGGGATGACGTGAGTGTTCGGCAGTTAAAAGCGCGGTGTCTAGAACCAGAGTTCATAGGTTCAAATCCTGCGCTTACCATTTATGTCTGTAAGAGCTTAGATATAGTGGTAATTCCTTTGTTCCCTTACATAAATACATACAAATGGCAGTGACAGAAGGGTCCCACGAACGAAAGTGGAGAAATAGCAGACAACAACACTGTCAGAGGGAGACAGACAGACCCTCTGGGTACAGTGGTTGTTACCTGCTATTCACTATTACTGTAATAATAACTGCAGAGTAACTGGTCCAAACGGAGCTCAGCTGCCAACTTAGATCAAATAGTTCTGTGGTAACCTAGAGAAATTTGCCCTTAAGAATCCCACATTAACTGGGTACACACCTTTAATCCCAGCACTTGGGAGGCAGAGGCAGGTAAAGCTCTTGTGAGTAAAAGGCCAGCCTGGTCTACAAAGTGAGTTCAAGGTCAGCCAGAGCTGTTACACAGAGAAACCCTGTCTCAAAAAAACAAAACGAGACAAAAACAAGTCCCACATTAAGGACATAGTTGGTGGTACTCACCTGCAACCAGTTCTAGGATAGTTGAGGCAGGAGACTGGCAAATGCAAGGCCAGCCTAGACAGCTTAGAGAGATCCTGTCTAAAAAAAAAACCAAAACAAATGAAAAGCAGCAACAACAAATCTCCCACATCAGACACAGCTCAACAGGGAAAACGTTTGCAGCCCAAATCTAAGTCATGAGTTCTGACTCCAAGTGTTGTTTGACTTCTCCACCCCTACTGTGGTACAGATATACAATAATAATAAAGTCTTTAACTTCCACATTAAGGTCTGGAAGATGCCATGTATATAAGGCCCTGGGTTCTATCTGTGGCACACACACAAAAAATGGGTAGAATCCCACATTGAAAGGCAGGTGCTTCCTATAAGGCTAAATAAATCTGAAACCCCTACCAACTAATAGGCATTTGTGAGGGTTCCAGGAGGATCAAAAAGACAGAGAAAATGGGCTGAGGGAAATGAACTGCCCGCCCCCACCCCCCACCCCCCAGACTTCTTACACCAAAAGCTGTTGCCCATAGTGCCTCCCACGAGGCCAGTGACTCCCATCATTAGTGTGGTCATTTGCTCAGGCTGCCAGAGTCACATATAAGAGACTGGGAGGGTTTCACGACGGAATTTACTTCCTCACAGTTCTGAGGTTACATGTCCAAGGTCCTGTTGTTGGTGAGGCTGGCTTCTTCTAAGGCCTCTCTCCCTAGTTTATAGATGGCTGACTTCGTCCGTTGACTTCACAGGATCTAATGTGGGAAAATTTCCTCGTCTTACAAGGAAACCAGTCATACTGGACTAGGACCCACCCAGGTGACCTCAGTTTATGTGAGTTAACTCTTGAGGCATATATCCGCATGCAGTCTAGGGGTCCTGGGGATTACGATGTCAACATACAGATGTGGAGTAGAGACAATACATCCCAAGACACTTGACTCCACAATAAAATCTTTAAGGGATGCCCAGACTTTTTGCCTTAGACCACAACATCAACATCCCCGTGGGGTGCAGAACTGCAAACTGCTCGGATCTCCTGGCCTTCCCATGTAGTTAGTCATTGAACACCAATGCGGCCTGCTTGCCACTTAGAGAAGCCTCTTCTGTGGGTCAAAAGTGTGTTCCACTCCAAGCTGTCATAAGACCTGGTCTCTCTGACATTCAGGCTGGACAAACCAGAAGGGCAAGTTGCTGTCAGGGAAGGAGGGGAGATGGAGATGCAGCCAATGTAGGGCTGTGGTCTTCCCGCTCCTACCAGCTGATCACTTTCTACAATGATAAAACTCTTAAAAGATCGAACCTGAACCGAGGCAGCGACTGTGACATAATGAATAAAACTCTTGAAGAATCACAGTATATTATGTGATTCGGGCATTGGCCCATTGCACTAAAACTTAGCCTGCAATACCACCTAGACACAGGATAGTGGATCTATAAGAAATGACTGAGATGCTATCGATTACTTAGTGTCCTTGTGTGATAGGTGACACCCAAAGCAGAGTAGACCATAAAACAACACAGATACCAGCCCACCAGAGAAGGTGTCATCAGCCCCCAACTTGCCCCAAATTGCTAGGGGTGGAGGCACAGAGACCAGAGGGCTTATTATGTTCTCTTTGTCAACCCTGCTATCATGCAACTAGATGGTAATAATACTGTCCACCCATGAGGCTCCTGGGCCCCTTACCTGCTCTTGAATTGGTCACAGACAATACCAGGATCTGTAGCATCCCAGGGAAGTACATGTTCTGGGTTATCTCTACATGGGAGCTCTACAGGGTCCTGTGCAACCCTCCTCTTAACTCATAGTTCACATCAGGCCAAGCACAGTATCTCAAAGCCCTGTGCTATGCTTTCTAATTATCAACCAAGCCCTTAAGCAGCTCCAGACTGACCCCCCTGAGCCAGGATGTACAATCTCCACTTTACAGAAGTGGGAACTTGCCCGGGAAGTAATGGGAATTGCCAAGGCCTTAGAATTCACAGCAGAACTGGAATACCAGGTTTCAGGGTTGCAGCCTGTGGCTTCTAGCAACTCCCTGCCCCAGGCAACTAGCAGACCACAAAGGAAATCCGATCTTGTGCTGGCCCTAGGCAAGATCACAGTATGGGCAGAGTGTCTTTGATGCCTTCCCTCCTCCCCCCTCGGCCAGCCCTCCCCTCCCCTGCAGGCGTCCCTCCCAGCCTGTGCCCTCCCATTGTGCCAGCCCACACTCTAACTGAAGACCTGGTGCCCGAAGTCTCCATGCTCTGCTCTCAAAGCTGCCCTGTCTTAGATAGCCTAGAAAGAAATGAAGAATCAGGCAGATGTGCTCTCAAAACTGGGTTGGCCCGTGGGACTTAGTCATGTGACCTTGAGCAATTTACATTTTGCCTTTGAGTCTTCTAAAGAGTGGGATTGGGATGTTCCTTAGGACTGTATGGAAGATGGCGTGGGTCACATAAAGTACATGGGCTGTGCTTGGCATGTGTCAGACTCTCGGGACAATTGTTTTTGTTCAGGTATTAACTATATATCTGAGTCTACTCTGCCGCCACCAGCAAGTGAGCACCAAGCCCAGCGTCTTGTGCTTGCTGGGCAAGCCATCTCCCACTTGAGCTAAATCCCCAAGCCCTGTGTCTCTGTCTACTGTGTACCTGGCGCGTGACTTCATTCTCCTCCCATTCAAGGTGTTCTTTCACTGAAGTCTCTTGGCAACCCTAGGAAGCAGGGTCTGCCATTGTTCCACTGTTAGGGTAGAGAGACAGAGATGGAGAAGTATTAGAGATAATACGATGAAGAGCCTGGACTGGAGGCAAACCCCTGTGTCTTCACCCAGAACATGGATACTTATTCCTTATCATAGTTTATTTTTGAAATTTACCTTACATAATGAATGAGATTTTTTTTTTAAATGATACTGTAGTCCAGTTACTGTTGACACATGCCTATAGTCGCAGCCCTGGGGAGACGCTGGGGAGGCTGAAGCAGGAAAACAGCAAGTTCAAGACCTACCAGGATTATAAAGGGGGACCCTGTCTTTAAAATGAAACAAGACAAAATGCTGTGAAAACCAACCAGTGGCTTCCACTTCAGCATCAAGATCCCTGGCCTCTCGTTCATCTGACAGTGGCCATAGCTGTGAACTTGGAAGCTTACTCGGTGACTCAGCGCTAAATTCCGGAGATGACAGTGCCCAGGAGTTTGGCTTTGTTCCCAAACAAAAAGGCTTTCTCTGTAGCTTAGAAGCCTGTCCTGGAACTAGCTCTTGTAGACCAGGCTGGCCTCAAACTCACAGAGAACTGCCTGCCTCTGCCTCCTGAGTGCTGGGATTAAAAGCCTGCACCACCACCGCCCAGCTGGAATTTTCTGCTTTAATTATGATGGTTAGCTTGGAGCTCACCTTTGGCTTTTTAAATGCACTGACGACGACGGCTAATCCCTTCCATGAGACACATTTCTGGGAAAGCCTGGAGATAAATGTTTACAGGCTGAGCTGGGATAAGAGAAGCCAGTGGTATTTAACAAGATTTAAGCACTACGTGTCCAAGTCTAAGAAACAAGAATGGGAGAGCCACAACAGCCATGTGCTGGGATGCTGGCCCTCATGCTCAGAATCGCTGTCAACACTTCTAAGTTGGATGCTTTCTCCTTTTCCTGGATCCTCTTATACAAGAAGAGGATAGTAATTAAAACCATACATAGCATATTAAACCAACTATCTAAAGGAATGAAGTTGTTCGACACTGTCAAATATTAAATACAGAAACTCAAAATAATCTGAGCATGATTCTCTCGGTACACCCATAGAGAATAAAGCCTGCTTATAGAAATAGGCAGTGTGTATAAATATGTGTCTGTATACACATGTGCACACGCACACACACACGCACACACAGACACACACACGCACATTCTCACACATTATTATTTTTCAATGAATGGAATAAATACATTTCTTCAGCATGTAAACTTGATGAGCAGAAACCATGGGTAGCATACATCCTTACTAAAACAATATGAGCCGGGAGATAGTGGCGCAGGCCTTTACTCCCAGCACTCCGGAGGCAGAGGCAGATAGATCTCTTTGAGGTCAGCCTGATCTACAGAGCGAGTTCCAGGACAGCCAGGGCTACACAGATAAACTTTTTTTTTAAAGATATATAAATAAATAAGTAAATAGCAAAGCGTTACCAAAGAGTAAGTCATTGTTGTGATAAACCTGACCATGTGGTTCTCAGGCCTTGGGAACTAGTTCGTGGGGAGAAGGTGGGAGAATTTGAAGCTACAGGCTAGGAAATTCCTCCAATACTATGCGCAGAGTGCAAGGGGTCCTGCTGGTGCGAGTTGGAAGACCAGACTGCTGAGAGAAATGTGGAGCACAGAGAACTGCTCCCAGGGTTTCGGAGGAGACGAAGAGTCTGGGGGGAACCGAACTAGAGATAATTCACGGTACGTTCTGGCAAGACGCCACCTGACTTCTACCCGTGTCCTGAGAATCTGGGTGAGGCTGGATTCAAAAGCAACAGGCCAGTCTGCTTGGCGGAGCAAATGACAAGCCAGGGTGGCGTTTGGACTGTCGTGCTTTGGATGCACTTACATACGGGCCAGCAATAGGAGAGAGCAAGATGTCTCGGAGCAGAGAGAGAGGGAAAGCGCACGGTTCGGAAGGGAAGGGTGTGTGGTTGGATTTAACGTTACAGACAAGCTTGGCTGTGAAAGCCATTGGAGTCATTGCAGAGCTTGGCGCCCTTCGGGTCTGTAGTGCTGCGCGAACAGCCCATCACTGCGCCCGTCTTCCTCTGGGCCCTGGTCCCCCTCTGACTCTCTATTCTGAGGCAGACGCTCAACAAGTTGCCTAGGCTGGGCTTGAACTTGCCATCTTCCTGCCTCCTGGGTAGCTGGGAGTGGTAAGGAGCCTGTGCTGCCAAATCCAGCAGGAAAAGCGTTTTCCCAATGTTACTATTAAAAAAGAAGACAGTGAGGTGGGTGATACTAGCCCACTTTGTGTCTCGGGGCCCCTCAGATATTCGCTATCTCTCACTGGATAAGAAATTTCCTTGTTTGTATCACAAATGAATAGAAACAGTCACCATGGAACTAGAGAACCAAATGCAGAAGAATGGTCCAGACAGGCTCACTCCCCATAGAGGTTTATGTAGGAAGAAGAGCTACGAAATGGTAACAGTTCAAAATGAATCCTAGCTGTGTTTTTCTTTTCTTCCCACAGAGAGTGTGTGGATGTGGTTCAGACAGAAAATTTGTTCTCAAGCCTATACTTAGAGGTCTGTTGTTTGTGAAAGATCTGAGCTGGAAGCCAGTGTAACACAATGGTCGAGAAAACCTTCTCCAGACCTGGTCTGCCTGAGTTTTAATCCCTGTGTGTCCTTTATAAGCTGTGTGACCATGCGAATTCTCTCAACCTCTCTGAGCTTCAAAGGCTGCACTTATAAAATGAGCACAATACATTCTTCACAGGGACACTAAGAGGATTACCCCATTGATATGGACAGAGATTTTTGCCATGCTCATAACTAGTAGGCATTCTTCTTCCCAACTCACCTCATGACAGGAGGGGAGAGGGGAGAGAGAAGAGAGAAAGCAAGCATTTCTAATATTTTCTTTCTTTAAAACATTTTTCTTTTATTGAAAATTGATTTTTTTCTACTTGTATTGCTGTTGCTGCTTTTATGTCCATTATATAAATTACTCATGACCTGGGTGGGTTAAGCAATGGTCTAAACCACAAACTACAAGAAACTAGTAGACCTGAGATTTTTAAAACCCACTCAGCGAAGATTCAGTTATGCTGAGTAACAAGCAAGCCCCGAAATGTAGTAGTGTAACAATGAAATCCAGTGCCATTCTGGGCGTCTACCGCTGTATTTTTTTTCCTACCTTTGTATTTTAAGTCAGGTTGATTTCCCTCATTCTCCTCAACATGAGGGACTAGATCAGAGTGCTAAGCCCTTCTCAGGACCCTGCTTCTGCTCAGAATCATTGATTCTCAAGTTTCGTTGCCCACCACACGGTTCCTAGTCCCAGCTAATCCAAGAAAAGGATGGTCAGTTCTGCCAAACATACAGAACTTCAGGAAGATAAGTTGTCAGTCAATGTCAGGCCTTGCAAAGTCTGATGACCCCCAGGGCACTGGTCAGCCTCTCTCTGTCACAGGACCCACTGGAGGAGCCAGCTGGGCATGACTGTAAGGCATACCGGAGAGAAAGCCACTTTAAAAGGGGAGGAAGATTTTGGTTTGAGTTTCTCAGTCTGCTGTTGCCACTGCTCCTCCTCCCTCTCCCCCTCTTCCTTCTCCTCCTCCTCTCCCTCCTACTCCCCATCCTTCCTCTTCTCCTCCTCCCTTTTTCCTCCTCCTCCTCTTCTTTCTCCTCCTCCTCTCCCTCCTACTCCCCATCCTTCCTCTTCTCCTCCTCCCTTTTTCTTCTTCCTCCTCTTCCTTCTCCTCCTCCTCTTCCATAAGTTTGGAGTATTCAGATCATGGTTGGTGACCTAAGTGCATTTGTACATGAACACAGGAGGGAGAAAGCAGCTCACCTCATGATAGCAGGGGAGGGAGAACTCACCTCGTGGTGGTGGGGTGGTAACACCCTTCACAGTAATGGGGACGGGGCGGGGGGGACAAGAGGGAAAACAAGCATTTCTAATATTCTCTTTAAAAAAAAAACATTTTTTTCTTTTATTGGAAACAAATCTATTTTTCATACAGTATATCCTGATTATGGTTTTCCCCTCCCTCTCCTCCTCCCAGTTCCTCTCTACCTCCCCTCCCATCTAGACCCATGCTCTTTCTGTCTCTCACTAGAAAACAGACTTCTAAGGGTTAATACTATAATTAGATAAACACATCAGAATAGGACAAACAAACAAAAGGAAAAGAGTCCAAGAAAAGGCACAAGAAACAGATAGAGACCCAATCATTTGCACACTCAGGAATTCCATAAAGACAAAAAACAGAAGCCATAATATATGTATACAAGGACCTATAGGGTGTGTGTGTGTGTGTGTGTGTGTGTGTGTGAGAGAGAGAGAGAGAGAGAGAGAGAAAGAGAGATGAAATAATAAATAAAAAGATAAACAAAACAAAAAAGCCACAACAAGACATTATGAGATGAGGAATCTCCAAAGATGCTGCTGAGTTCATCCAGTACTGGGCATGCAGCCTACCCTTAAGAGTTGGAGCAGGCCGTGGTGGCACACACCTTTAATCCTAACCCTCAGGAGGCAGAGGCAGGCAAGAACTCTGTGAGTTTGAGACCAGCCTGGTCTACAAGAGCTAGTTCCAGGACAGGCTCCAAAGCTACAGAGAAACCCGGTCTCGAAAAACAAACGAAAAAGAGCGCTTGTTGGGGCTGGAGAGATGGCTCAGCAGTCAAGAGCGCTGATTGATCTTCCAAACGACCTGGGTTCAACTCCCAGCACCAATACGGCAGCTCACAACTGTCTGTAAATCCAGTTCCAGAGGATCTGACACCTTCACGCCAACGCACATAAAATAAATTCAAAAAAATGAAATAAAAAGACTAGTTTATTTCCCTGGTGATACTCTCTTGCAGAAAACTAATTTTTGATTTGCAGGTGGTTATCAACTGGAGGTGGCTTCTGGGTTATGTGGGGGTCGTGTGTCCGCTTCTCCTTTCAGCTCTAGGACCCCATCGGGTGCGGACCCATGCAGGCCCAGAGGATGCTGCATGAGTATCTGTGCGTTTCTATCTGTATCGGTCCTGTTGGGTTTAGAAAGTCTTGTTTCCTTGGTGTCCTCCCTCCCCTCTGACTCTTACACTCTTTCTGCCTCCTCTTCCACAGGGTTCCCTGAACCCTGAGGGGTGGGATTTAATGGAGATCGCCATTCTCTTGAAGGGACACACCCCTAGTGACCCCTTTCCGCCAGAACCCACTCATTAAGAGTTTTACCACTTCCCCATAGCAACCACAAGCTGGGAACCAAGCTTCCAACACAGCAAATGGTCACCATTCAAGATCCAAACTACAGCACCAGCCACCCTTGCTCAACTTCCTGTGAACCAGGTCATCCTCATACAGTGCCCTGAACCGGCCATCCCAGCTGAGGCCAGAGCCTCTGGGCCTCCGTCTGGCTCTCTCTTCTTCCCCTTATCGATCCCGAAACCAAGACCTCACCTGTCCACTCCCTGAGCTTGCTTGATGTCTCAGTTTGGAAGCCGAGCTCCTCCAGCAGCTACCCAGGAAGGCTCTGGCCCCCCAAATATTTAGTTAGCAGTGATTCCACTAAGTGGAATTGACTTTTTATCGGCTCTGCTCTGCACAGCTGCCACCAGCGGAGGCTGTTTCCTTCGCCTTCGCCTGTCAGTTCGCTCCACATTCCTATGGGCAGCCTTTGGCTCTGATCAATACTAACTGCTGTGTAACAGCTCACGCACGGCTGCTCTGGCTGGCATCGATCAGACCTCTCTTCCAACAGGTAGTTGGCTGTTTGAGGCAATGACTTGAGATAAACACCTACTCTTACTTCAGGCTAATTCATGTTGGGTGGATTTCGAGAAGGCTCTGAAACCCAAGCGTCAAGATCGACTCCTCTTGGTGCTCGTGATCCTATGAGACCTTTCCTGCTCTCCTACCTCTAGTTCACCCTTGTATTTTGTCGGCGCCACTTGTGAAAAGCTAGCAGGACTTGAGACACTGAAAATGCCACTTGGGAAAATGTGTCAGCCCTCCATCGCTCTTTTGAATGAGATGCAGCCTGCAGAAAACACAGAACTGCTAGGGAGGTAGCATCCCCACCGGGCAACAAAGCCTACTTCCAAATACCCCAGGATGAACCTCCAGCACCCTAAAACCCTGATCTTCGATATTGGGGTAGGGGTGGGGGGTCTTTGAATCCATGCCTATGTTACTGTGGGCTCCTAAGTGAATTTGCCGGGAGCAAATATGGTGAAATGGGCCACCTTCGTGCAGCCAGAGGTCTGTGTAGGGGATGCAATTCCACACTATCTGTTTTGTAACTGGAAAACACACACCTCCTCCCCACACCAATGCACACAGTAAATGTGGCTGAATGTCACAGTCGATACCTTCACCGACTTGTCCCATAGGTCCTAAACCACCTGCTCTTTTTCTCTCTCTTCAGCCACCCAGGACACACCTGCCCATCAGTTCCAAGTCCACGGCTGCTTTTGCCCTTAAATTCCAATGCCCTGCCCCTCCATCTCATTCAAGTCCTTATGGCCCGGTGTGTGGGCCACCACAGCATCCTGGCAACTTGCCAGGCTGGCAGACTGTCTCTGCTTTCTTGTTTTCACTCTGCTGGGTGTGCTTGTCCCCTGAACTTCCAAGTGACTCTCCACAGCTTGTCAGCAAGGAGGCCAAATTTCTTAGCCTCTCATCTGGCCTTCAGCTCCCTCTATGTGGTCTCCCACCCCCCGCCCCCAGCATGAGCCCTGTGCTTTAGCCCATCCCCCTGATTAGCTGTGCCCCCTACTTTCATTCCAGCTCTTTATCTGAAAAAAAGGAGGGGAAAAAAAAAGATGCCATGACACCTCAGAGCCTGGCTAGGTGACCAATCGGCTATAAAACTTCTGTCAAGTTAGCCCACTTCTCTCTGCCTCCTTGCCTCACCTCTACTAAACGGAGATGAAAATAGTACCCATCTGGGAGTGGTGGCTCATGTATCAAATTCCAGCACACAGGAGGTAGAGAGGTGGACCTCTGTGAGTTCAAGGCCAGCCTGGTCTACATATCAAGTACCAGGCCAGTTGGAGCTGCAGAGTAAGACCCTGTCTCCAAAGAAGAAAAGTAAGAGAAGGAAAAAGAGGAGGAGGAGGGAGAGTACCTACCTCACAAAGTGGACTTGAGAAGTAAAGAGCCTAATTGTGCCAGCAGAGTACGTTCCATGTGTTTGGGCTTCCTTTTGTCACATTATTGTCCTCCCTCCAAGTCACAACGGGAAACCTAACTTCTTGAAGGATGTTCAGTAGTTTTCCCCTTTGATATCCATAACCATAGGTTGTTTTACTACTGTTAATAACATAATTTTAGCAAGTGAGTATTAAGTGCATGCATAGTGCTCTAATATGCACTATTGCTTCTGTTTGTCGTTGGCGTGTGTCTGCACTCGTGCGCGCACGTGCGGGTGTGTGCAGACGCACAACCACAGAGGCCAGAGGAGGATGTCAGGTGTCCTTGTCTGTTGCTCTCTATGCTCAACATTCTTCCCTTGGGCCAGGGTCTCTTACTGAGCCTGGAGCGTGGCGGTCAACAAGCCCCGGTGATCTTCCTGTCTCCATTCCCCAGTGCTGGGCTGCAGGTGTGCACACAGCCATGCCCAGCTTTTCACTGGGCATTGTGGATCCAAGGTCAGATCATTACGCTCCTGCAGCAAGCACTCTTACCCACGGAGCCAACCCCTTTCCCCAATACCCCCCTTCCGCATTATTGGATTTGAGTGCTGGGAGTGAATACCTTTCACTGTCCCAGGTCTGCTCTCCCTCACCCTCTGCCTTGCCTTTTGTCACCAGAGGCTGACCTCTCTGTCCAGTGGTCTCCACTTTGATTTGACCAGTGAGGCACAAATAGGAGGAATAAACTAGATCAGAATTCGATCTCAGTAGAAGGCTGGGGCTCCTGCCAAACAGCCTCTTGGCCGTCCTACTCTGTCGACAGCTTCTGGCCATAGTTGTAGCCTCAGTTTACTTTTGCATACTTGGGTGGGAACGTGGCCCAGAGCACTGCACTCGCTCCGTGGTTCCCTGCACCCTGGCGACACCTTTGTAGGGTCCTTTGTCCCTAGATGACCTCTGCTCAAAGCACTAAAATCCGGTATACAACACGGACTGGCACAGTTCTCATTAGAGCCCTACAAAGTAGGTGGCACCATGTCACCAAAGATGCCCCCAAGGCCTTCCCATCCAAGTGCTGGGGCCATGTCTACCAGATTTCAACACTCACGTTTGGGATCACCGCATGCCACTCTCTGACTGCTGAGCTAAATTCTCCTTGTGGTGGTGCTAGGAGATGAAGACTTTGTGGCAAATAAGGTGACAAGGGTGGGGCTCTCATGAGTGGGATTAGTGTCCTTGTTAAAGAAGCACCAGAGGCCAATTTGGTCCTTCTGTCACATGAGAACTCACTAAGCAGACACCACCTTCAGTTGTGGTGGCACTTAACCTTTAATCCCAGCACTCGGGAGGCAGAAGCAGGTAGATCTCTGTGAGTTCAAGGCCAGCCTGTGCTACATAGTGAGTTCCAGACTGGCAAGGGCTATAGAGTGGAAGAGGACGAGGAGCACAGTGCCCATGAGATAGGCAGTAGGCCCTCACCAGATACCAAATCTGCCAAAGCGCAAACAGAATAAACACTTAATTAAAGAATTCCAAGTCAGCAAGATGACTCAGTTGGTACGGTGGTTTGAATAAGGATGGGCTCGGAGGTTCCAAGAGCCCGAGCCAGGCCCAGTGTCTCTCTCTTCCTGCTGCCTGATGATCCAAGTGTAGAACTCTCAGCTACTTCTGCCTGTGTGCCACCAGGCTCCCTGCTGTGACAATAATGAACCAAACCTCTGAAATTGTAAGCAAGCCCCAATTAAATGTTTTCTTGTATAAGAACTGCCATGGTACAGTGTTTCTTCACAGCCATAGAACACTGACTAAGACAGTTGGTAAAGGTATTTGTCCCCCAAGCCTACATTTACTCCCTGAGCCCACATGGTAGAAAAGATCCAACTCTCAAAAAAAGTTTCCCCCTAACCCCATACATGTACTGTGCTACACACTCATGTGTGCGTCCAAAATAAATGAAAATTTCAAAAAAATTAGAATTTATTTGTGAGTGTACATATAGACATACACACCACACACACAAAGAGAAAGAGAGAGAATTCTTCTATAGAAAGTCTGCAGGTTCTCTGTGAGCATCCGCACCTCTTAGTTAGAATGTAGCTTTTGAGGGTGGTTGCTGTTTTGCTGTGCCAATCCATTCCAATCAACGGTAACAAAAATACCATCAACTGCACTTGCCAAGCAAAAGTGACAAAATTAGCATGAACTGCACATGTGACCCTGGATTCAATCCCAAGCCGGCAAATAACAATTGAACATAGACAAGGTAACTAACTAATAAGGAAGGAATTTATTTCTCAGAATTCTGGAATCAGGAATTTCAAGACCAAAGAACCAATGGGTCTGATGTCTGCTGAGGGCCATCCCTCACACTTACAGCCGTCTTCTGCCCCCTCCCATGGAAGCTGCAATGAACAAGCTGGCCAGGTCCTTTTCCATAAGAGCAACTCCTCCCGTACCTCCCATGCCTCCCACGCAGGAGTTCAGAGCCCTCGTGATCTCCCTACCTCCCCAAGGAGCCAGACTGCAGATGGGTGAATTTGGGGGAGAAAATAAACATTCCATAGAACATAGTACTACAATCAAAATTAGAACCATGCCTAGGTTTCGGGCCTTAAAACAACGATCACTCCTATCATTCTGTGGCCTTGTGATTGGGGCTGGGCTATGCCGGAAGGTTCTTTGGCAGCCAATGTGCCTTCAGGAAGCAACTGCTGCCGCTCAGGCGTCTAGCAGCCGATAGGGCCTGATGGGTGACCGGCCACGTGTCTCTGGTGTCTAGCAAGCTAGCATAGGCTTCTTCATGGTGGCTAGACTCCAAAGTCGGTGGAAGAGAACCAGTTCCAATGCTCCAGCGCTTTTCTAGCCTTAGCTTGTGTGAGGTTTCTCTAACGTCCCAGTGATGGAATCCAGAATCAAGAACTGCCAAACTGGCCCACCTCTTCATGTTTGTTTGGTTTTTAATTCTACTACACAGCTCACACTTTTCTGGGAGGATCTATGACCTCATAACTTCACATTCTCTATCTTCAGAGCTTAGAGAAGCAATCCAGGCAACCTTTGGTTTTTGGGTTTTTTTCTTTTCTTTCTTTCTTTCTTTTTTTTCTTTTTTCTTTGTTTTGGGGGGGTGAGGTAGGGAGTGTCTTTTTGGTGGTTCTGTGAACATCCAACTAAAAATGATTCTTAAAATGTAGCATGAAGGAAGTGGAATTTTTTTTTAATTAGGCTTCAGCAGAATTTTTAAAAGAATCTTTCTTTTCTTGAGCTGCCTCTCCCTTGTTATAAATTATAACTCCACCCAGTGGCACACCACAGCCAGCCCGTCTCTCCCTCCCGCCCTTCCACTGCGCTGCTGGCTTGGCAGCCCATACTCAGTTCACATTGCTTGAGGAGAAAAGACGTCCCCCTTCCTGCTCCCCTCACCCCCTCCCTCCTTTCTCCACCCCTGGAGCTCACCCTTCGCTCACCCCTGCTCCTCATGGCTCTGGCGGCCCTCCAAGGGGCAGGAGTTAGAAAAACCCATTTGCTGTAGGGCTGTCTGTTCAACCCTGCAGGTTGCACGCTGCACACGATGGCTCTGAGACCTAGCCAGAACATTTTAAAATGGGTGACAGGAAATTCATCTTAAAGACAATGTGTACGAAAGCACATTTAAAGACACCTGTGAACTTGACACGGCTAGCTCAGCGCATGAACTCACGTCACGTTTATGGAATATTCCCTATGCTCCAGGTCCCTTACAGCCTTGTGGGAGAGACAGACACCTGACAAGAATTTCCGTTAATGAATGTCAGCTCATTGTGTCAGTGGGTGTCTCGAGAAGCTAGTTGGTGCCCAGCCTAGGAGACTGAGACTTTTATTTCTTTTTTTTTTCCTTTTTTTATTGTTAAAAGAAAAATTTACATTTACTCCCCTTGTCCCAGGCCCTCCCGAACCCCAATACCCCAGCCACCGTCCCCTTGCTTCCTTAAGATGGGGCAGGATACCCTGCCCTGTGGGAAGCCCAAGGCCCTCCCCGCTCCATCCCAGTCCAAGAAGGTGTGCATCCATATAGAATAGGTTCCCAAAAAGCCAGTACATGCAGAAGAGATAGGTCCCTGTGCCATTATCATTGACTTCTCGGTCAGTCCCCATTGGCAGCCACATTCAGAGATTCTAATTTGGTCATATGCTCATTCAGTCCTGGTCCATCTGGATTTGATGAGCTCCCAATAGATCAAGCACACCATCTCAATTGGTGGGCCAGTCCCTCAGGGTCCTGACCTTCTTGCTCATCCTCTCCCTCCCTCCGCCCCTCCACTGGACCCTGGTAGCTTGAGACTGAGACTTTTCATGGCAATGTTATCTCATGTGGGCTAGGCCAGTGCTGTGCTGTAGAAAGAGAGTAGGGACATAATGTTAGCTTTCTCAGCATATTACAAAAATAAAAATCAAACAGGTGAAAACCATCCTATAGTTCATTTCATTCAATTCAACATGTCCAAGATATTGCCATTTCACTGTGCAATTAATATAAAATTATTAATGAGATGACTTACATTCTTTTTATTGTACCATCTTTGAAATCCGGCTTTTATTTTATACTCATAGCCCATCTCCATTTTAACGTCAGGTTTTCCACAGTTAAAGTAAAATGTAGTCCCTATTGAAGCAATTAAGTTGTGTTTAACAGAAACATATTTTATGTTGGTTTGGTTTAAAATTTGTAATTGAAATGAAATAAGGTAGAAAGATTCAGTTCCTTACCAGTGTGGCTTGCCAGTCAAGTGTCTCAGCATCTGTGTGTGGCCACTGAGTACCAAACTGGAGATCAGGAGTCTGAAAGAATAAGCAGATACAAGCCCATGGAAGGAGATTAGAAAAGAAGACAAGAATCGGTATGGATAAAAGCCCGTGGCATCATGTTGATTTAGAAACACTAGTGTGTCTTGAGAATAACGGGGTCCTGGAAACTCTATGGCCACAAAGCCATCCTGAACTGGTGGCTTTCTGATTCTTGTTTTATGGATTCAAATAATCTAGTTCACTCAACACAGATGGTAAATTTTAGAAAGAAGGTTATTATAAATCCATAGGCGGGAGCAAGAGAGGAATACAGAGTTGGGGCGGGGGTGGCTGACAGAGTTTCTATATAGCAGTAAGGGGCCCAGGAAATAGGACATCATTGAGGCTCTGTAGCTTTTTAAAGCATTTATGACAGAAGCTGGGGTGAAGCACAGAGAGGGGAAAAGCTGGTCAGTCCAGTTGGCCCAACCACAAGTTGCCCAGTCATGTACTTGTGTGTAGCCTCTTGGCAAGGGCACTGCTTAGGAGATAACAAGCAAGAACAGAACTCTCTTCTGGCCTCCAGGACATTCTGGGAACTGTTGCTTTGAGGTCCCTGCCCTACTATTTCCTGTCATCATCAGCATGGGGTTTAGAATTCTAAGCAGTTTAATATTTTTACGACCCAGTAGAGAAGACTAATGATGGTCTAAAAACCAGGGATGGCATCTCATTGTTGTGACCAAATGCCTGACGAGGAACAATGTGGGGACGGAAGGGTCTGTTCTGGCGTGTGGCTTAAGAAGATGCAGTCCACCACGGTAGGAAGGCACGGGAGAATTCATGGCAGTGAGAGACTTGTGACTGCCTGCTCACATGTGCGTAGACTGGGAAGCAGATATTGTTTGGGACCAGGAGTAGGAGTGGACTATGACTCTCAAAACCCACCCTCCATTGACTCATATTCCCCAGCTAGGCCCCAAGTTCCAGATGACTCCACAATCTCCCAAAATAGCTATAAGCTAAGGACCAAGTGTTCAAAGTCATGAACCTATTAGGGATATTTTATATCCAAACTATATCAGACAGGACAAACAAAAAAAATAACCATAAAAGTCTTTGAGTCTCCAAAAGAACGAAAAGCTACATATTTTGTAAGCATATACTCAATATGGGGCCAATTAGACACAAAGAAGAATTTTCTAGACTAGTCCCTACTACAGCTACTGAAATCCATAGCAGCACATCCACCCACTTGATAGTTTAGGATGAAGGTTCTGTAAGTCAACATCTGAGATAAGGAAGCTTACTTTAAGCAAAACAAAGTATAAAGCAGATGACACATGAGTTTTCAACATATCACTACAACTCCACGAGGTTCAAAAGGATGTTGACTAGCTCACAGGGAACATCTCAGCATTAAAACAGACTGGAGAGATGGCTCAGTGGTTAAAAGCACCGGCTGCTCTTCCAGAAGACCAGGGTTCAGTTCCCAGCATCCACATGACAGGTTACAACTGTCTGTAACTCCAGTTCCAGGGTTTCTGACACCTTCACACAGACATACATGCAGATAAAACACCAATGAACATAAAATAAAAATATAGGGAAAAAACAGGGAAAACAGTCCAAGTTGTTGGCATGGCAAGTGCTCAAGTATAACAAGTGTCCATCTTTCTTCCTCCACCCCTCCCTCCCACCAACCCCGTCAATCTGTCATATGTCTCATCCTAAGCCTTAATACCCTGGGAATCACTGAGCATCTCAATCTGATGTCTGAGCCCTGTGCTTCTACGTTTATGTTAAATGTTTAGGACTGCCTCTGCACTGTTCCTCTAGGTCAGATTCCTGAAAATTAGACAACACGACCATCCCAAGACACCACCCATCCCTGAGGAAATGAGTGTAGCTGATGACACAAATTATGTTGCCCAGCTCAAATCATTTGGGGCTCACAGTTGGAGTGAAACAGAAAGTGCGTGGGCCAAACGGGGTTGTCATCCCTCGAAAGAGCTGGATCTGCTAAAGATAGGGTTAGGGGACCTGTGTGCTGAGCAGCAATCAACACGTCACCTGCAGCCCACCCCTTTGGCACCTCGGCATCCATTCATACTTACCTGCAATAGAAACTTTCACAAATGCCTGTGAGCACCTAAAAATTCATGCCACTCGAACAAAAGGAACCAAGAAGCTTCAGGATGCTGCAGCCTCTGTGAGTCCTCTTCTTGAAGTTCAGACATAATTTCTTATGGTCCAGCGACCTGCAGTTAAATTAGGTTGTCTAGCACTGAAATAGCCAGGGTAAGAAAGAAAAACAGACTGCAGATAGTAACAACAATGATAAACTATTGGGGGTGGGGAATAGGAAATAGCGTGTACCACATTCTAGACAACAGGAGTCATTGAAACTCCTCACAGTAGACAGACTTCTTGGCACACAGTAAAGACCAGGAAATACCATCTCTGTTGATTTGTCCTCGGTGAACATATCTGAGAGAGGTGTAGCACCAAGGAGTAGTGCCCCTGGAGCTTCTCCTTATGGTCTGATGCACATTTGAGGATGCCTCCATCAGTTTTAAGAACATCAGGTGGTTTATGAGAGACTGGGTGTTGTGAGAACTAGGAGTTTATTTCGTGGTCCCGGAATCTGGAAAGCACAAGACCAAAATGATAAGAAATTCTGTACCTGCCAAGGGCCTGCTTCCTGATTCATAAATGGCCATCATTTTCCTCTGTCCCCACTTAGTAGTGGGAACAAACAACCTTTTTGGTGGTGGAGGTTGTAAAAATCTCTCAGGCCCCTGATATGAGGGTTTCTAATTCCAATCATGAAGGTCCTTCCTCACCTGATCGCCCCAAAGCCCCACTTCCCAGTGCCACCATCAGCCTGGTGGTGAGGATTTTAACCTATGAATTGTACACGCCCAGTCTAGAAAGAGGAACCGGACGCGTCCTAAAGATGGCCCCGACAGGTCAGTAACTTTAGAATCATCGGGCCCTTTCTTGGAGTTTCTCTGGCAATGCACAGCTCTCGTAGGGTTTCGGGTTGCTTTTGTTGTTGTTTATCTTTTTGCTCCTAGACAACGCTACCGAGCTGTAATCAAACCCAGAGATTTTGTTCGATCATACACTTTAAAGCTAGGAACGTCTGTTTTCTAGGAAAAGCTCTCATGCTTTGTCTATGCTCCAAGCCTATTAGTTTTCAGACTTTAAGGACTCAACTAATAATGTGAAATGAACTTTACTTCATGATCCAATGTACAATTCTGCACGCACTGTGTATACTATGACCAAACCACAAGCTTCGTGCTACAGTATTTATTGTCAGTGTCTGTGGCCCACGCAGTTTTGTCCATTTTGTTTTTAAGTAGTTATCTAATTTATTTTTTTTATAATTTTGAGATATAATGGAATCCCAACATTCGCCCTTCTTTTTTCTTCTCTCCAATCCCTTCTATGTGCACCTCCTCACCAAACTCGTGGCCGCTTTTTCTGTAATTGCTATTGCACATACCTTCCTTGACTAAACCAGTGTGATCCCTAGCTGCGTTCTAAATACTTATCCTTATGCCCATAGTTCCACTTTTAAAATAAGGAGAGAACGTGAAGGTGAAGCTGGGCACTGGTCAGGGCCCAGCAGGTTGAGCTATAGCCCGCTAATGGGCCACACCCAGGGTGTGAAAGAGCTGTTTAGCTTAGGTCCCTCCCTGCATTTTAGCATCTGCTTCAAAGGAAATGGAAACAATGGTCTTGGGAAGAGGGTTTTGCTTTTTTATTTTTTTAATAGAAAGGTCCTTGTCATTCACCTTTATACTACATCTAGTCAGAACTTTGTGAAACATATGGATGGATTTTTTCTTTCTGTACCAGAGAGTATTTACAGAGCAGATGACAGGAGAAGGCAGGTCAATCTTTTGCTGCATTCTGATCTCATGAAGAACACTGTTGCCATGTAACCCCCATAAAAGGGAGACACAGGATGATTGTTCAAGGCTGTCTTGAAATACACAGTGAGATGAGATGAGGAGAGAGAGAGAGAGAGAGAGAGAGAGAGAGAGAGAGAGAGAGAGAGCAATTAGCAATTTCTGGATATTAACCTGTATTTAAGATAGAAAATGCAGCTTTCAAGCCCCGAATGACCCCTGAGTCAGAACTGTCAACCATCCTGTGTGGTAGACACAGGCCGAAAGGCTCTCTCTTGGCAAAACCCTGGCCCCCTCCCTTTCTGCTGGGAGAACAGGCCATGCTCTGCCCATCACAGTACTTTATTGAAACCTATCAGCAATGGCCATCTCATTCCAACGTTCTGAGTGCTTTCCTCCAAATAAAGATGAGATAGGTACCCAGGCTGCTTTCCTAAATACAAAAAAAGACAAAAACAAAAGCAACAAAAACAAAATAAAACCCCACACTTTCCCTCTCTTTGTAACTAATGACCAAATCTTTCTGCCTGAGTCAAACACCTTCACTGGCCATGACTGGCCTCCCCCACTTGCTGTTCCCCACAATACTTCCGGTTGACACTTCCTTCCTCATTCTGAGGATTAGCCTCATTTCTGCAAGCCATCTTCATTCTCAGGAGGATACCTTGAAGAGAATAACTTCCAGACAATCCCTGCTAATGAGCTCGTGGGAATTCTCAAGGAACCCCTTTTCTCTAGAGTGTGTGGATTTCACAAGGTACAAGCAATCCCCAAGATCCTAAACGTATCGGGGCTGAAGCTAATGAGGAAGGGAAGAGGTGGGGACAAACCTTTAAGAGGGAGATGACCCTGGGTTTCAGTTCTGGCTCCATCACACATGATGGGAACTTAAATTAGCCCTCCATCTTCATTCTTCCCTTCATTATGATAAAGTACACGAGGCAGAGGCAGCTTAAGGGAGAAAGGTCTTGTAGGGACTCACCGTTAGAGGTTAGAGAGCATCATGGTAGAGAGTCGGGAGCTTGAGGCAGGTGCTCACTTGGAATCCACAGTCGGGGAGAGCAGGAAATCCACGCTGCTGCTCACTCTCAGTTCTCCCATTTATACCAATCAGGACGCTGTCCCTGTGAATGGCACCACTCACAATGGAAACTGGACCCTGGCCCTGGAGGCTGGCCATCTTTCGACCTTAATTATCGTAATCATGCAGCTGACGAGTAACACTGACCTGAACGTGCTCAAATCTTGTTTCCCCTTCTATAATGGTGGAATAATGTTTTCTAAAATTGTAAGTGGAAGATGCAAAGTATCCAGCACTGGACTTTCCCCAGAACAGGTACCCCAAAATGTTCATATCATCATACTAGATGCTAAGAGAAGGTAGGAAGTGTGGAGCACTGGATGAAGCTTTTAATGGCTTGAATATCAAAGATTCCCCCACAGGCTCGTGTTTTGAATACTTGGGGCACAGGTGGTGTTACCATTTGGGGAACTTATGAAGAGCTTGGGAGGCAAGGAGTTGGAGAACATAAATCACTGGTGTATCCTTGGAGGTTACATATAAGGATCCCCCAGGTCTGCTCCTCTCTCTCAGCTTCCTGTCTACCTCAGAGTAAAGGCTTCTTCTGTAACCCACTCTGCTGTGGGATAATGCTCTTGTACATGTAAAGATCTGACACTTGTATTGGTTTAATAAAACACTGATTGGCCAGTAACCAGACAGGAAGTATAGGTGGGGTGATCAGAATTCTGGGAAGAGGAAGGGCAGAGATGCAGTCATAAGAAAACAAGATGAGAATGCCTCATTAAAAATAGGTACCAATCCACATGGCAAAACATAGACAAGAATTATGGGTGAAGTTAAGTTGTAAGAACTAGTTAGTAATGAGCCTGAGCAATAGGCCAAACAGTTAATAATTAATATCAGCCTCAGTGTATTTATTTGAGACTGAATGGCTGTAGGACCGGGCAGGACAGAAACCTGTCTTCGCCACTCCCACCCTCATGACACTCTGCCTGAGCAGAGGGACCAAGTAACTGGACCAAATCCTCTGAAACCACAAGCCAAAATAACTTTCTTCCCAGAAGTTGTTTCTCAAGTATTCAGTCTAGAGAACAAGCATGGATAACAGCTTTACCACCATGTAACCTTGAGGAAGAGTGGACCTTGGGCCAGTGGGTCAGACCCAATCAGCTCCTTCTAGGCACAGATTCAGCAAGGACTGCTAATGAAGATGATGGGTAGCCCATATCAGGGTCAAGTTTCTACGGCAATTGGTGCTGATGGTTCTGTTGGCTTCTGAATTGATGCTCAACAGAGATGCCTGGAGAGAGATGCTGAACACAGATCCTCTGTGCATCTGGACTCTTCTGGAACAGTCACAGTAGGTGCCAGGATGTCAGAGTGGAGACAGTGGTCACCTTTGGTCTATGAGCTGCTCCGTGACCAAAATAGGCCAGTTATCTACTGTGGGAGGTGGAGCCGGCTCCTTACAGAAAAGCCCCAAATGAGACTACCCATTTTTTTTAATAACTTAAGGGGTGATTAATGAAGAACATTAAAAATTCAACTTTCAGTTAACAAAATTCCAACTTTTCATCAATGGCATTACCAAACATACTCAGAAAATGTGTCACATGAAAAAAAGAGAAGACAGGGCCAGTGAGATGGCTCAGTGGGAAAAGGTGCTTGCCACCAAACCTAAAGACCTAAGTTCAAACTCTGGAACCCTGAAGTAGAAGAACAAATTCCTGCAAACTCCTGCATGCTATACTTTGGCCCTTACTTGCATGCTATGGCTTGACCACCCACACCTACACACATGTATAGATAGATAGATAGACAGACAGACAGACAGATAGATAGACAGATAGAAAATAAATTTAAACAAAGTCACAGAGAAACCCTGTCTTGAAAAATAAAAAAAAAGAAAAAGAAAATAAATTTAATACTTTTAAATAAATAAATGGGGTGTCATGTGTGGTGGAGCCATCTATAACCTAGCCCTGGGGAGGAGGCAGGAATCAGGAGTTTAAGGTCTTCCTTGACTACATAGTGGGTTCAGAGCTACCCTATGGTATATGAGGCACTATTTCTCCCTCCCCAAAACCACACAAAAAGTAACCTGTATACAGAATCTATTTCTCTGGAAGTATTTTCAAACGCAACTCAATTATAGAGAAAACCACTTGATTTATGCCTGGTACTTTTGAAATATCAAAAGGGACACATGTTTTATTGCAGCAATGGGAGCTAAGCTTTCTGTGTTTGTTTTTTCATCCTGTTATCTCTTCTAGAACATTCCTTCCTGTGCATTTGTGGCAGTGCTTTGCCTCTTCCCAGTGGTTCACAGAGTGGGTGTATGTGATTATAGCCTATGATGTTCTTGCTTAATTATAATTACTCACATTAAAGCAACGCTTTAGAAGATACCTCATTCCCCAGGCTCTTACACGGACATGGGTGTGGAGAGACGTGGCTCATATATCTTACGGGTTGGGATTTTTAATTTCTGGGAGGTAGCTAGATGGAAGCTAGCAGAAGCTTTTGCACTTCCTCAGGCTTTTTGCTAACCCTCAATTAGAACTCATTCTTAATTTCCCAGCCCAATTTACTAACCTTCAGGATATGGTGAAAGAGCTCATCCAGTTCCTCCCTAGGAATGAAAAACGCCTTTCTTTTTCCCTTCTCATCTCCCTGCCAGCTTCCCTGCCTTCTGGTCTCCCTTCTCCTCCTGTTTTACTGTGACTGCTCCTGTCCCTCCTGCTATCTTCCTCCTGTCACTCTTCTCTCTTTATTCCTTCCTTCTTCTCGCTCCTTCTTTCCTTTCTCTTCCCTTCCATCGCCCCTTTTCCCCACCTCACCTGCTTTGCTGCTGTTGTGCAGGTTTCTCAATCATTTGGAACCTGTGTGCAGGGCAAAGGGCAAACTTTGAAGAACTGTAAGGCAGTGATAGACAAGGGTGCAGCTTCTGCACCCCATGAAAGCCATGCATGAGGCCCATTGCAGAACCGTAAAGGTGACTTGCTATATGAAAAATAAGCCTTTGACATTTTTTAAAAAATAACTCAGTTACGTAGTTCTGGACCATGTGCTTTGTAGGTGACATCATGTCATGATTTCAAAAGGATGGACAAACTTGGGTTTTGGTTCTGCTGTTTGTAGCATGACTCCAGGGTGTTCCTTGCTCAAGACTTGCAGCAAACCTACCTGCTCAGTCAGGCCCTACGGCAGCAACTGGGGATCCATCACCAGCATTGCCAGAGTAGAGCAAAGATGGTGGTGGTTGAGCTCACATTTCCTCTGCACTCTTCTCCTACTTCCACATTCCTTTCCATCAGTAGGCAAAAAAAACATGTTGTTGTTATTTTTTCCCTTTTTAATTCTGAAACCAAGCTTGGTGGCACACACTTATAAGCCCTACACTCAGTAGGTGCAAGCGGTAGGATCAGAAGTCCAAGGTTACCCTCAGCTACATAGCGACTTTGAACCTGGGGCATGAGACTTTAAAAAAATACATTCTAGCCTGGCGGTGGTGGCGCACGCCTTTAATCCCAGCACTTGGGAGGCAGAGGCAGGCGGATCTCTGTGAGTTCGAGGCCAGCCTGGTCTACAAGCGCTAGTTCTGGGACAAGCACCAAAACTACAGAGAATTGTCTCAAAAGAAGAAGAAGAAAGAAGAAGAAGAAGAAGAAGAAGAAGAAGAAGAAGAAGAAGAAGAAGAAGAAGAAGAAGAAGAAGAAGAAGAAGAAGAAGAAGAAGAAGAAGAAGAAGAAGAAGAAGAAGAAAGAAAGAAAGAAAAAGAAAAAATACATTCTACCAGGTGGTCCTGGTACAACCCAGCACTCAAAAGGCAGAGGCAGACGGATCTCATGAGTTCGAAACCAGCCTGGTCTACAAAGCAAGTTCCAGGACAGCCAGGACTACATACAGAGAAACCCTGTCTTGAAAAAAAAGATAAAAATTAAAAATAAAAATTAATAAATACATTGAGTCAAGTGTGGTAGGGTACATTTTTAACCCAGTACTCAGGAGACAGAGGCAGGTAGATCTCTATGAGTGCAAGGTCAGCCTCATCTACATAGACCCTGTCTCCAAAAAGAAAGGAAGGGAGGGAGGGAGGGAGAAAGGGAAAAAGGAAGGAAGGAAGGAAGAAAAAGAAAAGAAAGAAAAAAAATGAAAAGAAAATTCAAGACAGGAGACTGCTCAGTGGTAGAGAGCTAAGTATGCATGAAGCCCCAGCTTCCAGCACCACAAACTAATAATAATAACAACAACAACAATCACAGCTGGGTGGTGGTGGCACACGCCTTTTATCCCAGCACTTGGGAGGCAGAGGCAGGTGAGTTTGAAGCCAGCCTGGTCTACAGAGCAAGTTCCAGGACAGCCAGGATTGTGACACAGGGAAACACTGTCTCAAAAAACCAAACCAAACAAAAACAAAAACCAACAACAATCACTAATCCATCTGCTGTAGCCGATTGTCACCTTTTTAGTTCATGAGACCAGGGACCCACAGCTCACTCTTGCTCAGGCTCCTTGTTTCCCTACTGCCCAGTTTCCTTTCTTCTTATTTGGTTGACTTCTCTGTACCCACCTTTGTCTCCTTGCTCCCATCCTGCCTCACCCCTTCCCTTCCACTGACTTCCTTGCTTTCCTCCCTCTGGTCTTCCTTAAGACGGGCTGCTGCGGATAACAGAAGCAGAGAAAGACTGCACATACAGAGGAAGTTTGTCAAGCAGGTTCGGAACACTCTCCAGGGAATTCATTTTATTCTTCATTTTGTGTGTGTGTGTGTGTGTGTGTGTGTGTGTGTGTGTGTGCGCGCGCGCGCACCCACACATGCACACATATGGAGAGTGCATTCTCCTGTCATGGCATGTATTTGAAACCAGAGGACAATCTGTGAGAGTTCAGTCTGTCACTGTGTGGGTTCTGGGAAGGGAACCGAGGACATCAGGCAAAGGGCATCAGCACCTTTGTCCACAGACATCTTTCCAAATCAGTTTCCCTGGATTCTAAACAAGGTACCCCTAAAACTAATGAGCAGGGCTAGAGAGATGGCTGGGCAGTTAAGAGCACTTGCTGCTCTTCCAGAGGACCTGAGTTCAGTTCCCACCACCCACACTGGGTAGCTCTCAACCACCTGTGATTCCACCTCCAGGGGATCTGACACACCCTCCTGTGGGTACCTCCGTACACATGTGCACGCAAGCATGTGTGCATTCAGACACACACACACACACAATAAATAAGTAATATTTATTTTTTAAAAATCTCCTAGGCCTCAGTTTTCCTACCTTCAAAATGAAGGTTGGTAAGTGCTATAATTCAGGTGTGCCTTGAACTTCTCTCTATGGCCGAGTACCCCAGAGCTTAGGAAGAGGGAAGTTTTCATTTTAGATTTGTTTTGTTTGTCGAGATAGGGTCTCCTGTAGCCCAGGCTGGCTTCAGACTTCTTATGTAGTGGAGGATGGCCTTGGCCACCCTGTCTCTGCCTCCCAAGACCTGGGACTGCAGATGTGCCTCAACGGTTGCGGTCTGTAATCAACTAGGTCCATTACTTTGAGCCTTGGATTGAGGCTGAAGGCCACGACAGTAAGAATGTGAGCAGGAGGGACAAGGACCAGGTATAACATTCAGAGCACATCCCCAGTGTGCTTCCTTCAGCTAAAGTTTCCACGACCGCCTAGCTTCCAAGTATTCAACACTTGAGCCCATGGGGCACATTTCTTAGGGAAGTCATAGTATGTCCCACCTGAAGTTCCATGCATTAAAGGACTGGTAGCCGCTGTAGCTGTGTTGAGGTGATGGGATCTAAAAGAGGCGGGGCCTAGTAGGAGGTGGTTAGACCATGAGAACACCATCCTTGAAAGGAATGAATACTGGACTGGTTCTCTTGAGAACTGGTTCTTATAAAACAAACTTTCCTCCTCATCCCAACACCTCTTTCATAAATGTCCTTGCCATAATGATGCCACCCTCGAGAAGACCTTAACCAGAGCCGAGCAAATGCCAGCACCTTGCTCTTAAACCTTCAAGATTCCAAACTAAGCCTTTTATTCTATGGAAGTTCCCCCACCTCTGATACATGGGTCCAGCAATGCCAATAGACTCCAACAGTAATGCATCTTGGAGATTCTGTCACTGAATGAAACAGCAAACACAACAAATGCTTCGGATATATTAGACTTACGGCAAATATTAGTTTCCTTTTTCTGCCACCCGTGCAATTTGTGAAGTCTTAGGAAGATAAATAAACAAGCTTGGCAGGTGATGCCTATGAGAACATCGTATTTTGTGTATTGGATTATATATAGGTTGGCGTCGCGGATGGTAAGAGCCTCCAGGTCAATTTTCATTCTGAGAGTGCTGAAGCCACTGCCTTTAGTTCTTTAATGTTTAAATAGTGCCTGCTTTCCTGTAGCTGGCACGCTTGTTAGACCTCCCATTACTGTACTTATTTATTTATTTTTAATTTCACTGCCCATGCACAGAGCATCCTCACGGGCGCTGGGAGAAACAAAATGGGATAAAATGAAAGTGCCCCTGAACACGTGCAGAAACGCTGGCCTGTCCCCAAGGTGACAACAGTTTGGTACATGTCCCTCACATCTTAATTCACGCGCACAAGCTTGTAGATTAAGTTTGTGAGTCTGAGCACTGCACTCCCTGTTGTTTCGTGTTGTCCTGTTGTTGGCTTCCTTGGTGGCTCAAAGTGCTGGGAAGGGTTCCTCTTTGCCAGTATCTACAGCTCCATCCTGTCTTTTCCAGATGCCTCGGGCTATTCTGTAACCCTCCCTTTATGACTTAAACCTCTAATATGCCGTATTGTGTGGCAGGTACTTCCTTCCTAAGTTAATGACTAGAGCGGGGTCAGTGACATAGACCTGTCATCCCAGATACCTGGAAAGCTAAGGCAGGAGGATCGAAGGAACCTCCGGTTTACAGAGTAAGTTCATGCCCAGCTGGGAAAACTTAATGAGATGAGACGCTGTCTTGAAATAAGAAGTAAAAGAGGATTGGAAGTATAGCTGAGTTAGAGAGGTCTTGCCTAGCACGCTCAAGGCCAGGTTCAGTCCCTGGTCCTGAAAACCTATGGCAAACAGTAAAGGTTGAGCGTGTGGGTGATCCATATGTGTCACTAACCATTCCCCTACTGACACACATGTGTCCCTACCCCCGCTGCACACTGCAGTCGGCATCCTTCCACCTGCCTGTCGTGTGTACACGCTTCTCCAGGGGAAGTCCTAAGAGGCAGAATTGCTGGGACAAGGAAGACTGCCTTTTCTAAATAATCAACATTGCCAGAAAGTCTTCCAAAGGCTGTGGCGCCAGTCTACAATCCTATTAATAATACCTTTTCCTGAGTAGCTTTCGACAACATGTTTCCAAAATAATTGTATGTGGCTTCTTTCTGTTTTGCCTTTAGAGAAAGAAGAGGAAAGGTAATAATTAATGAGGAGTAAAAGGGGCGACAGAAATTCATTCATTCATCCGTCCATTCATCCATTCATTCAGTCAGTCACTTTTCCAGTCAGGGATTTTCTTCTAAGCCTGGTTCTAAATATTAAATACATAAGACAAACAATTCACCCTAGAGGGGTTCGTAGACTAGATATACATCTCAATTTCTTAATTCTTCAGGTAAAGCAGCAAAAAGGCAATGAAAGACACAATCCTAACTTAATCAGGACAGGAAACATGAGCCATAAAGATTTTTTTTTAAAGTTTTTAATGAAAAAAATGATTTTAATTCACTCATTCCATACACACACGTGGAGGTCGGAGGGCAGCTTGCCGACTCAGCCCTCTCTTTCATCATGGAAGTCCTGGGGATGGAACCCAGGGGTTTGTGTATGCTAGGCAAGCTCTCTGCCAACTGAGCTACAGCCCCAGCCTCAATTTTAGGGCGCTTGATGAGATCCAAATGTGGTGAGTGTCCTAGCTAATGTACTGGCATTACCTGTCCTGACTTACAGTAGCATAATGTTCTTGTTCTTGGGAAGAACATATTAAAGTGTGTAGGGTAAAATACACACACTTTCTCCACCTAAATCTTAAAAGGTTCCAAGAGTCTGGACTCCTCTACCTCAGAGCTGGTCGGTGGCTCTTTCTGTCCTGAGAATGGTCGGTGTCTTCCCTGATGATCTAGGAGCTAGTTACCATGGATGACCCCCAGTCACCTGGGCTACATCATGACAGAGGTGACCACAGGATCTTACACTTCAGTGTAAACCCAGCTAGTGGCTACCATGTTGGACAGCATAGATGAGAACATGAAGAAAAGAAAAAAAAATAATAAATAGCACAAAAATATAACTGATAAATTTATTTGAAGAGTGTGCAAAAAGTCTGGATTACTCTTATATTTTCTCTCAACCTTTGCATATTATTTTAAATTATATAATAAATGTGATGCCATAAGAAGAAAAATTGAAGTTAAAGTATTATTGAGATATCTTTTATTACAATTAAATTATCCCAACTGAGAGGTACTCAGTTAGTGGCGCAGCACAGTGGCAGAGTGCTCGCCTGCCATGCAACTAGGCCTTGGGTTTTATCACCAGCATGACAATTAGTTAACTAGCTAAGGTATACTAGGGAACTCGAGAGATGGCTCAGTGGAAAAGAGGACTTACTGCTCTTGCAGTGGACCCGAGTTTGGTTTCCAGCACCCTCATCATGGCTTACAACCGCCTGTAACTCCAATTCCAAGAAACCCAACGCCCTCTCTTGGCTCCAATGGGACCCGCACACATATGATGCACGTGAACTCATGCAGGCTCACACACGTACATTTTTTTTTTTAATTTATACTATCCATGGACCAAAGAGAGGGAATATTCAGGTGCTACTCCAGGTTGTAAAAATCACAGCCTTTTAAAATGTGACTTAGCTACAACACTCCTTGTACAAGCACATGGAAGGGAAAAAAAAACCACACAAAGATATTCTCTGCAGCTTTTATTTGCAGTAGCAAGAAATTGGCAGTGTTCAAGACGTTCAACGAGAAGACAATGGTTCAATGTATTTTGCTTTGCTCTTATTCTGGATTACTCTAAATCTCCCCAACAGATTGAGGCAAACACATAACGGCATGGAAAGATGCCTAAGATAGATTGGCAGGGAACGAAAAAGAGCAGTTTGCCCTAACAAAATGTTTACCCATGTTCCCAGACTTCAGTATGATTGAACGTGAGGCATTTTGTTCTTCTTTTCACTCCCTGGTGGTATAAACATGTACCCAGATGGCCATTCCATGCTTCCTTCTCACTTCCAGGACAGTGTGTGGTACTTTGCCTACGAGAGGCAACACTGTACTAGCAAGTAGGCATTGTGCTGGAAGTTCTTGAGAATGGGCTAACGTAAATGATCTGAACATGTTTAGGTAGGCAAAGAAGCCGGGCAGAGTAGTGCACGTGTGTGATTCTAGCCTCCAGGAAGCCAAGGCAAGAGGCTCATGAGTGTGAGTCCAGGTGAGGATTTGGAATGAGAGGAGGGAAAGAAGGAAGCCAGCGGGGGAGGAAACACGAACGGATGCTGTTTGTAGATTCCATTCATTCTCGACCGACAGTATTTTACAACGGATTTATTAGGCTGTGTCCCTATTGTAACTTGAGGTGTCTCAAAAGCCTGATTGCACTTTTCAGTAGAAACACTGAAACCACATCACACACACACACACACACACACACACACATCTACACATACACTCACGTGTCCCTTCACACAGTCATTCACATACATTTGTATATAAAGAAGGAACCTTCTGGAAAAACACACACGAAGCAGTTACCAGACCATTCTCTGAAATTTCTCGATGCGTGTGGAAAGACCACCCAGCTCCATCTCCTGAGTCACCCAGTTGGCTGTGGAGGGTCCTCCCTAAGGTGCCGCATGCTGTAGGAACAGGAAAGCGGCTGGGCGGCCAAAAATATCTCCAGAGCAGCGCTTGCCAGCTAGTTAGCTGCTCCCCTGAGCCAACACCAGCCCTGCGAACCATCCCTTTCCATGGCCTGCAGTTCTAGTCCGTGTAATAGCCAGTCCCCCTCCCCATGGCCACCAGGCCTGCAGGGCAGGCAGGGTCATTACTAAATTCCAATGAAGGGAGTGTTTATTATTGTTGTCGGGTTTGATGCTGATCCCAAAAGGACCTAATCAACAGGTAGCAAGACCTCCTGGGAGCAATTAGAAACCTCAGCTTTAACCCCCTTCTAACCGCAGCCAAGACAGCAGTCAGGCCACACTCTGCAGAACTGCTGTGACCAGAACAGTAGGGAGGCCCTGAAGGATGTGCTCATGGATAGTCTGAGAAGGGAGGCTAGAGGGAGCAGGCGTGTGTGTGTGTGTGTGTGTGTGTGTGTGTGTGTGTGTGTGTGTGTGTGTGTCTAAACCTCGGTTTCTCCAGTAATATACACCTCCTCATCCCCCTCCTCCTTTCCCTTCATGATCCTCACGCTTAAGTGTACCCTGTACCAGGCACACGAGGTTCAAACAGAAAGAAGCACAGTCCACGCCAGGCGAGGTGGTACATACCTATAACCCCAGTAGCAAGAAGCTGAGGCAGGAGAATAGCAAATTCAAAACCAGCCTGGGCTACATAATTAGTTCCAGGCTATCTAATGAGACCTTGTCTCAAATAAACAAATAAGTACATAGTGCCTGATCCTGCCTTCAAGATGTTCTCCGAACGGAAATAAAGACATCAGTACTACAGGAGGTAAATGCAAACAGATTTGACAAGCACACACCTCTGTGCAGAGATGCGGACAAGCAGCATTTCAGGATGAATTAGGAAGGTGTGCTTCTGATGTGTATCTGTGACAGCACCTGCTGTCTGGGGTCGTGGCTTACATTTCAATGTCTACTTCTACCATGGGTCACCTCTGAAGCTCCTTTCTCCTTGTCAATCAAGTTGGGTGCAAATGTATAAAAGCAATGAGTCGTTTTTAAAAATATTTCAGTATCTGCTTTTTTTTTTTTTTTTGCTATTATCAGCGACTCACCTGCCAACAGTTAGTTGGAAAGTTAGGTCCACCATTAACAAAACATAGTAATGATTGAGAAGATAACAGTGTCACGGGCCATTTATCAACACCCTTGTCATGACATTGCTATTTAATTGTCAACTGACAATAGCCTTGGACCCAGACCGAGCGAATGTACAGAAGCGTACTGGCATTATTGTCAAAGAACAGTTGATTAGGGTTTTGATTGCTGAAACTTTCCAAGGAAGGGCTCCTGTGTCAAGTGACAAGCGCTAGAAGACACTGTTGCTATTATACAGGCCAAGTGGCCCCACGTTTTCCAAGCTGTACAGAATTGCAACAGCCACTCTTCTTACTGTTGTGCAAGATTTCACATTTTGCGAAAACTAACTGCAAATGTCATTTTAGCTGGGTCAACTGATTTAACCAGACCCAAGAGTACAATAAAGGGAGTGACATTGGATGGGGACATGGCAGCCAATCTCACGCCTCAACCTTTTAAGTCCTTTGAAGATCATTTGCCCAAAGAGGAGGAGAATTTGTACGTTTCCAACTTGCTTAACCCTGGTATCATATCCTTCTGGAGCAAAAGTCCTGGAGACCAAAACTTGAGGCCCTACAAAAGCCAGCGCACATTTGAAGTCTTTCCGAGAGTTGGTGAAGACTTTGACTATCATTAGATTTGTTTTTTGTTTGTTTGTTTGTTTGTTTGTTTTTTAAAAAAGAGGAACGTTTGATTCTACAGGTCCTCATTTCACAATTTAACCAGCCCTGTAACCCTTGGCACCAAGGTGGAAAAACAGAACCAGAAGCAGACAAGATTCTTGCCCCCACTGAGTTTGGGCTATGACTGAAAAGAGGCAGAGATCACAGGAACACCGTCAGGAGAGTCAGGCGGTTGCTGAGGGTTGGAGAGCTAAGCATGGAGAAGGTCTTAACATGCCATGGGGACAGGATTCTGGGAAGGCTTCAGAGAACTGTGAAAAGGGATTTCTGTGATGGGAAAACTTTGGCTCAGACTGGTATTCCAAGAAGAGGAGAAAAGCACAGGGGTGAGGGATGGTAAATCAGTAAGCAGAAGGGCAAGGGGAGGGAGGAGGAGGCAGAGAGAAGTCTAGATCTAGGGAAATCAGCTCCATAAAGATCTTAGTCTGGCAGTGGTGGTGCATGCCTTTAATCCCAGCACTTGGCGGGCAGAGGCAAGCAGATCTCTGGGTTTGAGGCTTGCCCTGTCTACATAGTGAGTTCCAGAATAGCCAGGACTACACAGAGAAATTCTGTCTTTAAAAAAAAAAAAAAAAAAAAAGATGGAGGCTGGTGAGATGGCTCAGTGGTTAAGAGCACTAACTGGTCCTCCAAAGGACCTGAGTTCAATTCCCAGCACCCACATGGCAGCTCACAGCTGTCTGTAACTCCAGTTCCAGAGAATCTGACATTGTTATAGCAATGCGCATGAAATAAAGTTAAATAAAAAAAATTTAAAAAAACAAGAGGAGGGGGCACAATGAAGAACGTATAGGTATAAGCAATGAGGTATAAGCCATGAAAAAGTGGCTTAGAAAGCCATGAAGTGTTTTTTGCTAATGTTTATGTCTTTGGATGGTTTTCCTACATACGTGTGTTTATGTGTACTATGTGGGTGCCTGATGCCCTCAGAGGCCAGGAGACAGTATAGGATCCTCTGGAACTGGAGTTACAGACAGTTGTATGCTGCTATTTGGGGACCAGAAATTTAACCTGGGTCCTCTCGGAGAGCAGCCGAAGCTCTTAACTACTAAGCTATCTCTCCAGCTCCAGTGTGTAGTATTTTTAGTTAACAAAAAAAAAACAGTTTAAAAAACAAAGTATCCCAGGATGTATTGGAGTCAGAGTTCATGTCCTGGAGCACAGCGAATGGCTGGGAATGGTGAGCAGGCAGTTCTTAGCTCTCTTCATTCTGAGGACCCCTGTACTCTATCCACACTCTTCAGTGCCAGTCTGGTGGCGCCTGCCTTCAGGGAGTCCACTGTCAAGGGAAGAAACACTTGTACTTGATCACTCCACCAGACCGCGAGGGAATAAAACAGAGCTCCAGCAGGCTGTGTATAAGTACAGAAGTGGGTGAAGAAAATGTGGCCAAGGAAAGCTTCCTAAAGCAAGTGACATTTGAGGTGTAGGTTAACAGCTCATGAAGAGAAGGCAGATTTGAATCTATTCTAAAGTCAACAGAAACCCACAAGTATTTTCTCTAAAGAGCCTTTCTGTCTTTATGCTTTTACTTATTTTCAATGTTTTAGATTCATTTAGAGATAGATGGATATAGATAGATGATATAGATAGATAGATGATAGATAGATAGATAGATAGATAGATAGATAGATAGATAGATAGAGTCATAGATAGAGACATAGATTTAGATACAGTGTTTTCCCTGTATACATGTATGTGCAGTGCCTGCATAGGTCAGAAATAGGCATCAATCACCTGGAACTAGAGTTACAGACTGTCATGAACCGTTATGTGGGTGCTGAGAACTGAACCCAGATCCTTTGCAAGAACAGTAAGCACTCCTAACCACAGAGCCATCTCTCTAGCCCGTCTCCATGCTATTATATCACTGAGCCCATGAGCCATGAGCTAGCCTGCCTTCACTGGCAAATATTCCTATAGATAGCTAAAAAAAAAAAAAAGACAACATATTCTTTTCCTGACTGATTGGGTCAAATGACCATTTTTGTTGTTTTGTTTTTTTGTTTTTTCAAGACAGGGTTTCTCTGTAGCTTTGGAGCCTGTCCTGGAACTAGCTCTTGTAGACCAGGCTGGCCTCAAACTCACAGAGATCCGCCTGCCTCTGCCTCCCGAGTGCTGGGATTAAAGGCGTGCGCCACCACCATCCAGCAATGACCGTATTTTAAACCATAAGTGGCATCTATTTCCAAGGGTGGAGACTAAACATACCACACATCCCAATGATCATGGTAGCTCTTCCAGTGCCCTTCCTTCTGAAGACCCTTAACACTCCAGGTCAAGACAGGTTCGCTTAACAACCTGACATAAAAATTTCCTCTGTCTCGGTGGGTATGCCATTTCTTCTTCCAACACCTGTAGTCCCTGAGAAACAATGAGATAAAGGAGATTGAGGAGTCGGGACTTTCTGCTAACTTGAGATTTGGATTAAATCGCTAAACTCCTAGCCTTGCCTTCTACATATTTCTCTCAGTATCTTTCAGAACAACCCTAGCTGAAGCTCCAAAAGGACCACCTGTGTAAAAGGCTTTGTAGAGGGGGCACCCATAGAAGGTACTGCTACAAAAAAAAAAAAACAAACAACCCTAAAAACAATCACTGAGTTCCTGGAATTTTGTGGACCTTGTGAGTGGAACAGAAAAAGGCCTGAGACATAGTTCCTGGACTCACAGAGGAGTTCAGATATAAAAACAAGCGGACTGTAATACAATATGAAAAGTACATAACAGAGAAAGGTTCAAAGAGCTGTGGAAATGTGAATGAGGAGGCATTTAGTTCTCAACAAGTATCAGAGTGTGGGCTGCCAATGGGAGGAGAGATTTCAAGGTAGGGAGGGCTAGGACGGTCCTGGAGGCTGAGGTCACAGGTCGTGCTGATGGAGAGAAGTGAGACGAGTCTACTTTGGAATGCTCAGCTGTGGACAGTGATGGCAGACACAGAAGGGTCCTAGGATATCCTTGATTTAGGACCAGGACCCTCCACCCAATAGAACAGGGATCCAGTGAGGACCTCTACAAAGATGTAGATGAAGGAACACCAGGAGAAGGGGCTATATTTCTGAATCATATACCAGGTGCTGCGAACTACCTCAAGTACTTTATAGGCATTTAAGTACTTCTGGATTATTTCCCCCTTGACCTTGACAGCAGTCTCTGAGGGAGGGGCTTTACATGCTCCCCTTACAGAAGATGGAAGTAAGACTTAGAGAGGTTACACACTTTCCAATAGCTAGGGCTGTTACCTCAGGCTAGCCTAGGGTGTTTTTTCATTGTTTTGTTTTGTGGATTTCAGCCTTAGCAAATGAGATCAATTAAAAGGCATAATTGCCAAAGAGAGAATTCATCACTGAGCTTGGGGATGTAAAAAGTGTTTCAAAGGTGGAAAAATGTATACAAATGTTACTACTTGTCTGCAGTTAGGCCTGTAGTCAAGAAAGTCACCTGTTGAAGTCAGTGGACCTTTTCTTAAAGCACCAGTGTTGGGCCAGGCCTGCTAACGGAAAGCTAGAGTGACTTGCAGCAAAGGTGCTCATTCTAATTCCAAGTCCAAGAGAAGAAACAGGTAGCGGTGCAAAGGTATGACCCGAAGACTAGACAGAAAGGGCATGTCAGGAAGGAGCTAGAGAAAGCCTGAGGTGACTCAAGTCCTTAATCTAGAGGTACGGAAGTAAAGATGGGAGATACACCATGCAGGAGCAGCCTACTCAGGATGGGGGTGAGGACAACTTGAGATTTGATGATTAAAATCCAGAGGGTACCAGGAAGCCGTGTCACTAACTAAAATAAAGAAATTCTGAAATTGAAATTGGAAGGAATGCTGAGCATCTACATGGCACAGATAAAGATTTTTTTTTCTCACACAGGAGTGGTTCTCAGCTAGGGAAGATTTCCAGCCCCCAGAGGCTACTGGGCAATGTCTAAAGATGTTATGCTGTTGACAAAATTGGCTCAGGGGTTCTAGAGGCCTCTGGCTGGCATTTAGTGTGTAATGGCCACCGATGTTATGATGTGGGAGACCTCCATGACAAAGAAGGGTGTGGTTAGCATGTCCCAACAGTGCCCCACTTAAGAGACCCTGTTAGAACTCCTCTCTAAGTTCTATGGTGGTGGCATACAGCTTTAGTCTCAGCAGGGAGGAAGAGGCAGGTGAATCACTAAGTTGAAGGCCAGCCAAGGGGTAGAGACAGGTGGATCTCTAGAGCTCTCTGGCCATCTAGCATGGTCTACTTGTTGAAGTTCCAGGCCAATGAGAGACACTGTCTCAAACAAAAGGTGGTCTGAGGACCAACATTCCAAGCTGTCATTGCCCTCTATATATGAGATAGTCATGCATGTGTGTACACACATTCACATACATACACATGTGTGCACACACACAAATATGTACCCATACACTCACATATTCGCACGCACACACATGAATATGCACCCACATTCACACACACTGTATACACATGCATGTAAATATGCACACATACACACACATTGTATACACATGCATGTAAATATGCACACATACACACACATTGTATACACATGCATGTAAATATGCACACTTACATACACACAAAAAGAAAGGGGAGAAATGAGAGCCTTCAGGCTTTTAGCAAATGTATTACTTTCCAATATACACAGTTCTGGTGACTTTTAAAAAATCCTTAGAAAAGGTATTAGAGTTTAGTTAGAATATTCTAGAGTGCCCATCTACCATGCCTGTATTCTAGACTTCCAAAGCATTAATCCACTTTTCCTGGATTCTTTCTTTCTCCTGTCAACACACAGTAGAGAGAACTCCTACTTTGCCATGTTACCCATTCTTTGCTCCGTGTACCCACAGGAAAGAAAAAGCCTCATAGAACACTGTTTATCAGAGTCATATAAGGTCTTATTAGTCATATAAGGTCTTGATAGAGGGCAATGCTGTCAGTTTGGCGTGGGGAGGAGATTCTACAAGTCCGAAGCACCCTGAAAAGTTCTGATATAGTAGATTTCTTTTCTTTTTTTTTTTTTGGTTTTTTGAGACAGGGTTTCTCTGTAGCTTTGGAGCCTATCCTGGAACTAGCTCTTGTCGACCAGGCTGGTCTCAAACTCACAAAGATCCGCCTGTCTCTGCCTCCCGAGTGCTGGGATTAAAGGCGTGTGCCACCACCACCCAGTGATATAGTAGATCTCTGAATGATCCCATTCACTTATGGTATATTTAAATAATACCATGAAAATGTCTGAAGAGAGACTTGCTTGAACTGTACACATGGGTAGAAGAAGGAGCGAGCAGAAAGGAAGCGCTGAAGGGTATGTCACATTGGCCAAGGGGGAAAAAAGTAGGGCATAAAGTTGATAGTATTCAGCTTAGATGGTGGTGGTGGGCGGGACATGAACATGGAAATGAGAACCATTACAAGTACCAAAAAATGACATAATGCTTTCAAAGAATGGATACAGAGCAATAGGCAAGTGCCAAGGGCCAGCTGTTTCCAGATGTTTTATGTTCTTTTGGATTCTGGGCATTGAGTTCCAATCTGTAATTGGGGAAAGTGAGAGATATCCTTATTTATGTGGGCTAATAGTATTATTTTGCACTCTCCCACTTCCTGCTGTTTCTGCAAGCCAAATACTGCAAGTCTCCTACACAGTTAATCTAGACCAAAGTGGGGGGGGTCACACCCATTGGTCAGTTCATGTCAACTCTGATATTGACTCATTCGTCTGGAATACTTTTCCAGTAGCTACCCTGGGTTATAGATTGTTCTAAAATGTGATACTATGTTGGGGTCATCTATCTGCTGTCCCCCTGTCTCTACTTCATCCATCCATTCTCTTCCCGGTTCTCAGAAATGACGAGAAACGATAGAAGAAAGCCCAATCCATCTGGCTACATGGCTTTAGTGGTCAGTTGGATAGTGGCACCCTAGAAATTGTCACCAGTGAATCCTTTGGCTTCTGTGCGGGCATCCTTCAACTGAACTCTCCTCGGCCCATCCTCACGTGTAATGGGCTGATAACTGTGGTGACATGGTGAATGTATCATGCATCTCAAGTCACCAAGGCAGTGTTCCTGGGGAAGGGAATTCTACCAAGAGGGGACTGTGGTCAGGAGCAGTTCCTCCAGGAAATACCAAGGCCTGCCAGAAGTTAGTGGCAGGCTGTACAGTCCAAGATAAGTTGAACATGTAACTTGCCCTTCTTTCCTTCCTATCCTGCTGCATGTCTAAGTTCAACTCATTTCAAAGACTGCTATGTTAAGAACCCGGCAGGCTAGTGTGTGTCAGCATAAAATAAAATAAAACTCTGACAACAAAAATTACTATTCAAAGAAAAGTATTATTTTAGGGTGACATTATTTTTGAGATTCACAGTTTTCATTTGTTATTACATGTAGGAGTTCTGTGAACACACAGATAAGAGGGCACAATAGATATTTGACAGTGTAGTTCTCGGAACATTTGCATATCCAAGAGATTATTTCAACAAGTATACTTAGACTGACCCTATTAACCACTCACAATATTTTGTCTTGAATCCAATTCACACTCTATAGACATGTCCAATTCATATTTCATCTCTTACACTGTTTTCCCTTTCAGACTTCATATTAGGAAATAAATCCATAACATCAAATTTCATGACAACATCTGCGCTGGCTGACATGATTTGAAAGGGAATTTCACTCATCCCAGGTTATGCTGTCTCTTAATTTGCTCTTTGGCTTACCTGCGATGCAACCTGTTTTATCAAGCCTTGTGTTGAAAGAGCAAGGGCCTGATGCAGAATTCACAACCAGCACTGGCCTCAGCAGTGCTCAGGGGTGGCTGTAAAAGGGTCCCCTGAAGCCACTGTACAACAGGACAGCTGGAGAGGAATCCCAGGCAAGCATGACTTTGTAACTCATGTCCAGGCCAGATCTGCCAAGCGAGCTGACAAAGCATCTAAGATCAAGGGGACTCAGAGTACATAATATACAGCGAGTGACCTTTTAATGGCGGGGGGAGGTGATGGTCAAGATGTATTAAGAAACTAGGTTTTATAGCGCACGCCTTCCATCCTAGTATTCCGGAGGCAGAGGCTAGAGTATCTCAGTGAGTTTGAAGCCAGCCTGGTCTGCCAAAAAGTTCCAGGCCAACCAGGACTATATAGTGAGGCCATGTTTATCATCTACCTATCTATCTACCCATCTCCATATGTATGGCTGAGGAAATGGTTCAGTAGAACTGGAGTTCGGATACTAAGAACCCATTCAAAAGTCAGGAGGTCACTGCAGCCTGACTGTAATCTCTGTATACAGGAGCTGGAAACCCTCAGAGCTCCAGGGTCAACAGGAGACCCTGACACCATATGTAAGGTGAAGAGCCATCAAGAAAGACATCCAAGGCCAGGCAGTAGTGGTGTGCACCTTTAATCCCAGCACTTGGGAGGCAGAGGCAGGCAGATCTCTGTGAATTTGCAGCCAACTTGGCTTACCTGCGATGCAACCTGTTTTATCAAGCCTTGTGTTGAAAGAGCAAGGGCCTGATGCAGAATTCACAACCAGCAAGTTTGAGGACCGTTCCAAAGCAAAGCTATGCAGAGAAACCCTGTCTCGAGAAACAGAAAATCAAAACAAAAGAAGACATCCAGCATCAACTGGAGGCCTACACACATGTGTACATTCACTCCCCATTCAAGCACCAGCACACATGAACTCACATATACACACATGCATACCACAGATGCAGACATATGCATATATAAATAACGACTGAGATACTTGCACATTTATGTTCATCACAGCATCATTGCATTAGCCCAAAGGTAGAAACAGCCCAAGTGCCTATCAATTAATGAGTGAATGAACAAAATGTGTCTATACAATAGAATATTAGTTGGCATAAAAAATAATTAGGTGCACTTATATGCTCTAACAAGGATAAACCCTTAAAAACATTACACTCGGTGAAATATGCCAGGCACAATAGGAAAACATATTGTACAGTGTCATTTATATGAGCTGTTGAAAAGGAAAAAAGTCTGTAGCAAGAGAAAGTGGATTAGAGGTTTCCAGGGCCAGGGGCTAAGATGGACAAAGAGGCAGGAAGGACATATTGCTTAATGAAGACAGAGTTTCTGTTTATGATGCCGAAAAATTTTAGAAATTAATAGAATATAATGATAGTTGCCTAACATGGTGAATGTGATTAATGACCTTGAAGTACACTCTTCAAAGTCATTAAAATGAGAGGCCAAGGAGATGACTCTGCATGCAAAAGTTCTAGAACAAGCCTGGTGACCTGAGTTTGATCCCTGGAGCCCAGGTGAAAAGCCCAGATGCAGTGGTGTGAACCTATAGTCCCAGTGGTGTAGGAAAATCCAAGAGAGACCCTACCTCCCACAAAGTCAAAGGAGAGAGCCAGTTCCCAAAAGCTGACTAGACACAGCCGAAGACCGGAATACAGTTGAAAAGGTTCATGAAAGCTGTGGCCGGGGATAAGCAGAAATTAGAAGAAAACAAAAAGCCCAACAAAGTAGCTAGAGTCCATCTGTCAATGGGTTTCTCTTTCCCAAGTATTCCAGAAAGCACCCATTCCCTTTCTGCTCGGGCTCCTCTATAGAAGTGGAAGCTTGCTTATCACATACAGATCTCACCATCTGTGTTTGGGGCAAAGGTTCCAGCCTTGTTTGGCTGAGGCCCCTCTAGGCTGACACTCCTGACAGGGCATGAGCTCCTAGAAGCAAGTTCACTTGCAGATAGCGCCCCAGCCTAGAGGAAGAGATTTAACACCTTTTCTGCCTTTTCCAGCCTCACTCCTCCCACCAGGCTACCTTTGGCTTCTGCTACTTACTTCCTAGGAACTCTGTTTTCGCTGTTTTAGGAAAGTGGACAGCAGACGAGCCTGTGAAAGCACGCTAGTCTTCTGAGACCCAACCCATCAGCAGCCCCCAGCTCCAGCTTACTGTCACGGGGAGGGGGGAAAGTCTACTTCTCTGGAACCGTTTTGGGGAGCCCAAAGCTGACAGAGGCAGCAGAAGCAGGCAGGAGGGCAATAAAGAACTTTCCAGATCCGCAGGGGACTGTAATCACATTCCCCAACCAGGTGCTGGGAGTAGGGCTAGAGTCAAGCCAACCTTCTTGGCTGAAGGCCAACACTTCCAGGCCTCCTTCCACTCCGCCGCTGCTTGCCGTCATCTTCCCAACCAGAAGCTTGTTAACTGTTTGCCTGGGCTCTTATTCCAATTTCAAGACCCCCTCCATGTGTTAAACTTCAAAGAAACTTTGTCGCCCCAAGTGCAGTGTTATATAACAAGTTGGACACTCCGAATGCCTCTGTTGAAAGTGGTTTGTTCAAATGAAGGGGCCTGGACACTTAGCTATTCCCCGCCCCCTTCAGTCCAATAAAATTGCCTTGGTGTCTGGATTAAGTTGCTAAATATCCATCCTGAAAGTTTTAAAGATGAAAAGCAGAACCGCCTCACTAATAGTTAAAGTGTAAAATGATTACAAAATGGCACCTGGCCAATATTTATGAATCGTTGAATATGATCATAAAATCATAAAAAATAATCGCCAAAAGGTAAATAAATTACCCGGCTTACTGCTTATTTTCACATAGGGTCTAACACAGAAGCTGCAGCCATGAATGATTTATACCTGTTTTAACAATAATACTCATTTTACTGAAAGATGGTCAGCACTTGGGCTGCTGCGGGCACCATGCCAGTTGTCAAAAGGCTGATGTTTCAGCAACAATACATTAAATTATGAATAATACTGGTCCCAAAATGGAAGGTTATTAGCTCAGTATGCTTAATTAGCCCAGCTAAAACTTGGCTATCAAGTAGCAGTGCCCATTTCCAGGGCTGGAGCTATGATGGGGGATGGGGGTGATGCTAATGGCTCAGAGAGAGGGAGGTGGCCTGTGGGCGTGTCTTTTACTTTCTCTTCATCCCTGAACACTAGAAGAGGCATCTCAGAAGCTGCCTTTTGGAATTTTGAACCTTCCTGTAGGGTCTCTTGCAAACACTTCTTAGAGGGAAAGAGAAAACGTGGTTGGGGGGGAGCTTGGTGCTCAGTCTGGTGGTCCCAGCTGTGGTCTCCTTCCACAGTTCTTGGTCGGCACTAAGTCCAGGTCCTGCCAAAGTCATGTGTAGGTGGGGCGATCACCAACCCTCCTTTCAGACAGGTATTTACTGAACAGTCACAATGGTACAAATGAGGTAGCAGAGTGAGCAACCACCAAGCTAACCAATTATACAATTTTGCATTAATTATAGTCTCATGGCTCCAAGGAAGAATGAGTTTAGAATGTTTGCGCCTGGCCTGGAGCTGGGATTTGAATTCCTAGAAGCAGGCTTCTATCTGTTCTGTCTTCCGTTTTTGAGACTGAGCCTTATGTATCCCAAGCTAGCACCAACCTTGCTATCGCTATGTAAGCTAAAAAGGACCTGGAACTTCTGATCCTCCTGTCTCTACCTCCCTAGTGCTGGAATCACAGGCACCTGTCACCACACCTGTTTATGCCATGCTTGGGACTGAACCTGGGGCTTTGCGTATGCTAGGCGAGGGCTCTACCAAACGAAGTACATCCCAAACCCCATGTTTTGTCTTAAATAAAGGAGGTGACATAGACATCATTCCATGTAGCCAGAAAGAATGGTCCAAGAGAAAGGTTAGATGTTGTAGGAGGAGTCGACAGGCGTTTACCTGTAAGGGTCACAAGGAAGGTACCGAGTGCCTAGCGTGTGTAATGTGTACCCGTGTTTGTGTCCTCACATGTGTCTACCCTGAACCCCACGCCTCGCTCTGTCCTCTACCCTATTTTGGCATTACTCTGCCAGATGCTCTGGTACCAAGTCTGCAGCCAGGATGCGCCCATGCCATGCCAGTCCATCTGCTAGATGACTCTGTCTGCACCACTGCCTGGCTATACTTAGTACTCTTAGTAGCTTGTTTGTCTAAGCCCTGAAATTCACTTTCTTTTCCCGCCTTGCTTCCAGAAAAATAAATAAAAGTGAACACATCACTCATTTAAGACGAGGAATGGAATTTAGGTTGCGTTTTTCTTTCTATTTTTATGATTAGTTAGAATTTTCCTGGGAACGCCGCCAGGAGGGCATTACAGTGAGATAATGTCCTGTATTTAATCGGAACTGCAATGGCGAACTGCGTTCGATGGGGAGAGGCTGAGTTAACGCATCCTTTTTGTCTTGTCTGTTTTCAAGAGACGACCAACTACTTGGCCCAAGATGAAGATGAGGCTGAGCCATGAGAGAAATGACAGGACTCCAGGCTGGCGTGGTGGCCTGCAGGTTGACAGGGCACAGATGTGACTCTATCTGCCCACCCAGGACCTGTCAACCCCAAGAGCCCTGAGAATCCCCTGGGAAAGCTGAGTGCAAAGGGCCCCCAAACTGACCACGGAGATCAGCTGCACCTCTGCACCCACTGGGCGCTTCCAGCATCTTCTTCTGCAGCTTTCTGACATCTGCAGGCCTGGGTACACTTCTGGTTTCCAAGTGCCCATCTGTCCCTCCTGGTAAACCGGTCACAATGGGCAAGGCGAAGCACAAGGCCGCTAAGTGAACTTGGAAGTGAGTGCCAGGTAGGCCAGATCATCTCCTTGACTCTATGTGCATGTGTGCCATCATCCTGAGAGCCTCTGGAGTAGGAGCAGCCGGCTGCGAGCTGAACTGCTCTTGCTGTCTGAGTTTTTTGTTCCACCGCTGCCTCCTGAAAGGAGATGCCTGGAAGTGGTAAAATAGTAAGGGATATCTTAGAGAGATGTCCTAGAGAGATGTCTGAAAGGAAGGAAGGGGACAAGGGCCCAAGGACAAAGGAGAAGGGCTTTAACAAACTGCAGGGAGGGAGCCTGAGACTAAGTGGATGGCTGTGGTTCAGCCTTTCCCTGCAAAGAGCAGGGTGGTCAGGGAAGCAAGAGTGAGAGGTACACAAAGCCTCACAGATTTACTGTTGTCCCCATTAAACTCCCAGTCTGCAGGAGCCGTCTGTTCAGGTAAAGGCAGTGGAGAGAACAGGATGCCCCAAGCAACCCATAAATAGCAGGGTGAAGACAAAGTGTTTATTACTTAGCCTTATGAAGCCCATATAAGTGCTCTCCCAGGGTGCGCGAGTGCAGGAGCGTGTGCGCGCCATTGGCCCACATGTGTGTCCCTGGAGTGGGAGACCCAGACACAGTGTTCGCGCTTGGCTTGACTCTATGAAGGCATCCATTTGATGGAATGTACCGGAACAGTTCAGAGTCAGCCCAGCAAAACCTTGTCGGGAGACAGCTTGCTTTTTCTCTTTCCTTTTCCTGTTTGCTGTGAGAACAGGGCCTTTCTCTTCTGGACTCTTTGCGCTCCCCAAAGTTGTCTCACGAGGTCATTGCCAGCTGAGAAGCTTCCTTTCAGTGCAAGACTGGAGGGAAACAATACTCTGGTTTCGGGGGCGGGCGGGCTGGGGGGGGGAGGGGGCTGGGACGATTCTGGGCCAGACTGGCCTGCTCTAAATTTAAATGGGCTATTGTTTTAATAAGACTGATGGTTTCTTTAGACAGTTGGGGCTATGTGATAGAAGACTTCATCGTGTGTGTGTGTGTGTGTGTGTGTGTGTGTGTGTGTGTGTGTGCAAACTTTAACACACGCTTGGCTTGAATAGCTTTCATATGGACAGGATCAGCTCCGTGAGTGATTAAGGGTTAAGGATATGTTCTGAACATCCTACCGAATGTTTCGAATGACTGGATTTATTGGTTTGCTATAAGAAAGCAGAAGACACTCACACAGTAGAAAGAGAAAAGAACAATGTCATTCTAGCATCTTGAGAAGTCCTCATAGACATGCATAGCGTTTTCAGCCATGGTCATCTCTGTGATCATTGGACAATATTTTTAAAATTAAACCACTCTATCCAAAGCTACTCACCATCACTTCGAAATGAGAACCCAGGTCTGCAAACTCCTGAGAGCAACAAGGATCATTAAACAGATGGAAGCAAGCTACCAAACTGAGGCTCACTATTCTGGATAATAATTTTCAAAACCTGTAAGCTCATGGTTCAGGCCTCCAATTGGGGTGACTAGTAAGATGATGGCACTCAGCAAGGCCCAGTGTTTAGAATGCCAAGAGCCCTCTGGAATAGCTGGCTGGCCCTGCAAAACCGTGGCCCATGTGGCACTATGTGCTGGCCTTCCAGAAAGGTATGTCACTAACTGATCCAAGAAAGAGGGATTCCCTGGGGTTCTGCCAATAAGAGCATCAAGAGTCAGCCTCGGGCCACTGAAGACCTTCGCCAGCTCCTTTGTAGCTCTCCATGAGGTGGGCTTTCCTGAAGGACTGAATGGCCAGTATCTTTGTCTTTTTCTTGAAGCAGATCCAATTTGTGATCCTCCTCCATGAGTCTTGGGGTGGCAGGCATGTGCCAACAAAACCCTGCTCCCGGAGTCCTTTTTAAAGGGCTTGGCACTGCTGTCTGCCTAGTGGGTGGTCTTCACTGCTTCTTTATCCTCCTTTGTACCCTTCTTCCCTTCTTCCCCGAATTCATTTCTCTGATACACACTTATTGAATGCAGTGCTTCATGATAGCACTGTGCCAGACACACAGCACACTGCATGTATGTGTGTTCATATGTGCATATGTATAAACACATGCATAAACACATATACATGCACATGTGTATATAGGTTTTCATATATACAGGTGCATACACCTAAAAAAATTTCCTGAGTCCATAGTACTTTCTGCTTCATAAGAAAAATGATCAAATAGGCAAAGAGCCATAAATACTATGATTTTATTTTAATTTTTTACTGTATATGTATGTGTGTACCCATGAGGGGATAGACACATAAGAGGGCAGAGGAGGACATCATTAGGTGAACTCCATCAACCCTACAATCTCTGCCTGGCCACCACTGTGAGTATGGGCATACATGGCTACATTCAGCTTTTTGCATGAGTTGTGGGGGATCCCAACTCAGGTTCTCAGGTTTGCACGAAAAGTGCACTTACTGAGCCACCTCCCTTGAGCAGATGCAAATGTCACTTAGCACTATCACAAGGCACTTGGAGGGGGCAGAGGAACAACAAACGGAGCAGCCTGAGAAGGTGGGTTTTGGAGATGGTCCAGGGTCCTGAAGGATTCCTGGCAGAAAGGGTACAGCACCTCTTTGTGCATTGCATGTAAGCTGTGGGAAGGAACGGAGGATGGAGATGAGGTTGGGATCTCCAGGCTCAAAGCCAGTACAGCTTGTGTTAAGGAGTATTTATTCACCTGTGTATCCTGGAGACACTTCCCTAGACTTGGACACTGATGAGGCTCTCCACGTCGTGCAGTCATTAAGAAAACACTCAGTATCGCTGCATGTCCATCTCCCAGGGCAAAATGGTGCTTTAGGCTCTGGAGATGAGAGCCTCACTGGTAATGCTCACCCTATCTAGAGATGAATCTTGGATATGGGACTTCTGTTGTCAAATGCCAGCTGATTCATGCAAGGCGCTAAATGTTCAGGGCTCAGTGCATTAGAAAGTGGTCCCAATGTGGTTTTCGGTGGATGGCTTTTATTTGATTTCTCCTTGGCAAAATATAAGTGTGGGGGGGCTGGGGTGTAGCTTGGTTCGTAGAGTACTTACCTAGCATACAGAAAGCCCTGGGTTTGAACCCCAGCACCACATAAGGTAGGGGTGTTAGTGTATGCCTAGAATTCTAGCACTCAGGAGGTGGAGGTAGGAAGGTCAGGGATTTAAAGTTGTCCTTGAAGCCAGGCATGGTGGTGCAGGCCTTTAATTCTGCACTCGGAAGGCAGAGGCAGGAACATCTCTGTGAATTCGAGGCCAGCTTGATTTGCAGAGTGAGTTCCAGGACAGTCGGGGGTCTATGTAGAGAGACCCTTTCTCAAAAAAAAAAAAAACAACAACAAAAAAAACAAACAAGCAAAATTGTTCTCGGCTATATAGCAAGTTTGAGGCCAGCCCGGAATACATGAGACCTTATCTCAAAAAGCAAACAACCTAACAAGCAAAAACAGACAAAAAGTTCTGCAAGGATTAGGAAGTGAAGTCTATCATCTAAGGCATGACACAACTCCTGACTTTGACACTGAACGTATGTCCATGCAGCCTGTTGAAAATCTGTGTTCAGGGCTATGTCGTCTCCAAATACAGAGGCCCTGTCCAACCTTCAGGCCTTTTAATGAATAATGTCTTTCTGCTCCTGGCTCTTTCTGGTTGTACTCTAGTCCCGCGCCCTAATCATGGACTCAGAGGACTGGAACCTCCCTTTCAGTAGCTCAGTTGGGTCAAGGCTCTTCAGTGACTGTATGCCTGTATATTACTATAGAAGGAAGAAGGCTAGCCTTCATTTGCTACAAGGAACTCCTATTAATAATTCTGCCCCATCTCAACCTCCCTGATCTTCTGAGTCTATGCATTTGATTGCCTTGAACTTCTGAGACTCCCCTGATAATGGTTTGAACCTCGTTGGTTATATGAGTCCATGTCCCAATAATATTTTAACCTGCCATGCCTACCTGGTCTCAAAGCTTTGTTTGAGTTTGGCTCCCTAACCCTCACATTGTCTGAGTAACTCTTCAATTGTTCTCCTCCCTATCTTGATTTGACATATAGTTCATCTTTCTTCTATTCCAGGCTATAATGGTGAAGATGAGAATACAGGTTATGAAATGAAGTGAAAATCTGACTTGATTTTTTTTTAAAGAATATTTATTTATCTATTATGTATACAATATCCTGTCTATGTGTATGTCTGCAGGCCAGAAGAGGGCACCAGACCTCATTACAGATGGTTGTGAGCCACCATGTGGTTGCCGGGAATTGAACTCAGGATCTTTGGAAGAGCAGGCAATGAATGCTCTTAACCACTGAGCCATCTCTCCAGCCCTCCTGACTTGATTTTAAAAGGCTGTTAATCCCTTATAATTTAATATATTTACTTAGGCTACGAAGATGAAGCAGAGGGTAAGAGCATTTTCTGTGCAAGCATGAGGACCTGAGTTCAAATCCCGGGCACCTGTGTAAAAAGTGGGGCATGGCTATATGCATACCTGTGATCCCAGTGCCTTGGAGAGTAGGGACAAGAGGATCACTGGGCTCCAGGTTCTGTTTGAGACCTTGTCCCAAGACAATGGAACAGAAGGTGATAGAGCCAGACACTCGACTTCCTATGCTAGTCTCTACACACGTGTATGGACTTATCACCCCCGCCACACACAAATATTTCCTGACCTTGAACCATATGAAAACTCAGACTGTGTTAGAATTTGGAGATCCCTTTCTTTACTACTGAAAAGAGCTCAAAGTGGCATGAACAAAGTCATCTCCATGAAAGAGGATGTAGGAATGCCACTTCTTCATAAAGTCCTATGACAATCTCGTCTGTCACCCTCCATGTTTAATTAGAATTATCCTCCTATCTCAGGGGGTGTCTGGAGGCTTCGGTAAATCCACCAGCTTCCACGTAACATTTAAAACTGTTGTTTAAAATCCTGACCCACATCAAAATGGTAACCGTTGGAAGGGAAATGTGTGTGTACGGTCCAGGGGCTTCCAGTAAAGTGTTTCACACCTATAAGATGAAGACCTCCCAGGGGTCCACGGGAAAAGCAGCCCTCTTTCCTTTGGCACATTGGATTCCCAGCCACCTCCCATCCCTAGGTTCTCACAGTATCAAGTTACAGCTTCAGCATTTGTCATTGAGAGCCCATTTTGTGACCAGGAGCATAGGTCTTATAAGATCCTTCTGGAGTTCTTCCTCAGAAGCAGTCTGTCTTCTGAGTGGAGTTCACCGGGCACCTTTCCAGGCAGCCACTCTGAGTGCAGACTACAGCTATGACGTGTGTTCGAGACCTTTCTCCTTCCTGCCTTTCCATACTGACAACCAAATCGGTCACTGGCTTAGGCTGTCAACCTTCCAACTGGTGTTTTCATGGCAGAACTACTGAGAGCCGGAGTTCCTCCCGGGAGTTACTTCACGGACTCACAGTGGGTAGTTTGTGATGCTCGACAACCGGAATTTTTAGACTGGGGCAAGAACGACACACACTTCCAAATTTGGAGCCCTCAAGAGCGGCATTTTGGAAAATGTAGCTGAAAATCTTCATGGAGATAACGACTATTAGCAACTTTAGTATTTGGTCTTTGTTTTTTGTTTTGGTTGGTTGGTTTGGGGGTTCTTTTCGGTTTTTTCTTTTCTTTTCTTTTTTGTTTTTTTGAGACAGGTATTCTCTGTAGCTTTGAAGCCTGTCATGGAACTAGCTCTTGTAGACCAGGCTGGCCTCGAACTCACAGAGATCCACCTGCCTCTGCCTCCCAAGTGCTGGGATTAAAGGTGAGCACCACCACCACCCAACAGGGTTTCATTTTTTTTTTTTAAACAGGATATCACCATATAACCCAGCTTAGCCCTGAAATTGCAATCCTCCTGCCTCACTTCCCTGGTGCTAGCTATAAAGCTATATGCCATCACGTGTGCTTACCTTTGACATTTAAAACCAGATCATTCTCTGATGAAGGAAGGAATGTCTTGGGTTTAATAGCATATTCATTAGCATCATCCTCAACCTCTACCACCCTGGGGTGGGGATAAAGACAAAGTTCCCCACAGAGTCGCTACCCTACACACTGTACAAAAGGTGCGTAACCCCTGGAGGTGAGACTTTCCTACTGGAAAAAAAATGTCGCATATCTCCCACTTATAACAAAGAAGAAAGAGACAGACCTGGCAGCCCAGGGCTATACTTCCAATCTGTAGGAGTCTGAGGCGGAATTGAAAGCCAGCCCGGATTACATGAGTTCCAGTCTAGCATGGGATACAGAGTAAGACCTGTCTCAAAAACAAACAAACAAAAATGCATAGCCAACTAGATGGTTTGGTGGGTAAAGGCACTTGCTGCCAAGCCTGACAACCTGAGTTCGATCCGTGGTGGAAGCGGAGAAATGACTCATGCAAGTTATCCTCTGATCTCCACATGTGTGCTATGACACATGCATGTGTACACACACACACACACACACAAATAAATAAACGTGGAAAAAACACAGCATAAATAAAACACACAACAATAAAAAGAATGACCAGAAAGAAAAGCAACCGGGGACTATACAGACAGTTCGGTGGTTAAGCAAGTGTACTGCCCTTCCCGAAGACCAGGGCTCAGGTCCCAAAACCCACATTACGAGGCTCACAGCCACCTGTAACTCCAGCTCCGTGAAGATCTGACACCTTTGGCCTCCACAGACACCTGCACTCATGTGCACAGACACACATATACAAAGTTAAAAAATAAAATAAATATTTTTTTTCTTTTTATCTTTTGGGTTTTCGAGACAGGGTTTCTCTATGTAGCCCTGTCTGTCCTGGGATTTACTCTGTAGACCAGGCTGATCTCAAACTCACAGAGATCCTCCTGCCTCTGCCTTCCAAGTGCTGGGGTTAAAGGTGTGCACCGCTATGCTTAGCAAAACAGAATAAATACTTTTTAAAAACAATGACTCGGCCCGTGGTAGCCACAGAACTTTCCTCCATAGTTGTTTACCCATCTATCTTCTAAATCAGGGGTCATTCAGGTGTGCTACCAGTGGAGGGGCTATTGTGTATAAACAAACTGGTTTAGCTTATCCAGTGGTCACGTGTCCTAGTATTCTATCATGCCTGTGTCATCTCAAGGGTCTCAGAGAACTAAGCCCATAAAAACCCTTAATACTTCTGATTTGGCAATGGCCACCCATCCCCAGTAAAACTGTTCTGTTTCAGGTGGCGTGTCATCACGTCTTCGGGTTTTCATTGATCTTCATTTTAAGGCTTGCCTTTATTTTAATGAGTTCATGTACAGGAGCAGTGACTAAGAGAAGTCTCGGAGAATACGGTGATCTGTCCAGGCACACCCCTTCCCGGGGCCTAAGAAGCACAGGGTTCTGGAAGTCACTGCAGAATCTGTTCACATCTGGGCCTGAGAAAAAGGCAAGTTAAGAGGAATAAAAGAAATATAATCGTTCATTTGATGCTTCTCTCATCCATTTGAAGGAAAGCTGCCATGTCAGTTTACAGTGACTTACGTAAGGATCCCTGGGAACCTTGAGAGCTGGTCTAGAGAGTCAACAGATGGCTAAGGACACGGATAATGACAAGACAGCACTCCTACCACCTCTGTGCTCACAGGGGCTCAAGGTCACAGCTTGTCATGTGCTCACAGGGGCTCAGGGTCACACCTCATTCCCTGACCCGGCATTCTGGAGTGCATGTGCCAATGGCTTATTTTTGACTTTAGTTCAAGCCAAGATCAGGGACATGTAGAAGACAGAGAATCTGCTAATATAGTAGATGTCAGCATGTCTGTTATCAGAAGGGAGGAGAGAAGAAAAAGTGAGCTGTGTGTCACCATTAAGTATAGTTAGTATCAACAAAGAAGAGAGTTCCAGTATTAAGAGGTTTTTTTTTTTTTGTTGTTGTTGTTTTGGTTTTTTTGGTTGTTTTGTTGTTGCTGCTTTGGCTTTTTGTTGTTGTTGTTTTTGTTTTGTCTTAAACCATGTGTAGCAGTCATGAAATCATGTTATGGAACTAAGATCTCGAGAGATGTTGATTGGCAGACCAGGGAAGCACACTACATCCTACCATGTGAAATGCGGCATGATCTTTTACTTACTGGTTCATTCATGGAAGTTCTCACTCTTATAATATAGTTGCAGCGATAGGAGTGAGGCTCAGTGGTAGAGCGCTCGCCTGTCAGTGTAAGGCTCTGGGTGGTATCTCTAGCACAACAAAACAATTAGTAATTACTTAATAAAGATTTACTTCCAGCCAAGCAGTGGTGCACACCTTTAATCCCAGCACTCGGGAGGCAGAGGCAGGCAGATCTCTTTAAGTTTGAGGCCAGCCTGGACTACAAGAGGTAGTTCCAAGACAGGCTCTAAAAACTAGAAACCCTGTCTCGAAAAAACCAAAAACCAAAAAAGAAAGAGAAAGGCATGGCAGCACACGCCTTAAATCCCAGCACTCAGGAGTCTGTAAGAGTCTAGCCTATTCTACTGTAGCTTCAGGACAGCTACAGTTACACAGTGAGGCCCTGTTGCTAAATAATTAGATAAATGGAAAATAAAAAATCCACTGTTGTGGTTTTTTGTTGTTGTTGTTGTTGTTGTTGCTTGATGTAGATTTACAGTGCTTCTCCAGAGTTTCAGACTTAACAAGTTTTTATGAAGTAAGGCTGAAGGTTCTGGGTGTATTTAAGCATCTCAGCACCGGCTGCTGCAAACATCATAGGTAAGGTTTGTGGCTTGAACAACAGATATTTCTTTCTCAGTTCTGGAGGCTGGCAAGCCCTAGTTCAAAGTGTCTTCAGTGTCATTTCCTGGTTAGAGTCCTTTCTTAAAATAGGCCAAACTGAAGCTTCTTAGGTCACTGTGTGGGAGAAGCTCCCTGCCTTACACCTTACAAGCAATTCCCTGACAGGATTAGGTTAGTAAATTGGGAGGGGGGGACACAGTTGCGTTGAACAGGGTATAAAGAAGCAGCAGAAGATGTGAGAATCCTACTCTCCCAAGGTAGTTATGGAGAGCCTCAAGATTCATACTCATTCTTTGCTTGTTTGTTTGTTTTTTGAGACAGATTTTTCTCCGTGTAGCTGTGGCTATCCTGGAACAAACTCTGTAGACCAGGCTGGCCTCAAACTCAGGCATCTGCCTGTCTCTGCCTCCTGAGTGCTGGGATGAAAGGCGTGTGCCATCACACCCTGCTCAAGACTTAGACTCTATCTTGAACAGCAACTCTCTGAGAGTCAAAGGGGAAACAAGAAGGCAAAGGACCTCAGAACCCAGTCATGTGACCACCAGTTGAAGGAAGTGATAGTTACTCAAAAATATCAGAGAAAGGAAGGCAAGATAGGAGAAAAGTCATCCAAGTCAGGAAATTAAACTTGTTCTGGGTGACCTCACAAGATGACCGAGAGAATACATTTAGGCTCAAAATAGCAACCATCATTCTTGATGGCCAGAGCCGTCACCCATGCTGGAGGGGTTCAAGATGGCAGGAGAACATGTTCAAATGAGTCATCAGACTGGAGATGTGGCTGAGCTGGAGAACATATAACTCAACATGCACAAGAGTCTGACAGCACCAAAAATTAAACAATAATTTAAAAATGTCTTTCAGAGTTGGGTAATGAATGAAAGGATAGCACACTGAGCGGGGGCGGGGGTAGAATCAGGGAAAGTTTATGCTGATGAGGGTCAAACTCGGGGCTTAGTGCAAGTCAGGCAGGTGCTCTACCACTGAACAACACCCTGGATCTTTCATTCAGTAAGAAAGGACAGAGCACATGTTCTGTGCTGGCTTAGCTTTCTGTCACCTTCACACAGCTATGGCCATCTGAGAGGAGGGTACCTCAATAGAGAAAATACTTCCAGAGACTGGGCTGTAGGCAAGCCTTAATTACTGATGAAATTAGGAATGCCCAGCCTATTGTGGGTGGTACTGCCTGGGGCTAGTGGTTCTGGGTTCTATAAGAAAGCAGGCCGAGTAAATGGTGAGAAGCAAGCCAGTAAGCATCGCTCCTCCACGAACCGTGCATCATCTCTCGGCTCCAGGTTCCTGCCCTGTTGGCGTCCCTGTCCTGACTGCTTTTAGTGATGAACTGTGAGGGAAACAAAACCCTTTCCTCCCCAACTTCCTTTCGGTCGTGGGTTTCATCACAACCGTAGTAACCCTAACTAAGACGCACTCCAAAGCAGAAATAGAGAGAAGACAGGCAGAAGGGGGGTCAGGCGTGTAGCTCAGTTGGTAGAATGTTTACCTGGTACTGTGTAAACCAAGCCTGGTAACACACCTGAAATCCCAGCATGAGAGAGGTGCGAGCAGGAGCATCAGGAGTTCAAAGAGGAGTGTGACAGTCTCTCACTACCCTAGAACTTGCCCTAGAGTAGACAAGACTAGCTGGCATCCCCAGGGATCCACCTACCTGAACCCCCGTGCTGGGATTACAAATCATGCTACCAAGCACACACTATATAGACTAATATATCCCACCTCTTTATGTTTTCTCCCCTTCCTTCTGTTTTTAAATACAGGGGTTTACCACATAGGTCAGCCTACCTGGAAACTTACTATGTAGCCCAGGCTGGCCTCAAACTCTTGCTCATCCTATTTGAGTCTCTGAAGCAGAAAGGAGATTACAGTCATATACTACCATGCTTAGCTTAGTCCAGAACCCTTAAATAAGTGTCTGGCTTCTTTAAAGCCAAAGTCCCCAAACCCTAATGATAGCCAGAAAAACCCAAGACATTAGAAAATTAATTTTGATGGTACCACCTTTGGGCTCCCATTGCAATCTTCACAGAGTTTTGGCTTTTATGATTTTGAAAACTGTGTCCATGCGGTATGTATCCTGGAAATGTTGGATTTTTATTAAGCCCAGAGATTTCAGGAAGTTCATAACCCCTGGGGTTCTTATGGCAAGAGCTGGAAGCATTGAGGTCGTTCATATCTTTTCCTCATTTGCTTCCTAGTAGGTTTGCAATGTTTCTGGAAAATCATGGGTTTGACCATGACATTTACAAAACTGCCACTGGTCTGAAAATTCACCACACCTGTCTCTGGCCTTGAACCCACTTGTTTCCGAAAGCTCTTCAGAGATGGACAATATCTGGAAATGGGCTTGTCAAGGTGGAGGTCATGTGCTTTGGCCATTTGCTTCCTCAGAGTTTTTGCAGGATCAACTCAACACTAAAAGCACTTTTTGTGTGTGTGTGATTGTTTGCTTTTGTTTGTAGTAGGGTTTTTTTTTTTTTGCAGGGCAACACTGATTATGAGAGGATCTGTTGAAGTCACGGGAAAGGCACTTCATTTTTTAAAAATTTGGAAAGACAAAGAGAGCAGGATCCATGCCTCTATTTTTAAAAGAAAAGGGGTGGGGTTTGTAATGTTCTCAGTCTGCAATGCTACCTGGGGAAAAAAAAGATATCGCTAAATCATCATTTCTAGAATAATCTGCAGTGAATACAGTGTTGGGAACTTAGATTGCTTGACAGACAGAGCAAGTCCTGTCAAGCTGATTCATTTCCTTCCATGAAAGAGTAACAAGATTTTAGTAGATTGAGGGGGAATGATAAATGTATTCTGTAGTTTATTTAGCAAGGTGCTCTAACCTGTTCCATCCATCCAACATCCTTTCAATGAATTCTGAAAACTTGGAGATGGGCATTAGATGTCCAGGGGGTGTTTGCACTCCCGTGCGGAGATCCGGACACAATAGCACACTATTGTTCTTTTCTTTTGTTGAGAGTCCTAGCAGCCGAGAGAAGACACTGATCTTGCGTTTCAAGAGAAAGACATATTGGTTGTTCCCCTCAAAGGAGCCTCTGGATCCTGACAAATGATCTGACATGTTTGTCATTTGTAGGTTTGATCATTATTATTCAGATATGCTCAGAAATAATGGCTATGGGTGTATGTTTTCTTTTCTTTTCTTTTCTTTTTTTTTTTTTAAAAAAGGTTTTTTTTTTGGAATTGAAGCTTTTCTTAAACTAGCTCTTGTAGACCAGGCTGGTCTCGAACTCACAGAGATCCGCCTGCCTCTGCCTCCCGAGTGCTAGCTGGGTGTATGTTTTCAATATGAAATCAGGTGAATATTGATGGTCATTCATGCTTCTGCATCCTGTTGAAAATGCCCCACTAGAACTTCCCAAAGGATTGGTTCTCAGGTTTCTCTATCACCCAAAACCAGAAAAAGAGCAAAGAACACAAACAAGCTGTGAAAAAAAAAATCTGTCATCCTGTATCATTCTGAAAAGGAAAGACATTGCTAGAAATTCTATCATGGCTTAGGATGGCAGAGGTGGGATTTGGTGCAATGAATAGACCTCTTGCCTAGCATGCAGGAAGCCCTGGGTACCATCCCCAGGAATGAACCAGGTACGATGGTGCACATCTACATATCTGTAATCTCTGTGTCTCAGAGGCAGACAGGAGATCCTGAGTTCAAGGCCATTATTGACAGTGTAACAAATTCAAGTCCAGTATGGGCTACATGAAAGCCTTTATTAAACTTAAAATTTAAAAATAAGATAAAATAAAATGTTCTGTTTCAGGAGGGTGTCTGTTGCTAGCAACAATGGAAATACTATTTTTATGTTTATCCCTCGGATTTTCATGTCCTTTCGTTTTGCAAATCCAAAGTACGATCACACCATTTTAAGCTATTTAACCTTTTCACTGTCTTTCTTGAGGGTGTCTGCTGGAATGAGGCTTGTTGTGTGACTCATGTTTCAGAAACTCTCCAGTAACAACGAGCCCTACCCGGTGAGAAAGTTCGTCCATGATAATATATCTTTATCTCATTGCCACATTTCCCAAAACGTATCAGATTTAGCCCAGAGCCAAATAATACTTCACAATGCATCTTATATTTGTTTTGGTCCCTCTGTGTAATCAGTGCCATCACTGTCATTTGACCTTCATGTTCCAACCCTGTGTTGTCAACAGGTTAGGATGATCAGGGTATTATTAATCACTATCAAACACCCGCCATGTGCTTGCCATTGTGTCAGACACTTTATATTTATCTTCTCATTTAATCCTAAAACAACCCAGTGGGGTATGATGCATGGTTATCTCCATTTTACAAGGAGAAAACAGTCCAAAGATCAAGTCACTGAGTGCTGGTGGGCACCCATGTCATTTAGTCATTAGGACTAAATGCCCGGTTTGGATGATTTTCCCACACTCAGTATGGTTTCATTTTATTTTTCATTTTTATATTGCTTTAAAAAAAAGGGTAATGAGGACTTAGAGATGGCTCAGTGGGTAAAGACTCTAGTCACCAATCCTGATGATCTGAGATAGAGCTAGGATCTGTGTACACCCCCCCCCACACACACACGGAAGGAAGGAAGAAGGATGTTCTTCAGGTAGTTCTTATTGCAATGATCTCTTTCCTGCATGTTTTGTAGGTGGTGTATTTGATTGCATTTTGTGTACCAGTGATGACACACCCATCTCTGCATGTTTTGTAGGTGGCATATTTGATTGCATTTTGTGTATCACTGATGACTCACCCATCTCTGGCACGCAGACCTTTTTAAGAGCTTTTAACTGGAACCTGCACTTGGCCTGAGTTGCTAAGACTGCCTCTCTATCCTGGCCACTTACCTTGAGAGAGAGAGAGAAAAAAATAGAGGTGAGAGGAAAAAGGGGAGGAAGAGAAAGGAGATCATGAGGCAGGGAAGCAGATCATAGTTTTAACTTATTAGGAAGAAAAGGAATTACTAGTCCACTTGGTCACTATCAAGCTGTTCCCATTCAGGCCACATTCCTAAAAATTGAGATTATGTTTTTGTTTTTTTTATTAACATGAAAATTGTTTCTCTTTATTTTTAAGTGTGTGTGTGTGTGTGTGTGTGTGTGTGTGGTGTATGCATGTATGTGCTCAGGTATGTGCCGGTATGCTTACCCATGCATGTTACATGTGGAGGCCAGGGAACTACCTCCATTGAGTTTCACCTTATTTAGTGAGACAGGTACTCTCGCTGATGCTGGAGATCACCATTGTGCCTAGACTGACTGACTTGATCTCTCGTCCATCCCCAGTGATCGCATATCCACCGTGTTATGGCTTTTAATGTAGGTATTGGGGATCTAAACTCATGTCCTCCTACCTGCACAGCAAGCCCTTTACCCACTGAGCCCTCTGTTCACCTCCAAGAGCATGTGTTCTTATTTTTATTTATCTTTTAAAGCAAATCACACTTGTGAACTCGTAAAGAAGCAGATCTGAGTGAAGCAGCCCATGGGATTCCTAAGCTATATTCATTCACCCATTCTTTCCATCTGTGCTGAGCATCTCTTTAGGCTCAGAACTGGAATCATTATTTGCAATCAGTATGGTCATCATCATTGTCATCATTGTCATTATCATTATCATTATCCTCCTCTTCACCATGGCCACATCCCTGAGTACCAATTAGCAGTGTGGGCATTTGCAGAGACATGTACAATGTACACTCCATATGGCGTCTATCTTGGAGGAAGCAGGTGGAACAGCCTGTAACATGAATGACAATCTACTCACGAATACAATTGCATTTCCATAGGGCAGAGTAGTGAAATCGAGGGCTAGTCTGGCTATTTAAATGAATCCATCCCCTCCCTCATGAGCTGAACATGAGAAGCAGGGTGAGCCTGAGATCATTCCAGAGTTGAGAGGTGCCATAGTTAAAAAAAAAAAATCTACCCCCACTTTCCTGCTCCCGCTCTTCATCCTTTCCCTCCTCATCCTCACCACCATCATGGGTAGCTATGGCTGTTTCCTACCGTTAGCTTGAGAAGATGAGTGTGGATTGGGTATTGTGGGGTCCACAAGTGTCTCAGCCCCACGACCGAGGGTCCACAGAGCAGGAAATTGAAAGAATGAGATGGCAGAGAGATCTTCAAACACCGTTTTTTTTTTGTTTTTTTTATATATTTTATGGTTTATTTAACTTTATTTTATGTGCATTGGTGTGAAGGTGTCAGATCCCCTGGATCTGGATTTTCAGACAGTTGTGAGCTGCCATGTAGGTGCTGGGAATTGAACCCGGGTCCTCTGGAAGAGCAGTCAATGCTCTTAACCGCTGAGCCATCTCTCCAGCCCTTCAAACACCGTTTTTAATTTGTGCTCAGAACCTCTCCAATCAATCATTCAGTCAACAACCCAGCTGTCTATTAGACAGTGCACAAAGACAAGTATGTGGCCTATAACATTCACATGTTTAGGATTAGACTTGAGCACATATGTAATGCCTATAGGAAGTTCTCGATTCCTGGCAAAGAAAGTTTAGGTCCTGATGAGCCTGTAGGAGGTATATCATCTATGCTATAACTCACCCTCTTCCACCAAACCTCACACACTGCTCTGTGCCTAAGGAAACAGGTTTCTCAAAGGTGACCTCCCAGTGTCTAAACTCTCTCCTGATTGGCTCCCAGGACCTTTTACATGGCATAGACTGCAAATCTGAAAATCTCTTCTAAGACTTAGAGATGCAGTAAGTATTGAGGACCACTATTCCGCCACTCAAGGTCTCATCTAAGATCATGCTACAGGGCGCTGGATGTGAGATCTTCTATAAAACCCATTGGTAAAGCACCCAGCCGCACACTAGGGTTCTCCCAGTAGAGTCTCACCTTTCCAAGTGTTAGGGATGATGACTTCACACCTAACTAACAATTTCTTAATAGTCCCTCTCTTGGGCGACCTTCCCATGCCTCTTCCAACCTCTCTCTCCTGCCCCACAGTAAAAGGTAGACAAGCTCAGAGGACCATCTGGGGCAGGGGGTGGGAGGGAGTTAAGGGGGAAGGTCTGCATTCTGCCCCTTTGACCAGGCAGTTTCCTTTGATTCCCTGGCTGGGCCTGGTTACCTTGCTGTCTCCTTTCAAAAACAGCAAGGGACGCCCTATGTCCACCTTTTTGTGAGAATAAATAAACAGGCTGAGGTTCCCACATCTTTATTAAACATTTCCTTCACACTGCATGCTTTGGCATTGCGCCCACGTGCACCAAGAAGGCTCCGCAGAGTGGCTGGACCCCACAGCCCTGCCACACAGTTCCTCTTCTAAATAGCCCTTTGAACAGGCAAGAGGCACCTGCACTGACTACTACAGGCCTCTCTTCTATGATCAAGGTCTTCCAGCTCCTGGAGTTCCTGGCTGGAAGGCTGCTAAGAAGCCTCTTTGCACCCCCACTGATCAAGGACTGGCAAAAGGATCCAGATCCGGGGTCCAGCTGCCGGCGCTGCTACCACACAAGGCCAGGAACCGCTGGGGTGCACAGCCTGGCAGTGGGGAAGGAAGGGCACCGGTGGCCAGCAGCTGCGATGAAAACGTAGGACTGCAGCCAGGAAGAGAAAGGCCAATCATAAATAAACAAGAAGGGCATGTTTGACCAAACCCCCAACCCCTAAATCTTGAAGGCCACTGGAGCAGGAAATTGAGTGGCTGCTCGGAGCAGCTTTGCTCTCCCCACTCTGTTCTGGCCTCAAAGGTTTTCTGGGCTAGCCAAGGGGGTTTGTTTGCCTCACCCCACTCCCCCCTTTAATTTAGAAATTTCAAAGATACAGAAAAAGCGGATGTGCATTTTTAAAGCACACCGAACATTCAATGGCCAGAGATCTGCGTGATATCGAAAGAGGAAAAAAGGTTGGATGGAGAAGGAAAAGGAAAAAGCATGTAAGTGTGTGCAGGATATTCTCTGAGACAGCCTAGGAAAAGGGAAAACAAAGGCAAGCGTGGCATGAGAAAGGCAGAAATAAGTGGGAGAGATATATGAGTGTTGGGGGAGGGGCGATCAGGCAATGGCTGGGAGGATGGGTACGGGAAGGCTGGCTGAGAGGCAGGCTGCACGTGCACACGTGTGAGGGAGAGAGACAGTGATGTCAGCATTTCCTTCTGGGGTGGTCACGTGGTCCTTGCCAGGTAAACAGACTGGAAATAGACTCCATAAAGGCAGCCTGCTGGAGGAGGCAGAGGCAGTGGCTTCACCCTTTCCTCTTTGCTCTGTCCTCAATAAGCAGGGTCTCCTCTCTGAGCAGAGATAGTAGATTTGTGTTCTTAGAGCCCAAGGAACATGACCGAAGCACTGAAAGTCATTTGCTGCTTTGTGATTAGCCTAAGGAGTTCAGAGACATTTCCATGCTTTGGGAAGAAAGAGAGAGAGAGAGAGAGAGAGAGAGAGAGAGAGAGAGAGAGAGAGAGAGAGAGAGAGAGAGAGAGAG
>JAQHUG010000257.1:1621041-1632583 GCA_028555095.1 Dicrostonyx torquatus | reverse complement strand
AAGGAAGGAAAAACAATAGAGATGGATGAACAGCAAGCTGAGCTTGATGCCATGTTTTGTGCCAGGGATTGTTTTAGGCAGCTCAGAGAGGTTTAGATTAAGGTTGGCTTGGGAGGGGCGGTTCAGAAGGAAAGTCATTGCAGACACAAGGACTCAAACTGTTCAGGAATCTAATGCAGCCCAGTGTGTGACTTCAGTGTCACAGGGAGGGATGGAAACCATGCAAATAGATGGGGTAAAAAGGCAAGTTCCAGCTGGGTGTGGTGGCACACAGGCGCACACCTGTAATTCCAGCACACAGGAGACCGAGACAGGAAGACTGGGTGTTCTAAACCAACCTGAGCTGCTTAGTTAAAAGGGCTTTCTTAAAACAAGACATGGCTTGCCAAGTACAGCTCTTTAATACATATAAATAAGACTCACCAGCAAAGCATGATAAGAATTTAGGGCCTGACAGTGGTGGTGTACCTGAGTAATCCCAGCACTCAGGGGGCAGGGGCAGGCAGATCTCTATGAGTTCGAGGCCAGCTTGGTTCCAGGACAGGCTCTAAAGCTACAGAGAAACCTTGTCCCAAAAAACCAAAACAAACACACAAACAAACAAAAAATGAACTTAGGACACGTTCAGATTCTAAGGACACATCTGAAAACTTGCCCAGAGTGGTAGTGCATTGTCTTTGATCCCAGCACCTGGGAGGCAGAGGCAGGTGAATCTCTGTGAGTTCGAGGCCTGCCTGGTCTATATATGAAGTTCCAGGACAGCCAGGGCTATGTAGAGAGACCTTGTCTCAAAAAAAGCAAATAAAAAAAAAAAAAAAAAGGGAAGGAAGGAAGGAAGGCAGAGCAAGCTAAGGAAAGAGCAGGTAGTTTTTCTATCTAAAAAGCTTTAGGACTCAACACGGTGGCTGCGGGTTCAAGTTCCTGAAAGTAAATCCTCGGCATGCTTGGTGAAATTATCTCCTTTGGGTCACTCCAATTTGCATAGTTTTGCATCAGACTCAGTTACACCTTGTTTTCTCTCCCTGTGGAACTTTGACCCAGGCCTGTGTGAAGTAAGCCCATCACATCTGTCTTGTGGGATAGAGAAGGTTCCTGGGATGCACCTGTAGGCCTTGTCAGTGCTAGACAAATGGTCCTGAAAGACCAGCAGGGCCTCTCCAGGTAGAAACAAGAAGAGAATATGCCCCTCCCTCCTCCCAAGACGGCTCCTCCACCACCTCTGACGATTTGAAAGCAGGAAGCACCAGATTTCAAGATGAACTGGGGCATCCAGTGTGTCTGTAGCTAGACTTAAGAGGTGAATCAAAAGTGGGCTTTAGCTGCACCAAGGGAATGGGGTATACGATGTTTGTGGATACCGCTTTTTTACCCCCACCCCATTAGCCCCTTTTATGAGTGAGGGGCGGTGAACTAATGTGCGCACAAGTACTTTTAGCCCTGGGGTTAAAAGATAGATATTTGATCCCTTCCTCTGGTAACAACATATGTCAGTCTGACACAACTCCTAGCCCTGAGTTATTTTTGCAGCATTATGTAATTGCATTGCCTAGTCAGAAGCTCTCCATGTGGGCCAGGCCAGTCCTGCCCAGTGGCATACACCCACACTTGTGCAGCCCTAGTCAGAGTCAACCAGCTAATCCCAGTGAAAGGAGACTAGCCTGTGGTCAAACACTGTAGAACCATCCAGAAGAGTGGTGAAGACCTGGATGGCACCTAGGAGGCAAGAGCTGGCGGCTACCACACAGTGTACCCTAGGGGCTGCAAAGCCCAAGCTCTCGTGCCCAAGAAGCCCACCTGCCCTGTGAGCGCTGCTGTCATCCTAATTCCCAGCTTACTGGATTTCCTAATATTTTTTTCATGAGTGGTTGGTCATCTGATTATCCCTTCCTGTTAGCCCTGATGACTCACAGAAGTAAGGAACTTGTCCCAGCTCCAGACAGACTAAGACAGTTTGCAAAGGAAAACAAGAAGGCCCCGTAGGAACTTTCCCCTCCCCTTCCCCCCACCCCTGGCAGAAGCAGCCCAGGCTGGCAAGTCTGGAGCACACTGGAGGCATCCCTTCAGGGGGCCTACACCCTTGCTGACACCCCAGGTTGCTTGTTGCCTCTGTTGCAAAGAACATCCTTCTTGCTGCCCAGCGACTGTCTCCTATTCTTAGTGTCAGCCCTGAGACCAGACAAAATGAAGCCTGGTTTCTGTTGGCTCAGCTCACCCCATCCACACCCCACCTCTTCCTATACCTTGCTTCTCTTCCTTTGACAAGAGGCAGATGGTACAAAGCCCCCGCAGAACCTGGTCTGTGTGGCCTTTAAGAGAGCCTCTCTGGGTGTGATGATTCTTGTGTATAAAAATGGAATCCAGAGCATTTTTCCCAGGGCCTCTAGGACAGAGGAATGCAACTACACGTATAGCAGATGAAAGGGAACCTCACACAGTAGGTGTCCAGCAAATGTAGAGGGCTTGGGGAGAGAAGGAAATAGACACTTGCTTGGCTCCTGAGAACAAAATGCCATCCCTATTAATCGCCACTCATAATGCCATTTTGAATTTTAGCATCATTGGGTGGGGAGGGAAAAAAGAGATCCCTGATCTCTGGGATAACCCTCCATGACTAATAAGTTTCCCACCTAAAAACTGCCCCACCTGGCGCCCTCTTACAGGCCCCATCTTCCAGTAGACCCCTGTATGGCTAAGCACTAAATCTAATTTAGCTTACGTTTCTTTCACCTGTGCCACGCTGTAGGGTTCACCAACTACCCAGAGAGAAAAAAAAAAAAAAGACAAGAGCTGAGCAAGGTCTCTCCCAAAGGTGAGCCCTGGTGTGAATCTAGGCCTTCTGGTTGGAACCCATAGAGCAGGGGATACAGGGGATACCAAGAGCAAAAGGAGGTAGGCACAAACAGATACAAGCAAATAACTGCGGAGGCCGGGTGGTGGGAGACGCTCTCTGGAGCTGGGGGCAGGGAAGAGCCAGCACCTCCGGGGCTGGTCGCTGAAGTAAACAAACACCCGGAGCCTATCACATTGACTGCACCTGGAGGGGGCCGGGATGAGGGGGCCGACGGCCTGTGGCAGCAGCGAGCACCGCTATCTTAGTTGGCAGGAAGCCCTTCCCTGAAGACTGTAAGTCTAACCTTTAGCATTCAAGTGTCGGGGGCTAAAGTGTCGTTACAAGCAGTTCTTCCTGCTGCAGCGTTCCCAGACTTCGGGAGGAGGGTCGGCGCAAATCTTCCCTCTTTGCTTTTTTTTCCTCCCAGACAAAACGCGCGAGGGAGGGAGATGCTCAGAACCAGGCATGCAAGATACAGGCACCCCTGAAGTTGGCCTTCTGCTAAACCAAACGCCCACTCCCACTTCCTCGGCTCTGCGGTCGGCCCCAGTGGGTCCTCCACTCTCTGCTCGGCCCTGAGGCCGAAGGCTACAGAAACAGGCTTCTTTCCCAACACCTAAGGCTGGGAGGGGCAGCCTGGGACGACTCTCCCGCCCAGTGTCTTGCAGCCGCGTTCAGGGACCTCTTCCTGAGCAGCCCCACCTCTGCTCCCAGCGTGGCGGGGGTGGGACGTCTGGTGGCCCAACAGAGTCTGGGAAGCTCGACAGGTTGCGAAGGAGGCGAAAATCTACAGGACAGGCAGCCCCAGCTAGGGAGTCGCAGCGATAGGGAGGAAGGGCTGGGCTTGGTCGGTGCTGATCCAGGCCAGGGTGAGCGCCCAAGCCCTCTGCTTTTCAGCTAGGTTGACAGGGCCCGGGCTGTGCGTAATGGTTTTCCTAGGTTTCCGCAGAACGGTGACAGGGTTGCGCCGCCTGGGCTAACCCATTCCCTCTCCCAGCCAAGGGGCCCCAGGGACTTGCCAGGCACGCACCTGCAAGTGGCGCCTGAGTTCTAGGGCTGCGGCTCTTCCCTGGCCTAACGTTCCAATTGGTGTCTTCGGGGGCCAGAGCTTCCTGGCACCCCAAGCCAAAGAGAAGGGATGGGTCCGGAAATACCGGGCTAGGCGTGCCAAGACATTAGGGATGCGCGCGCTTGCTCGGAGAACCAGGATCTGCATCTTGGGGAAATGTCGGGATTCTAGCCGTTATGGTTTTGGGGGCCAGGGTGGAGAGATCTGGGGTGGTGACTGGTCCTTACAATGTCCAGTCCCCGGGTAGGGGATGGAGAAGCAGATATAAAAAGGGTGCGTCCTATCCGGGCCACGGGAAACTGGCGTCGAATGTTCTAGCTACCCACTGAGCTCTGGAATGGAATTGACAGCCTGTTGTGGTTGCAAGGGTGCGCCTGAAGCACATAGTGGGCCAGTGCCCCTGCCCTATGCCTGGCCGGAAGCCCCCCCACTCCCCGAGGAAAATGTGGCTAGCTGGAGCCATCGCCCAGGTGCCCCAAGCCTGTTGCGTCTTGAATCTCTCGAGGGACCTCGTAACTCGCCTTGCCGCTACCCATTATCCCCATCCAAACGCGGGTCCCAGATTTCGTGCCTTACGCACACTCTAAGATGAGATTCACCTTTTTCTTTATTCTTAAGAACGGGAAATAAACGAATCGAATTTTTTTTCCTTTGGAAAAAATATCTGTTCAATACCCTTTGTTGCTTGAATTGTTCTTAGAATTTTTTTCAACTTCATTTAAAAAAAAAAAAAGTTGATGTGTTCCCTAAGCCTTATTTCTCTTTAAACCATCCCCTAAGCCGTGCAGCCGGTTACTCAGAGGTTTTCTTGGGGCGAAAACAGCGAAATGGGATGGGAGGGAGAACGCAGACTGGGAATCTCTCATTTTAAATCCCATTATGGCTTTGAGGAGAAGCACAAAAAAAAAAAAAAAAAGCAGGAAAATCTAGTTCGTCCCCCACTGATTTCCCTCACTTCAAAGATTTCCCTCGCCCCTTAAATCAGAAACATTATGGCACTAGATATTTCTCAAGGAAAAAAATGCACATTTTTTTTCTGAACATGTATACGATATAGGTTCCTTTTTACGTTTCTCAGCAAAAGGAAAAAAAGGGGTGTGTTTGAGGCACTCAATTCCCTCGCCATTAAACAAGCCATGCCTGCAAGAAATGCAAGCATGGGGGGGGTATTGCTCAGCCACGCATCCCTCCATTAGCGCATGCCTGCCTGTCAACAATGCACGTGCCACCATGGGCATCCTCTCCCCAGGCCAGCCCTGGTAGAGCACACTCACAACTCTGCTCTCCAGACCCCCCTCCCCCCCTCCAGCTCTTCTCAGGACTTCCTTTTCTTCTGCCTGTGGCAGGCAAGCCAGAAGTCCATCATTCCCCAAGTTATGTGCTCTTGGGAATCCCTAAAGCGAGTGTTGCCCGATCAAGGGTCTCTGCCCTGCAGTTGTTCACTTTGTTGAGTTGTGATGAGTTAGTTCTGTCTCCTTCTCACCCGCCTCCGGGTTTAGATGTGGTGCAGACTTCTGGTACCAGGGCACCAAAAGGGAAGCCGGTGTGTGGTGGTGGTGCAGAACCCAGGAGAGCCACTCAAGTCGTTCCTCCTGCCCCCCTACCACCAAGATTGGACTTCAGATTTCCATTGCAAAGGAATGGAGGAAACTAGAGAATCCAACTTTACCCCTGCAGGCTGACCAATTGCCCTGCATTTTCACAAACCCTAGGTACTGAAAATGAACGCAGGATTTATCGCTAGGAACCCTTTCATGGATCCGGCGCTTTAAGTTTGGAGCTAATTCTTTAAAGGTTTTACTTGTGAGAAATAGGAAGAAAGAAAAGAATGAATGAAGTATATGAAACCAAAACAAGAACAACAAAAAATACCAGGGCTGATCCCCTCCTCCTTGCCTCTGGGATGAAGCCTTTTTGGATTCCAGCGGCCAATTTGGCTTGATTTCTGAGGTTTGGAGGTTCTGGCGGGATTAGGGGTGGGCAGGTTGGAAAAGACAGACCTCAGCTGCCTTTGGACCAGCTGGGCTGCCCTTGGCCCTGGAAGCACAGGTTGGATCAGGGTGAACTGCCTTCACCTCCCACACCCAGAGGAGGGCATGGCATGGATGAGTACCCCATCCTGGACTTCCATTCATCTCCTTATCGTCTCTATCTCCCACCTGTCTCCTCTTTTCCAGGGACCCGGGTCTTTCTGTGAGTCTGAGCCAGGGCTTTTCTTAACCACAGCTGTTTTTCTTATTGTAACTTTTCAAGCAAGCAAACAAACAAACAATTTTTCTCTTGTTCTCCCAAATGCTCAGCCTCCTTGGGGGGGCACTTTGGGAAGCACATTTTTAGCTAAAGTGCCATGTACACACTTGCTGCACACCGCATTACTCCCAGGACCTGGGTGCTAAGACTCCACAGTTCAGTGCTACGGTTATGCCAGGACTGAAGACTTTGACAATTTGTTTCTTTTCTAGTGAAATACCTTAGGAACAAATATGAATTAGGCTTTTGGCCATTTTTCAGGTGTGAAAAATATTTTTGACGAGAAATGTTCTGGGGGCTCTGTGAGATGGGAGAAAGAAAACATTTGACTAAAAAGGTAGACACAAAGCAAGAAGCTGCATGCAACAAACCCCACTGTGCACACCCACTCAGGACTGCAGGAGTACATGACTTGAGTCCGAGGCAGGGAGGGCCACATTCAAACTTCTTCCTGCTAGGAGCATCCCAGCCTTTTGCAAAGGAGGAGGAAGTTTTGACCTACGTTGGCTTAGTATTCCCTGGCACACTGAGGACAAACTTTCAGATCTGGTCTTTCAGACTCCAGAACACGGGGTTCACAGTAGGGGCAGGGCTATTGAAGGAGTAACTAGGGGTAGTCAGAACTACACCCGACAACCCTAGGCATCAAAGAGATCTGTCCGGTTTGAATGGGGGTCAGGGGGTGGACTGGGACCAGGGGAGGGAATGGATGGAGCGCCACACCACGTGCATGCTGTTCTCTCCTGTGTTTCCAGTCCCCCTCCCCATCTTCTGCCATTTCCAGAGGCAGGAGAAAGGTGATCTAGGACTTGACCCCTAAATCACAGCTGCCGGAGGCTGCACCTCGCTAGGGGATGAGCACAGCCCCTTCCCTGGGCTCTGGCAACTTAACTCTTTCCTCCCCGCTAGCTCAGAGGCCCCAGACGGGTGGCAGCGACTCTGGCTGCTGCTTTTGCTAGAAATCTGCCTCCACAGCTTTACACCTTGAATCCAGTGCAGAGACCACAAAAGGAAGTCCTACAAAAGGGTGAGGTTAAGGGACGCTGGGATCTTGGGCACAAGCGCTGCCAGGGAGCCTAAGGAAGATCGGAGTTAGCGGAATGAGGAGGGATGTTTGGATCGTGTTAACTACTCAGACAGATGCACTTCGGCATGTCTGTATTTATGGAATCCATATGTTATCGTGGCAAATGAAAAGACGGCAACATGTACATACAATAGACGTAGAATAACAATACACATTTAAAAAGAGACCAAACATTCTTCACTCTTCAACCCTTCCCCTTCCCTTACATCTTGAGCTGGAGATGTTCAGAGATGCATCCTTTCCACCTCCCCTGACTCCACACTGGGTTTCAATACTCTCTCCTTTTTTGTTTCTGTGTCTCCAGTCACCCTGATGGGGGGATTCTTGGGACCCAAAGCTAGGTTCTTTTTAAAAGAAATAGTCTAGCAAGCCCCCTCCCTTCCCGGCACTCTCTTTCCTCCTGACATTGGCCCATTGCATATTTAGCCCTTGAACCAAATAATAGCCACTACAACCTCCTACTCTGAAAACTGTAGGGGAACAGATTCATACTCAAAGTCAGCATCTACATCCTCTTCATTAAAGCAACATGGCTATGTTATATTTGCAAAGAAATGGCTTCAAACAGACCTGGAAACATAAATCTCCCAGCAAGGGAAAGCCCTTGAATAGCTCTGTGCAACACCTGCATTTGTGCACACCTTGTATATTTGTGTGCACACATATATTCACACACAGATGAAAAGGCATCTGAAGTCATTCAAATGTATATTTATGTACCCTTTTATGCATATACCTTTGTTATAGCCATTCATTTGAGAGAGAGAGGCAGGAAAAAAAAACCTTAGCTAGCAATGCACTGTTTAGACTACATTCCACTTTCCCTCCCCACTGTAAAATGCCTTAAAAAAACCAGGTTGGTCTAAATTTTTCTGCCTTCTTGCCAGTAAATAAAGGATTTAGATTCTGGATTTTCTGCTCCCTCTCCCCATTTTGTATGTAAAACAATCCATATAGATGCTGGATTATAATCTAAAGCATTATTGAACCACACAAGGTTGTTACTTTTCTTTAGAACGAATTCTACCAGTAAAATTAGCATAAGTACTTACAAGATTAAGCTGACATTTCCCTATAACTGCAACATGAAATAGATTAATATACAGAATTTTTCCCCAAATAGGGACTTTCTCCACACGGTTTTTTTTTTAAAAAAATAAGAAACAACAGGCTACAAGTTCACTTCTTCTATTATTTTCAAAGAAAATAAACATATAGTATTTAAGTGGTTTTTCAACATCTACAAGGAGAAATTTAATTCTGCTGCATCTCTAAAAAAACAAACAGATTTATGAAGATTCATGAAGACAGAGAAACAGGAAGCAAACATATTCCTCAAGGGCTGACCAGTTTTCCTTACCTGATGTATTATGGAAAAATTCAGAATTTACCAATCTTCCTTCAGTCAGCTACATTTTACACTGACCTGTATTTTGAACTGAAAGAAAAAAAAGATTAACTGTTGCCAGTGAAAATTTTAAAATAATAATCAGAAACCAGACAAACTGAAGGTAAAAATATACAATGGCTACAATAAAGATAAATATTTATTTAATCAAAGCAGAGGTTGTATTTGGACTGTAGGAATGTTTCATCCTTCCCCTAAAAAAAAAGGGGGGGGGGAAGGCCAGAAAGAAAAAAAGCCAGGGTCTTCACACGCTCCTGGAGAGTCCCCATTGTCCAGGGCTATCGAGAGCCCAGAATGGTATTAACCTCACAAAAGACACATTGTGCAGGGGACAAAAAAAAAGCCTCTTCTTCTACAATAACTTTTAGCTTTTTTATTTTTAGAAAATGACAAAGGTTTTGCAAGCACTGACTGGTGAAACCTGTAGCAAGCCAGGCTGGACTTGGCTTTATTGATCAGCTGTCCCGCATGGAAAGGCAGCCAGGAAAACTTTGAATGGCAACCCAGATTTGGCTCAGAGAGAGGAAACCCCTGATTTTTCTAAATGTATTTTCTTCCCCCCCCCATTCCCCGCCTAAATAAAACAGCATTATTCCCAGAGTGAATTCAGAAGGATTAGATGAGGTAACTGCAAAATCCTAAACCGGTTTTTTCCCTCTTGGTTAAGAAGCTGCATGGTCTTAAGAGCATTGGAAAAATCTCTCAAAATGAAGAATTACTTTCTAATCAAACAGATTTCCCGATTAATCGCCAAATTCCTTCTTAGATGAATAATCTTGGTAGACTGGGGCAAAAAAAAAATTTAACCCCAAGAAAAATAAGTTTTAGCGAGCTCTCTCCCTACCTGGCTTGTTTGCAAGTCAGTTAAAGTGTAGATTGCATTTTATTTCATCACAGACAGTGTAATTTCAGTGGCACTAGTTCTCATGTAGAACTCACATAAATACATGCTTGTCATTAAAAAAAATATATTCAGTAGTCAGTAGCAGTGGTGCGCTGAAACTACAATGAGAGAGAGAGAGAGAGAGAGAGAGAGAGAGAGAGAGAGAGAGAGAGAGAGAGAGAGAGAGAGAGAGACTCTTGTTCTTCCTGCATTTATTTGCTTGCTTTTTGGAGGTACCATACCCCAGCCTAAGTGATGGCTTTGATGTACTGGGAATCTGTGGAGTAGCAGGGTCCCTGGCTGCTGTCTTTGATTCCAGGGATCTCCTTTGGGCTCTGGTGGGATGCGCTGTGCCTAGTCTTTATCTGAAATCCATCCTCTCATTTCAAGCCCTTTGGCTTCAAGACTGCTCCAAACTCTTGGAGGTGGCTGTAAGATTTTTTCCCCCATTAGGGATGGGGTGTGTAATTTCCCCTCTTTTTACACTCTAGACCTTTCCTCGCTACTTAAAACATATAGACTTTCTCTTTATGAATTTCGTCTGAAATTATTTTTCGCTGCCTTTATTACATCCCTGCTTTTGATGGCAAAATAGCTTCCTGTGTTTTAAAAACATCTGCTTCCCAGGCTTTACACGGGAAAATTGAATTTACTTTTTCTCCGTAAGCCCAGAAAGGTGGAAAGTTGGACTTCTTTTCGAAGGCAACTTTTCCTTTCCTTAAACTCGACCCCCTTCCAGTTCTGACTCACTTTTCTCCTTTCATTTCTTCTAATCCTACCCACCCCCATCCTCTGTCCTGAGGAAGCAGACGATGCTGACTGCATCTATGGCAGGATATAAATTGAACGTACAGATTTTTGTCTAACCTAGGGTACGTGTTAAAGTTTTTCCCGTGTTTTCTTCCTTCATCCTCTGATTTAAGAAGAGTTAATTTTTCTCCGGTTTTTTTTTAAAATCTCTGATTTGCAATTTAAAGCGGCCTTCATTCCAAGCCCCTGGTCTTTCTCTTAAACCTCTGATTTATGCTGTCCCATGTCACTATTGCCCCCTCCCACTTGAAGATGTTCTTTTCCTACTTAATGTAAGCATTGTTGCATTTTCTAGAAAAAGAAAAGAAAAAAAGGAGAAAAAGAAATTAAAAGAAAGAAAAAAAATCTTTAAAAAAATCTTAGCCAGGTCTCTATTGTTGCTTCGCATTTCACTTCACGGTAGTGTGTGTGTGTGTGTGTGTGTGTGTGTGTGTGTGTGTGCGCCTGTGTGTGTGTATGTGTGTGTATGTGTTTTTAATACATGCATAAACTTTTGGTGCCTCTCTCCTCTGCCTAGGCTTTTCTCCTATCCTCTCTTCCTGCTCTCCTTGCCCTGCTCATCACTTTCCCCTGGTTTTTTTTTCCTCCCTTCCTCCCCTCTGCCTCCCTCCACCTCCCCCTTTTCTTTTTTGCTGAATCTTATTGATCCAGAAGGTGGCTAATTAGCCCTTCCCGTCGTGCCTGGGTAATGAAGCACATGCGCACTGAATTAATCACAGCCATTTTTTTCAGGAAACTAATTAGCAGAATAAAGATCCAAAGACTTTTTTTTCTTTTCACTCATCAGCTCCCACTTCCAGCGCGTCCCCTCCGACCGCTGCAGCCGCCGCCGCCGCCGCCTCCTCCTCCTCCTCCTCCCGGCCGCAGCCGCCGCCGCCGCCGCCTGCTTTGCATCCCAATTACAGCCTAGAGCCGCTGCCGCCGCCGCCGCCGCTTCTCCTCCGTGGCCCCTGCCCGCTCCGGGGGCTGTAAACTCCCCGCCAACCATGCTGCTCGGCGGCAGCGGCGGCGGCGGCTCCGGCTCCCCGGCTGCGGCCGCCTCCCGCCCCGGGCTCCGCCGAGCGCGCTCCAGCTCCGCCGCCGCCGCCAGCAGCGCGTCCTCCGCCGCCGCCCCCCGCCAGCCGCCGCTGCTGCCTTGATGGGCTCCGCGGCCCGAGCGCCTCTTTTCGGGATTAAAAGCGCCGCCAGCTCCCGCCGCCGCCGCC
>JAQHUG010000257.1:1581594-1620051 GCA_028555095.1 Dicrostonyx torquatus | reverse complement strand
CTCTCTCTCTCTCTCTCTCTCTCTCTCTCTCTCTCTCTCTCTCTCTCTCTCTCTCTCCTCTCTCTTTCTCTCTCTCTCATGCGAAACTGGGATTGTTTACGTTCTGTTCCCCACGCTCACCCCTCACCCCTTGCCCCTACTCCACTAGATGCAAAAAAGCACGTTCCTAATTTTACGATATACATTTTAATGTATAGAATCTTTTGCATGTCAGTTGGAGGGTAGGTCTAAGAGTGTTTTATGTAGTGAACTTGAATTGTGTTTGGGGCTATTAAAATACTGGGTTTTTTTTTGTTTTTGTTTTTACTTTGTGAATCAATCTGTTGCTCAGAACCTGACTTTTGTGAAATGTGCGATTCCTTCAACTGTGGCAAATTCGACTGTGGTTATGAGTGCTTCAAAAATCACCCATTCTTAACTTTTCCCCCTCATTACTTTGTAGTAGGGGAAATATGCCAATTTTTATTGGTTTCAATGACTGAAAATTGTTCTAAGGACTATATGGAAGGAGGAAACTGCCATTTTCTGGCCTTCTGTTGGTGACTTTTGAAAAGGGGGCTTTTAAATACCTTTGAAGAGTATGTCATATTGTGGCTGTAATGCAAATTACAGAACATAAATTCACTTTGGAGTTTTAAGAAAGGCTCACGCCCTTTGGAGTCATTGAGAATTTATTATGGTTTTCTATTTTTAATATATATTATATATATCTTTTCTACCTGATTTGGGTGTATGGCTAGTTCCTGGCCAACTTTTTTGGAGGTCCTGGGAAAGAAGCTTGGGAAATGGTAGACGAGAGACTGATCAATGTAAATAATCAATAGAGCGATGTGCTGCAATGTTGTACCTCCATTTACTGTAAATTTTTACAATACCTGCAGTGTGGGTGCTCCAGTGTCTTGGGTGGTTTCTTCCAACAGATCTAGGGCAGAATAACCAGAATTTACTGCTCAGGTTTCCGGAACAATATAAGGGAAATTCACTTCATAGTGGCTCATGTTTTAACCCCTTTATTTTACCGAATGTGTGTAGGTGTGTGTGTGTGTGTGTGTGTGTGTGTGTATGTATTTGTTTACATGTGAGGATTTCAAATGCTGAATCCCCAAAGTGTATCCTCCTGAGTTGGAGGGAAGTAGGCACCAGCCCAGGACTTCCCCGGGTGGGTATTGGGTTATTGAATCGCTGCTTCAGCCCTTCCTCTTCTTGTGATGTTCTCTTCGATTTTTTAAACTAGTACAAGTAGAGGTAGGAATAAAAAAGAATAACACATTGGAGATTGAAGCAATATCAAAAGACAGAGTGGCACGCTCACGCGTGTGTGGCATGTGGGGTGTGTGTGTGTGTGTGTGTGTGTGTGTGTGTGTGTGTGTAAGAGAGAGAGAGAGAATGGAAGACAGCTATCTTACAGTCAGTCCTGAATGGTGGTAGGTGAATCCATATTTGGAGATTATTTTGAAATAGTCTTGAAAATGGTTCGGAACAGGATTTCGCAAAAAGTGTACATGAAGTCATTTTTGAAGGGATTGTGGTTTGGGGAAGATGAGGTGTGGGCAGGAGAGCAGTGGAGGCCAGCAGCCTTCCTCTTGTCTGTCTCCTCCCTTCCCCCCTCCCTGGTTTTAGTTTTTAATTACTTAATGCTGAAACACACTGGGCTTATATAAATATTTGCAAATGCTCTTTCCTATTGATTTCTCTGAATAAACTGCCCTGCTCTGGTCCAGAGAGGAGGCGATTCAGATCTGTGGGCTTTTTAAACATAAGGACTCCAAAGGAGTGTGTGTGTATGTGTATGTTGGTGGTTAGAGCTGTAGGCATGAAGATGTGGTGGTGGGACACAGGGAGAGTTTAGGGTCTGAGTGGTATGGACCGAGAAAGCTGGGCAGGAGCTGGTCTTATGGCCTGGTCGTCCTGACAGATTGTGTGTGTGTGTGTGTGTGGTGTCTGAATGTATTTGTACCCCTCCCCATTAAATATGGAACAGTTTTTCAGGCCTTGGTGACTGCCTTCCTCCTCAGGGTCACATTGAGTGCTAATCTGACCCAAGGTGCAGGAATCCTGCAATGGGGAAATGAAAGAATATACAGAATGGGGTCAGGTCAGCTGCTCAGAGGCCAAAACCCCTACAGCTGCTTTGATTTTAGTGTGTGCGTGTGTGCTTGTGTGTGTGTGTGTGTGTGTGTGTGTGTGTCTTAGGCTCCTCCTGCCACGTTACAAATTGTGCTTCCCTCTCAGGTGTTAGCTCAGTAGCTTAAAGGCATCAGGGCCTTCGACTGCATAGACAGGGAGGGACTCCCAGTGACACCAGAAAACCTACAATACCGAATCCAAAACAAAACCCAGGGAGGAGGGGGAGGGAAAAAAAAAACCCTAACCCATTGAGTGCAGGCAAATAAGGTGGGGTCTCCAGATGCTGTTACAAAAGCAGCTTTGAATATGCCAGCCAGTGCAGAAGACCAGTCATTCCAGTTACAGCAAACCATTAAAACAGAGGAGGAGAGAAAGGAAAAGGCATGTTTAGGTTGTAATTTGTTAGTACAAGGGAAAGAATCCCACATAAAGCTAGCCCCCCCCCTTACCCTCTCTCTTCTGGCTTCATACAGAATCCCTCACCCCTTTGAGATTGTCTACTGTATGGGTCCTTTTCATTCAGATCTTCTGAGTTTAGGAAGATCCCTGCAAGCAACGCATTTTCTGTATTTCCCCCCCTTTATCTTGGAGGAGAGTTGGCAAGGGTTCTGTGGTCTGCAGTTACACAATATGTTATCATGTTTTTAATCTCTAAATCATTGCAGTGGTTATAGATTTACAGTCTTGGGGTATTACAGGGAGAAGCAACGCGGCTGTATGTATGCTTTTAAATTACACCAGTGTAAGCCGAGAACAGCAGCTATGAATATGGGCGGCCAACTCCACCTTTCCACCCCCGCTAGTTCTTTCTCCTATGATTTTATTTTTATTTTTTAAAATGCCTTGATTTGCTTAAACATAAGCCATCCTCTTCCCTCTCTTCTTTGTCTCTTCAGCTCCTGCCCCCACCTTCAAGAAGAAATAATTTTCATTTTAGACCTCTAACCCCCAGATAAACTAGAATTCAAACTCTTGACATAGACCTTGGGATACGAGACTACAAAATAATGAAAAGTGTGAATTTCCCAAGAAAACCTCTTGGTTTCCATATCGACCTCCTGTATGGGGATGGAGAGTTGATTTCCAATCAGAAAGTGGTAGTGGGCGGAGGGGAGGGGAGCCAGACGAGTGGCACTAGGGAGGTCCTGTCACTGTGACCCCACTTTCAGCTTCTGTTTTTCATATTATTATGTAACAGAATCCTTGGCAGCATTAAAAATCCAGCTTTACAAGCTGATTGTAATGCTGCCTCATTAGACAACGCTGTCTGGCCTTGTATTAAGTGAAACATAGAGCATGGCTTTCAGATTATAAACACCAATAAATATTAAGGCTCGGCAGAGGGGGTAACTAGCAACCGGCTTGGCCCTAGCTGAGATTGCTCTACCCTACTTCCCTCTTCTTTCCATCACCCCCCCACACCCCTAACAGTCATGTGTTTTCGTATTGTAGACCCTAGTGACATTTAGCAAGGCTTTTTATAGAGTTCTCTTGTGTACACAAAAGGTTTGGAAGTTTGTTTTGTTTTGATCTGCAGTAAACAGGTCCTTCACTTGGCTGATGTCATTTCCGTTCATATTTGAGTGTTTATTGTGCGTCTTTGCAAGGCCTTCTCATCCCTCCCTCTGACCTTGCTGTTTGGTCAGAGCCCTGGGCCTGCTTTGGGAAGGGGAGGCGAGTGGTGTTCTCTGAGCAGTCAGGTCTGGCTTGGGGGTCGAATGTCTTTGCTTTGGCCTCGGTTTTCTGCCTGCCTGGGAAGACACTTCCAGCGTGTTAATCTGGTTAAGCACGCCTCCATCCACTTGCCCCAGTATTTCCATGGCCTGCAGTGATTCATCCCAGCTTCCTTTCCTGGTGGCACCACCTCCCCTGGCCCCTGCCACACCTTGTCTGGGTTAATACATTCTTATTGTACAGTTCTCTAGGACAGCCCCTAAAAAAAGGACAGAATCAAACAACACACACACACACACACACACACACACACACACACACTCACACAGAAACCTAAACCCCTAAACCCCCAACTAAACAAACAAAAAACCACTAGGAACGTTCAGTGATGATTTTGAGATTTAGATTCAGTTGTGAATGTGAAATTGGCATTATTATCTGACTTCATGCTGTGCGAAAAGAAATTGTTTTCAGGCCTGGCCCCTAGCACCAGCACCTCCTATCCCTGTTCCTTGCTGTCCTTACCCCATAATGCCCCTATGTTTTTGGAATGATAAAGGCCAGTCTGATGTTACTAAACATGTCACTGTCTCTCTTTTCATCCAGTTTACAACTGGATCCCCCTTCCAAAAAGAAAAAAAAAGTAGGGTGGGGAGAGGGAAGGTGAGAAGTAGGCTCTTGTAGGCCCCAGAGGCCTTTCTTTACTGGGATGGTGGGTTTTAGTTTTTTGTTTTTTTTTAAAGTACGTATGTGTGTATGCACATACACACACTCCCATATATATATATGTCTACACATACGTATATATAATGTATGTATATAGTTATTGTTTTGTCCTCTTAGGTTTAGCAATAATAGAGAAGGAAAAGGAGTCATCACCAGGAAGTTCCCTGAGCTGCTTCCTAACTAAGAAGGGTGAAAAATGAACCAGCTTTGACACTTGGCTCCCTGTGAAAGCCCAGTAACCTCTCCCCCCTTCCATGGCCCCAGCCTTTTGTTCCTGGAGAACGGAGCTAAGGTACTTTTTCTCCCAGACCAAAGGGAGCAGGCAAGGAGTCCCCTTGTGAGCACATCGCCTTTAGATGGCCTGCTCATGGTTATTGTCAATGCAGGCTTCCCCAAACAATTGCTGCAGGGAGACACAAAAGCAAAAACATTTGTCCTATTTTTTTAACCTCTTTGTTTTAGATTTTTTTTTTAATCCATTCTTTAAATTTCACAGTTTCTATTTGTCCGCAGAGAGACAAACGGAACAGCATGAAGCACATTTCACCGTAGGCCTCACTGGCAATTGGAGCAGCCTCAATAGAAACCCACATTCTGAAACACTGGCTGACTCCGAGAATATGTGAAATTTCAGCTGGGGGTTGGGGTGGGGACGACGACTGTGAAGTCAGATTAGCACAGATTTCCAACAAAATGAACTGCACTGAAAAGATGAAAAAAAAATGGGATTCTAGCATTCCTCGGGGTAAAGCGTGAAAGGGTCATCTTTTGTTTATCTCCTGGTATCCTGTCCACTACTTAAAAGTGATCATTGACTAAGGGAGAATAGAAATTACGTGAAATTACTCATTAAAAGGAAAAACCATCTGAGATGGAAGGCTTGAGAGTCTCACAGGACGCAGTGTTTAAACTCGAGTGGAAACTGCTTGGTGTGCATGGTAGAATTGCTTCTGGGTTGAGGTGTTTTTTTTTTTTTTTTTTTTTTTTTGTAGGATTTATATAAACAGACAATATCCCCTGCCCCTTTTCTTTTCCTCTCCTGCTTCCTGTTTCCTTTCTTCTACCCCGACCTCCGTCCCCTTCAAGAATTCAGTGGTTTGCTGGCCCCTGTGAAGGGATGTGTCAGATGGCTGGGGGATGGCTCAGGAACAAAATGGGAAGTCCACCTTTTTTCCCCCCCCTTTGGCCCAAACAAAGCGCCCCTCTTTCCTTAGCATGTAGACCCTGGACTGTGATGTTGCCTTTAAGCATCTGTCTGCCTCGTCATTAAAATTCTCACTTTCAAGGTTTAGAAAAGCAAATGTAAAAATTCCCCTGGGTATAAAAGTCTTGCATGGCAAATTCTCTTTGCCCTTTCAGAAAAAATATTTTTGTTTCCAAAAAAGAAAGAAAGAAAGAAAGAGACCGTGGTGACCTATTTGCCTAACATTTAGGACGGTTTTAAGGCAAATTCTGTAATTTTGCTTCCTTGAGACTTGGGCTTTGCCACTTAAAATTATTTTGGGAAAATTCTTTTGAATCACAGATTTAAAGGCAGATGACTCATTTGTATCTTTCTTGTGTATATGGTTGAAAGGTTTAGGAGGTGGGTTGGGAAGGGTAGGTAAATACATTACATCTAGGATGGGGTAAAAAAATTATGGAATTGGCACTGCAGTGATGCTTGAAGGCCTTGAGATTCCTGTCAGAGAAATGTGAAACAAAACGTTTGAGTAGGCCCTCCTGGCATGCCACCCTTTCTGAGCTGTGCCGTCTGGAGGTTGGTCTGCATCATGTATCATCCTCAGGAGGCCTGGGGCCCCCAGAAGGTACCTGGCCCCTAAATAAAACTACCTCCTCCTATTGGTGGGGTGAGCTCAGACCATGGAGCAAAATTCAGTTCCAAATGCATTTGTATGTAATTGGGGGACATGTCTGTGTGTGTCTCTGTCCTCCATCCGAGGTTAAAGCCTCAAGATCATTGAAGAGCAAGTTTTGAAATCAATATGGGTATATCATTTATTAAAATAGAATGATCTGGAAGAATTACACACATCTACGTAAAGTCAGCTGTGCTCTGAAGAGGGGCTGGATTGCTGACCTCTCCTGTATCTTCAGTCAGGGATCATATTTAGCTTTGCCAAAGTGAAAGGATAGAGCGTTAAGCATGTGAATCTGGGGATGGCAGGGAGCAGGTTTGGCTGGGTTGGAGAATGTAATTTATCAGCCAGCTAAAAGCAGTAGTGGGCAGACCTCTGGCTTGGAGATTGGGTAAGGGGAGGAGAAGAGAAGGGTTAGCGGTTCCCTGGTTTATTTTGAAATATTTATTCTTTGTTGCCAGTTGGATTTTCTAGATGGGACAGGCCTGGGGACAGAGAACTGTGAGGACTGGTGAAGGAGAGCCTTTTCTGAGGGTGACTCCATTTGTGATTGAGTTCAGGATGCAGCCCGAGAGCATCAGGCTGTCCGTGTCATCAGGCAGCTGCCCTGTCCTCAGCTTGGGTACAGAATTTGCAATATGGATTTCTGAGAAACCGATGGTTCCATATGTCAGAGTTTGCTTTGCGAATTCCCTCTGAATAGGTCTTATTTTGGTTATGGATGAAAATGAGTTGTCCCGAGGTAGCACCCCAGCTTTTATGCAGCCCACCATTATTCATCATGGTCTACAGGCTGAAGGCTACCTGCCCATGGCTTTACCTGTGAAGTGTTTGTCTGGAACAAAGACAGGCTTGAGTAGGCCTCACATGGGGGTAGCTACTGCAGGATTAAGATAAAGGAAAGGGACCAGGGCCACTCTCCTTGCTGCTTGTCAGGCTCCTTAGGTGTAGAAGGCCTGTCACCAGGGCCTGGGACACTGGCAGAATCAAGGCAGAGCCCCTTTGCCAGCCCCTCTTCAGCAGCTCAGATGGCTTTAGATCTTGTCTTGTGGTTTTTCTAGTTTCATATTTATGTGTACCCTACGCCTCCCCCTGCCCCCCATACTCACCAAATTAGGAGATTCTGAGGTGGTCCCATGAATAAAACTCAAGAGAAAGCTGTAGAATTCCATTGTCCAGGAGTAGAAACATTTTCCTGTTGTCTTGTCTTCGTCAGCTAGGCCCATGGGGTTGCTTCCAGGTGAGTGAGGGTCTGGAATCTCTTGTTTTCCTAAAGAGATTTCCAGGGGGCATCTCTGAGTGGAGGGGCCACCTTGCTTGCCTTGCTGCTAGCATCATCATCTTCATGTATTATTCATACTCACTTTTTCAATTAAACTATTAATTGGTTTTCTTTAAGGTGTTCCTGACTCATGTGGCTAATATAAATAACTGTGTGTTTTGAAAACACCACCTGTTCTTGAGCCCGAGGTCAGGCAGTCTGGAACAGCCCCACAGTGGCCATCATCTGGTTCATAGAACCGTCCATCCTCCACCCTCCTTTCTGTTCTCTGTAGGCAACCCCCACTATCCCCCACTCCAAGTTTGACTAAATTTGGCCTCTGCCCTTCTTTGTCCCTAATCGACTTGATTCCCTAGAGGCAGTTCTTTTCTTTCAAGGCCCTAGCTTAGGGGGGAAAATTGCAGTCTCTTTTTTGTACTAAAATATAGACGGGGGTGGGGGGGGCGTTAGTCTGCACCCAACAGGTTAGGTATTACATCGATTTGAACCCGAATTCTATTGTACCAAAAATGCTTTCTATACAGAGACATGGTAGTTTTCACCAACCAAGCATCCCCCTTTCCTCCCTGTTAACGCGTGCTTAATGCAAATACGATTCCATACATTCTGCTCTTCGCCTGGTGAGCTTATTATATTTCTAACACTTGCATGGTTCATTATTGTGCAGTAGGAAAAGACTCGCGGCTGCAGGGGCAGCCTGGGTGGCTGGTTTTCAGAAAGAGAAAAAGCAGGTGTCTTTCTTTCTGTGTTGAGAATGAAGACTAGATTTAGGAGGAGGGTGGAATGCGGTCTGAGAGGCCTGGAAACTTCCGGTGAGATTTCAAGGGGCCTGCCTTTACATAATAGAATGTAAGAGGTGAACCTAGGGGAACTTCGAAGTGCCCAGCAGTTGCTTTGACCAGCTGAGGTGGCCCTGTTTGGTTTGATCCTGGTGGTAGAACCTCCCTGAGACAGGCACCTTTCTTGCCCTCTCTGAAATGCCGTGAGGCTTTTTAAGGGAGGTCTCTTTCCTTAAATCGGGTGGCTGCAAACTGCGTGTCCTTTTCTAGTCATTCCTTCTTCTCATCTCCTTTTCTCCCCTCTTCTCAAAAACTGTCCTTAAACTCTCAATGGAGAATAGGGGATGTTTTCGCAAGTTTCTGCAGCTGAAAAACAGAAGTTCTCTGTGAAGCAGTTAATAGGATGGGTGTGTGTTTCAAATAAATTCCTGTCCACATTGGCTAATGTCCCCTGTTAGAGTGGCCTGGCTCTGACGTGGACAGGGCCCAGAGACTGATGGATCAGGGTTCGGAGGCCCCAACTGCTTCTCTTCTCTCTCTCTCTCTTTTTTTTTTTTTTTGGTGGTGGCTGAGGCGCATCGGTTCCTTCCAGGCCGGCCTTTGACTTTTGATGAGCGGTGCGGTCAGTGCCTCGCGGGGACGCGGCTTTGTTCCTGCCGGGCCGGTTCCCGGGTTGGTGTAGGCCAGGGCAGCCAAGACTCCTGTCCCCAGGCGAGTGTGGCCCAGCCTGCCTCCAAGGCCGGTGTTGGGAGCCAAGGCCCAGTAGACCCGGCCCTGCTCCGTGTGTTATGTCCCCAGGTCCCCGCAGGCGCGCGGGCGCGGCCACTGTGAACAGTCCGGCCTGCGCCCAGCGCGACTGTAGATGTCAGGCTTTGCCCGGGGAGCCGAGAGGCTGCGGGGCTGTGAGTTTCAAATTAACCTTCCGCTTTGTTGCTGTGTAATGTGGATCCCCGAAGGCCCCCCGCCCCGCCCGCCCCCCTTCCTCGGGCGGTGCGCGCTGCAAACTGCGAGTTGAGCTTCATTTACATAAAGCGATTCCGGGCGGGCGGGCGGCGCAGGAGGAGGAGAGAGGCGGGCAGGCCGGGACGGGGACCGGGACGCAGCGCCGCGCCCTGTGGGTGAATCCCCGCCGCGCCTGGGGGACCTCCCTCCCCGGGCAGCCTGAAGATCGCCAGCCCGGGCCGCCACCATGCGCGCCCCGCCCCTGCCGCCAGGCCCCTCGCTCCTAGCCTGCGCCACCGCCGAGCCCGGGGGGCAGCGGGAGGTGGGGAGAATGCCGCCTGGGGTGGGTAAGTTCGGGGCTCCGCTGCCGCTGGAATCTCCCGTTGTCGCGCAGGCCGGAGTGGTGGCCCCCGGACCTCCGAGTGCCTCCTTCCTCCCGAGGTGTACGGAGGCTTTGTGTGCCAGGTGAGTGCAGCCTCCCTCCCCCGCCGCGCGGCTCGCAGCCGGCCTAGCGCTGGAGGCAGGTGCTGCGAGTCTTGGCTGAACTTCCCATTCTCTTGGGGCATGTGGGGGAAGGGCAGGCTGGATGCACTTGAACTCCTAGACTCCAGTGGGAACCTACCTGGGGAGACAGTGACTAGTGTCTGCTGGGCACGGGAGTACGTTCCTTCTTGTATCCTCTCTCTCTTTTCTCTCTGACCTCCTCCTCCTCCTTCTGCTTTTGGGTTTGTTCATGTCTTCCTAATACTTGGGGTACTGGTGCTACTGAGAACTTTGGGTTCTTTCGTTTAAAACACACCGCTTCAGCCAGAGAGAGGGAGAGAGTTAGAAATCGCTGGTCAGTTTGCAGCAATGTGAAGAATGCGCCTGTTTGGGGAGTAATTAAAGAGAGAATCAGTATAGAGCTGGAGGGGACCTATGGAGATCATCTTGGCCGCCCTCTAATTTCGGTTTGCTCTTCTGCCAGAGCCCGTGCAGCATTTTTGAGGGGGGGGGGTAACGAAGGAAGAGGTAAGATTTTTACCCAGTTAAAGAGGAGAGATGTCCAAGTTAGGCTAGCAACAAGAAAAAAAACGCCTACCCAAAAACCATTTTGTAGGTTTAGAGAGTAACATGCTCCCTGGAAAACAGCCCTTTCTGTCTGTTTCATATCTATGTAATGATGGTGGGACTCCTGCCCTCAGGGGAAAGCCCTCGGCCCATGTGTGGCACACTCAAAGGAAGTTTGAACAACCTGGTACAGTGAGTGGTAGGCGGTTATACTAAACTGCTTTAAAGGCAACCCCAAACCAGGTGGATCCAGGAGAGCACCTCCACCCTTTGTGTTTATGTCATTTTGTAGCCTTTGACAACTCTCTTGAAGCCAGTGACATATAACCACAGAGAGTATAGACTTCTCATCTGGAACCCAGGGAAGGCCTCTTCTTCAGGCTGTGGCCAAGTAGGGCCTGCTTGGCGGAAGGCATCAAGGCACAGCAAGGCAAACAGACTTAAGCCTCGAAGAGAGATAGTGAGAAAGTTACACGTCATCGTCATCTTACTTCATTTAATGCCTTGAGATCCTTGGAGAGGAGTCACTAAATAAATAGAGCCTAATTTGAAGCTCACCCTAGCTGGGGGTAACCGTTTCTTTGCCATCAAGCAGCAGGTGCAAGTTTGTAGAGTTGGCCCCTGGAGTCCCCTCATTCCTAAATTCAGGAGGTGTCAAACCTTCATGTTCTTTTAATGACTGTGGTTTCTGGATAGGTTTCAAGGGAAACCCTAAAAATCACGAGTTCCACTGGGTTGGAGTGCTGTGGCCCAGACTGCATTTACATGGGAAAGCAGAGACCCTCCGAGGTAACAGGCTGCAGCAGGGACCTGGGAGCCTGTTTCTTGTTATCACAGCATCCACTGGCAGCCTGAGAGTCTAAATTGCAGACATAGGAAACGGGAAGCAGAGGTGGGCTATGAGGGGTCTGGAGACCAAGAATCTTCATCATTTAAGGATTTTCAAGAATGAGGTCTTTGGAGAGAGGCGAATACCTGGGTGTTTGCACACCTGTAATTATGTTTATCTAGTTTTGAGGGGTTTTGGAAGGCCCCCCTTACAGAGAGTGTGCAACCATGAAGGCCAAGAGCAACCCCCCCACCCCGCTTTCTTTCCTAAGTCACAGGACAAAAGAGATTGCCTGCATTTGATTTCACTATGGCTTTCAGAAGACATGTAAAGTGGCTCTCAGAATGGGCTGGGGGTCACACTCGGGCCTTTTATTTAATTACACGAGTGTTATTTAACAACATGGGGTCGGTGGCAGAAGCAAGCACTTGTACACGTTGAAAACAGTCCTTTTGGAATGGCCAGGAATCAAGTGCCTTGCAGACAGACCTTCTGTCTTTATGGCGTGGGTCAGTCGTCTCCCTCCGCACCCCCACCCAGTAGGATACTTTCTCTGGGATGGAATCCTGCCCTCCACAGCTGAAAACTGTTTTGATTGACAAGGAGTATGAAAACAGCAAAAACAATGAGCTGCACCCACCAACCACCTGAAACATTAATTTTGGTTTCTTTGCACGAGGGAATGCTGAGGAAGGGTGGAAAGGCAGGGCCCAAGTAAAACGGCACTGCCAGGCGGCCTCCTGTTTGGCTCGTCCTGGCTGGACAGCAAAGTGCTTTCTTGCTGTTTTGGGACTGGATTTAACTGCCATGTAAACTTAGTGCCAGTTGGACTTCCTAGTGTCAAGGAGCTAAAATAAGCGGGATTTCAGCCTTCACCGTTGGGACTTGAAGTAGTGGCTCTTATTCTTTTCCAGGACAGGCTTGGCCCACTTTGGGCAGCCCGAAGCGGGTGGGTTCATTAGAGTAAATCTGTGAATGCAGACTGGTGGAAAGGAGCAGTCTGCTCCTGCTCATGGGGGGTTGACTGGTTCTTAAAGGAACTAAAGGTAAAGGTTTGGTCACTTGTGCTGTCCAGGGAGACTGTGTCCTTATTCCTGGTGTGTGTGTGTGTGTGTGTGTGTGTGTGTGTGTACACGTACGTACACGTGTACGTGTATGTAGGAACCGTTTCTTTTAGTGTCTCTTGGGGCTTTGGGGGTGATAGTGAGAGAACTTGGGAAAGCTTGAGCCCAAAGCAGACTCTTTCCTAGGAAACTTAGTTTTCCTGGGGACTTGCAAAAGTTTCATCTTTAAAAGTAAATATTTAAGTGACTAAGCAGTGTTTTCTCAAAATGTGTGGAATTGCTGTTCCTGCTTGCTGTCTGCCTTGGTGCCTGGCAAAGTTCCTAGCTTGCTTCCCAACCTAAGGCCATGAGTCTTTCCTGCTAGGAGGCCATAGGGAGTCTGGTCTCAGGAAGCTTGTCTAAGCCCCGCCTCCCGGCTGGCCAGCCCTGCAAGAATAATGCACCTGATGCTCGCTGTAGCAACCTCCAGCAGTACAGTATGTGCTGTGGTTTATGCTTTCATTTGTGATTAAAATGGTTGCTTGCTGTTAGGCTGGCCTATTTCTGTACTGTTTGGGCCTGTTGGCCTACTCGGGTTCCCAAGGCTGTTGTAATTAACCAGTATGGGGGCGGTACCATCCAAACACAACAGGAAGGCAGATTCCATTATCTCAAACTTCGTCGGGTTGTCCACATGCTCTGGCCTGAGAATTTGGTTGTAATGGTTATTGTTAGAAATCACAGCATAGCTGTGACTTCCCAGTCCTTTCTCCCCGAGTTAAAGGACTGTGGTCAGGAAACTGAGCAGCCCGATTTAATGGAATCCAAGCCAGGGAATTCCTCTGCAGGAGCGAGGCGCGGTAAGGTCCTGAAGGTACTGGTTCTGTCCTGAGCACAGTGGCCTGCATTATGAAGCCCCTGAAACTGAGACACAGACACATGGAAGCTAAGATTTCCTCAAACTGCCTGGAGGGAGAGGTGCAGGCAGAAATCTTGGGTCCTTGGCAAGCTGCTTTCAAATCCAGATTAAGGAGCAAAACTATCAAATGAACAACTGTCAGATTTATTTTCTGTATGATTTAAAGTTGATTGCCAGACGGTTCTCAGGAATTGACAGTCAGATGTTAGAGGACTGCTTGGTTTTTATTTTTATTTTTTGTATGTGGGAAATGACTGTTACAGACACAGGAACCAGGGACTCTGGGAAGGCAAGGCCTAACTTCAGTTGATGGACAGCAGCGTTGTGTTAATGCTTCAGAGGCAGTGACATAGGGGGTCCCTCCCTTCTTCCTATCCTGTTTTTCATCCTTCCGGTCAGGGAGCGGGGTAGTGAGTACTGAGGACAAGCCACCAAAGATTTGTTAAGTCCTTGTTTTTATAAGTTTCCTCCTTTGGGTGTTTTCTGCCTTTCTTTCACTCCTGATTCCTAGAGCTTCTTGCTTTTGCAAGGATAAAGATGCAAATCAAAACGGGAGCAGACAGAGTGCATGGCCTGAGCTGGCAGATTGGCTCTGCCGCACATCAAGCACTGTGTCCTGTTGTCTTAACCCAACACAGGACCCTTAGTGAAATAGCTGAAGCTTTATCTGCCTTTTGGGTGAGCCATTCTCCCTTCCCACCATATAGGCCTGTCAGCTTCTCCAGAGGAATCCTACCTTGCCTGCCTCCCGAGAAGAGCTGCTGCTGTGGTTTTTAACTGCACCCCCCCCCCCCCCCCCCCCCCCCCCCCCCCCCCCCCCCCCCCGGCAGGTCAGGTCTGAGGCTTCCAGAGAAAGGAGACTTGGGACAGGCCAGACAGTTGACTACCTTCCTACCACCTACCCGTTCTGATTCTTACAGGTTTGGGACTGAGGCCGTTGCAAGGCCACTTGGAGATGGGAAAGGCTATGTCTCCTTTTCTGGGAGAAAGGGAACCCCATCAGGGTCTTAAAAGCTGTCTGCCCTCTGAAGTGAATTTCTTGAATCTGATCTTAAATGGGTCTTTTGGGGCAAGAGTTAGGAATTTCTGGGGTATGTGAAGTTATTGCTAGGAACTCTTTCAGTGAAACTGAGAAAATTGGCTCAGTTGAGCCAAATGCAAAGGAGGTGGGTTTTTGTTGTTGTTGTTGTCATTTGTGTGTGTTTTCTTTCTGTCCATGACAAGAGTTTCTTTCTGTAACAGCCCTGGCTGTCCTGAACCAGGCCCGTCTCAAACTCAAAGATCCTCCTGCCTCTGCCTCACAAACCAGGTGCTGAGCTTAGAGGCCTGTGCCACCTTTCTCAGCTAGGAGATGGGTTTTTCCATCTGCAGCTGATGTTATGCATTCTCCTGCAAGTGACTTGAGCCACAGCCCTCCGTCTGGGTGCTTCTGCAGGCAGGGGCTGGTGTGAATTGGAAGGGGGTTGAATGTGTGGGGTGACCTTGAGGATGATCATAGTCTGTTCGGGACAGATTGGGAGCGGGCTTTTATTATCTGAGGAGCCTTACTGTTAGTGAGCAATGGGGGTAACCTGGCTGATTTCTTGGTTGCTCCTGACTCCAGCCAGCGGGATTGGAGACTCATTCTTCTGAGAGCATTGACCAAGCTATATTCTTGGATAAACTGCTGTCTGCCTGCACTTCAGTCACTGGCTTGCTGTGCGTTTCACTGTTGAAATTCCAGTTCAGAGGCGGCTGCCTGACTCTCACTGGAACCTCCTGATCAGAGGGGCTGAAGTCAGATTAGCCTAGCACAGAGAAGATCCAGATCTTGATAGCTGGTTTCCTGAGTCCTATAAGTGCCCATTCAAATGCAAGTCTCCCTTTTGGTGTCAGGAGTTCACACTGCCCTAAGTATCTAAAAAGTGTGTCCATGTGGACACGAGCTCACTTGTTCCCCATACTTCTAGTTTCTAAGTGACTCCTACTTTAAATGACTTCTCCTATGCCTTGTCCAGAGGAAATAGGGTAAAGGACACCTGGACTTTCATTTTTTAAAATGCTCCTCAGCAACTTTTTTGTTTTTTTTTTTTTTTTTTAAACAGTTTTTCTTAACTGCTCAAGAGACAGTGTAAGCCGCTTGTGCTGTTTCGAGACCTGCTTCCTAAAAATGCTCTTTGGCTCAGGGCCTTGGTTCTTAATGCACATTTGGCTGGTTTGGGGCAGTGGATTTTGCTTTCCTCGTAACAGCCCTACCATCTCTGGAATATTTGCATCCTCATGGTAGTGTCAGCTTCTGGACTTGTAAGGGAGAGAGCCCTGCGTGGTGGGGGTGGGCGTCACTCCCGGAGCACTGGCCTTTCGAGGCGAGGCCACCTCTGTTCTGCCAGGCTCTTGCATGCTGCCACTTATTAAATCTGATCACAGTGATTGCTGGGGACTCGAGGTGTGTGATCGGAACCTGGCTTGCTTACTTTTTTTTTTCTTTTTGTAAGATAGTGTTTTGTCCACTCTGAGGGTATGTATATATAGTTCCCCATAAGCTGGGTGTGCTACATGTTTATATTCCCAGCGTTTTGGGAGGGCTGAGGTAGGAGGATCAGGAGTTCAAGACTAGTAGTTAGACCTTGACTCCCAGAATTAAAATGAGGTAAATAAACAGAATGACCCCACCTTCCTACCCCGTTGCCTTTTTCAAAGAGAAAGTGGAAACTGGTTTTCCTTCTAGAGTTATTAAGCCTACATGTACTTCGGGGGATACAGAGAACTTGTAGGTCTTTAAAGAAAGAGCTGTATGGATCGGTTTTTCCAGAGGAACAGAGTTGATAGAATGAGTGTCTGTATTGAAAGGGGATTTATTAGACTGGCTTGTTGGATGTGGACTGGATAGTCCAGCAATGGCTGTCTCCTGCTGTGGAGGCCAAGAACCTGGTTGTCCAATTGTGCAGGCCGCAGGCTGCATGTCTCAGCACTTCCATATGGCACCTAAGGCCGGGATGACTCCTGTAGAGGTGCATGGCTTTGGTGTACTGGAACCCCAAAGAAGTTTCTTAGGATACTGGTGGAGTCCAGATCTATGGGATCCATCATTTGGCCTGTGAGAATGAGTGCAAGCAGAAGGTGCCACCCAGGTGTAGGGTGGGGCTTCCTGATTCGAACGATCAAGAAAGCCCCTTATAGGAGTGACCAGCGCTCCTGCAAGTTGATTCTAGGTATAGCAGTCAAATGGACAACCAAGATCAGGAAGGAGGCATGTCCTTTTTCATTTTATTTATTATTTACAAAATAATGACTCAGGAAAACGGAGCCGTCTACAATCAGAGCCCCTCTGGACTCGGTTATTCAGCTTGGTTCCAGGGGTCAGAGGGTCTGAGTTTCTGGAAGCCCATTCACTTCATGCCACCGCTGGTCATCCTGACTCCACGGTGGAGGCCACCTTTTCCGGTGTGATTTCTGAACCAACCCCTCAACTTCTTTGAGCCTCCCTTATTTTATGTGTCAGAGGGTGTGAGCTCGCACCTGCTCACACCTGCACCTCAAATTCAGTAACATCTAATAGCAAATGGAGGCAACCCTGTCCAGATGTTAGCTTAGCAAATGGAGGCAACCCTGTCCAGATGTTAGCTTCCATACATCTCATTCCTGCGGATGGTCCCAGCCACTTTTCCTTTCACCAGCCCCTGTTAGAGGGTGACTAAGGTCCCCAATTTCTTTCATTCTCAGCTTATTGACTGTGGATAAGCCACCTCTTTTTGATATCCTGAAAGTGTTCTGGAGCCCGAAGGTCTCTGCCTTAGAATCAGTACCCTCCCCCTCCCATCTTTCCCACAGTGCCCCCCCCTACAACAAGCCTGGCAGGAGGCCCCCTAAGTGAGCAGCCCACTCTGTGACCCACCTAGAGAGGCCTTCCTGTGCTGGCTTATGTATGCTAATAGGCCTGACTTGTCCTGGCTTGTTTGTAGTGATTTGTAGAGACATTTATATGCAAATACTATCAACTTGCTGAGTTAATTATCATGTGCCCTCCCCCCAGCCCCTCTCTTGCTAGGCCTTCCTGCCTGACTGGCCTGGTCTCTTTCAGCCTTGAGCTCTTCCTGTCTTCACCTACTGGTTTGTCCCCTTCCTGCACCAGCTGACCTGATCACAGCTTCTTCACTGCAGGGTCATCTGTCATGGGAACCATGTGGTCCAGTGTGGCAAACTGGGTGTTCCAGTGGTGGCCCAATTCCAGCCTTCTGTGGGAGGCAGCCTGTTGCCTGAAGAAGGGTCCCACTCCCTTAGTGGTGAGCTCTCAGTCACTTTACCAGCTACCTTGAAATACAGGTGCTTGGTTCTGTCAGTCTTTGCCACTCAGTCTTTAGTGACTATTAGAGCTTTCGTGATTATTTCCATTTCCCCATATTTAAACAACTACAGCTTACTAATTCAGAGTCCTGGTGAGAGTCTGTTCCAAAAGGATGTCCCCTCTTGTTCCCAACCCTGGGAAATAGGAGTGTACCTCAGGCCAAGTTTTCTATTGATAATTGTTCAAGGGTAATTCCTGGTAGGGGGCACTTACGGTGAACATTTTGTCTTGGCTCTATTTACATATAAATACCTAAGCGTGTGTAGCATCCTTAACTCAAGTGGCTTCTTTGTGGCCACTTGATGTCAGTAGCTCTCTCTCAAGCTGACAGGACTGTCAGATTTGTCTCTAGGAATGGCCTGGGGAGGTAAACCTTCCCCTAGTTGAGGACTACTAGAGAGAGTTTGTTTCTCCAGGATGAAGAGGTGGCAGTCTTTGGCCTCTCCCGCCAAGTACTGCCTCGCTGCTGCCATGTCTGAATAGTAGCGTGCCAGTTGAGCGGCCCCAGAGCTTGTGATTTGACCCATCTGATAATCAGATGGTTCTGTGGGCTTAATTTCATGGTAGTCTTTTTAGCATCCAAACATCAGTAGCTTTTCCTTTTAACACATGGTGGTGAGCTAGAGTTTGAGGAGGTAACATTCTTGTCTGTGGCAGGCTGCTCAGTGGATGCAGACAACATCAATCTCTGGACGGACGCATCAACAGGTGGGACTAAGTTAAAATACACATTTGCTGCAACCTGTGATGTCAGCAGGACGTTCTCCTCTCCACACTTCCTGGGACTGGCTGCATTTCCAGCCTTGGCCAATAGCATGTTGGATATTTCTGTTGACTCCAGTCCTTCCAGGATTGGCAAGCCATTTTCTACAGTTCTCCTCCTTCCCTCTTCCCTCTCTCTCCCCCTCTCTTCCTCCTTCCTTCTTGTCTTTACCTCCCTCCACCTTCTCGGTGTGGTGGGGCCTTGAATGCACTAATGCATGCTCCTCCCAGGGAGCACCGTGGCCAGGCCCTGAAGGAGGGAAAACACACTAAGGGTTCTTCTGACATGCAGACTAATGGTTTGGGCTAATTTTGTTAGTCAAGGGGGTGAAAGTCCATAGCTGTGCCTGGAAATGGGGAAAGGGCCTACTGGGATGGTCTTGTTTTGGAAAGTCTAAATGCAATGCTAATGGCTGAGATCTAAGAGGGTGATGTACGTGCCTATGACTGGGCCTCCAGATAAGGTGAAGAGTATTCTAAAAGTTACTTTAGTGCAACCTCCCAGATAACTGTATGCCTGGGGCCAGGCACGATTTATGGCCAGCTGGTAGTTCTGGCTGTGTGCTGGCCACCCTTTATCTTTTGAGTTCAGGCTCTGTAGCTTAACTGGTAATGCTGTTTATCTTTTTTGGGGGAGGAGTACAGATGGGGGTTTTGATCAGGTTTTGTTGCTGGATGCATTCATACTTCTGCTGATGGGGGTTCCTGGTGATGATCTGCACTAGGGTGCTGCATTTTAGGATATTCAGGGATCTGTCGTGCAGGCCCCTCATCTAAAGGAGTGTCAGGTCCTACCGAAGTTGTGAGCCTGCAGGAGGGGGTGCCAGGCCTCCATACAGCTCTAGCCTAGGTTCCTTTCATCTTTGTCTTTCTACATAACTGCTGCAGGCCTGGCCAGCACACCCAGCCTGCTTTCCCAGTAAACAGCTCAATTGTGGGTCATGGACTCCTAAGCTTTTTGGACAATTGTTGAGCCAGAGTGTCTGATGATACCGAGGGAGATCATTCTAGGAAGAAAATTATTTTTCTGATACAGCTAGGAGAGATTCAGCGTTGACTAGTCAGAAGACTTCCCTTCTATCCCACCCTAGCATCTCCAGGAGGAACCCGATGCTGAGAATTGCCCCTAGACTTTGTATTTTTGGGAAAAGTAGAGTTTTGTTCAGTTTAGGTGGATTTTTGTCTTTATTATTATTATTATTATTATTATTATTTTGTTGTTGTTGTTGTTGTTTGTTTTTGAGGCAGGGTAACTCCTGCTGACCTGGAACTTACCCTGTAGATAGACCTGGCTGGTCTTGAACTCGTGTAGATGAGGTTTTGCTTACCCTTGAGCTTGCTGAGTCCTGAGATGAAAGCTATATGCGACCATGCCTGACCTTTAACAATCAGGTTGTGATATGTGTCACTTAACTCTTGTTTGTTTGTTTGTTTTTTTTTTAAAGATTTATTTTAAATTCTGTGCAAGTCTCACTCTCTCCGTGTGTGTGAGAGTGCTGGTGCTCTCAGAGGGATCTGCCTGGAGTTGGAGCAGTTGTGAGCCACCCACATGTGGGTGGTGGGGACTGAACTTGGGTCCCCTGCTAGAGCAGTATGCACTCATAACTCCTGAGCCCTCTCTCTGGCCTCCTTGTATTTTTTATTTGTATTTAAGGACATATAATGTTAGGTCTTTTAGTTGGGGCCTAAGGATAAATGGAAATTTTCTCTGACCTTTGGAATTAATCTACAGAAATAATATCATTATAGAAAGAACAAACTTTCTGAGGATAGAAGATGGAGCAGATTCCTCCCTCAGACCCCTCACTCTACCTATTGGGTAAACCGCTGCCATCTGCTTTACAATTCTTCTTTAATTTTTTTTCATTTTTTTAAATCCTCAAAGACAAAGGGACCTGGAAGCTCAGACCTGTCCTGCCACATTCCTGAGTAATTTGGTTTTGATTAACCCAAGGAGAGAAGTTGGTTTCTCCTAGCGACCGACTCTGGGACGGAGGGGATCAAAGCGCCAGGAGGGCCAGTGCCCCTCATGCAAGCTTTCCCTCCGCCCTCCCGCCCGCTGCTGGCCCCTGTTCTCCCCCCACCCTTCTTCCACCCCTTTAGAGTTCTGAGCCGTAGCAACTTGGAATTTCTGACTCTCCTAGATGTGGAAGAGTCTCAGGGCTTTGCGTGGACCAACCGGGGAGAACCCCATCTTCCAAGCCCCCCTCCAAAGTTGCAGAGCACATTCCTGTGTTAATCCTGCCGCCGGATTGCAAATGGCTGTAATTGTGTGTGCTACAGGATGGGCCCAACGTGCTGCTTTTCTTCTTGAAGGAGGAGGTGACTAAAACGTTCATTTACATAAAGAAATGAGACTGGCCTTGTGATCCCTTGCGATAGAATAGGCTCGGCCTAATAAGAAAGGGGCCTCCTCTGTGCGGTTCCTGGGAGGGAAGGAGGGTGCCTGTGTGTGTGTGTGTGTGTGTATGTGTGTGAGAGAGAGAGAGACAGAGACAGAGACAGAGACAGAGAGACAGAGAGTGAAAGCATGAGAGTGAGCTCACATTTCTCAGTTTTTTTTTTTTTTTTTTTGGTTTTCGAGACAGGGTTTCTCTGTGGCTTTGGAGCCTGCGCTGGAACTAGCTCTTGTAGACCAGGCTGGTCTCGAACTCACAAAGATCCGCCTGCCTCTGCCTCCCGAGTGCTGGGATTAAAGGCGTGCGCCACCACCGCCCGGCTCATTTCTCAGTTTTCTATGTCCTACAGGGCATTTTAGGGGGAGGGCACTTCAGGCAGAACATTCTGCTGTTGATAGTAAGAAATCAGGGTAGAGTCCAAGACTGGCTTTATTGTGGGTAATCGTCTCTTTAAGCCCACATCAACAACTTTTCAGTATGTTTTAGAACCTGGCCATAGGGCTTAAAACCAATGGATAACATCTTGGAGAAAGGACATGCCACCTTCCTGAGTTGGTTTGACCCCACTTTCTTTCTTTCTTTCTTTTTTTTTTTTTAGTTTGGTGAGGGTGTTTTGGGATATTGACATGACCTAGGCCAGTTAAAAATGGATGCTTGGGAGTTGGTGATGTTTCAGACAAGCAAGGAGAATACTCTCTGCCCCTCCTATCTGAAGGGGAAAGGCAAGCAGGCAGAGGCTCTAGAACAAGGTTGTCCAATAGATACACACAATTTTATAAAGTTTTAAATGAAGTTTGATAACGTTTTCTACTGACCATGTTCAAAAGTACAACAGAATTAGCCTTACTATGACCTTTTACTTAGTACAGTTTATTAAAAACGTGGCCATTTAAGCATAGAGTCAGCATTTAAAAGTTATGAATGAAACCTCAAAACCCTGTATTTTTTATTTAGGGCACCTCTCAGTTCTCATCAGCCGAATTCTATGGCTCAGTGGCTGCTGGCTGTGGACAGGCAGATCTTGCAGTAAAAGACTAGTCCTGGCTCCGGAGGTTTTAGTAGGTGGAACTGAGTTACCCTTGGACCCTCCTGAGGTTCAAAAGGTTGGGCTTAGTCCGCACTGAGGTCCTCAGCTCCCTTGGGGATTGCCAGGAGGGTCAAATATGACATTGGTGTTAGTTTCACAAGTAACCCTGTGGTGTGGGGTTTGGGGGTGTTCACAAAGCTTCACCTTCCTGTCCCAAGGTAGAGCGCCACAATTCTTCAAGGACAGCTTTCTGCAAGCCTTCTGGAGGAAGGAGACAGCACAGAATCCAACAGTGTGTCATACTCCTGGATCCTACAACTGGGAAGGTTGAGCCAGGGGAATCACCATAAACTCAAGGTCAATTTGTGTAACTACACAAGTGAGTTCCTGGCCCATGGGGCTACAGAGGAAGACCTTATTTTAAAAAGCAAAGTGGCGCATGTTTGGGTAGGGAGTCCTCAGTGTGTCTGTGTGTATGTGTACTGGGGGTTTAATCTGAGCCCTCAGGCATGCCAAACAATTTAAGTCCTTTGAATAGTAGAATCTTTCTAAAGATAGGATCTCACCATACAGCCTTGGTCTAGAACTCTGGAACTCACTATAGACAAGGCTGGCCATGAACTCCCCAGAGAACCATCTGGCTCCACCTCCTGAGTGCTGGGATTAGCTGCAAGCACCATCCCAGTGATGACTTCTCCCGCTTTTTAATATATTTTAATTTGATGTGTCTGGGTGTTTTGCCCGCGTGTCTGTCTGTCTCCTCCTTTTGTGTGCCTGCTGCTTGCAGAAGCTAGAAAAGGGTGTAGCCAGTTCCCCGGGAGCTGATGTAACAGACCACTGTGAGCTGCCCTGTTGGGACTAGGAACTGAACCCAGGTCCTCTGCAAGAGCAGCAGGTGCTCTTAACCATTGAGCCCCACGTTACAGCTCTTTTTAAGGTAAAGTAGTGAGAACTGTCTGCCCGAAAGAGCTGCTGTGAGGAACGTGTGTCTGAGGAGCATCTTCCTGCAGAGTGGAGTTAGGCTGTGTGTTCACAACTATTGACCCCACCCCCCGCCCCATCCCTTAGTCAGTGACGGCAATAAGAACAATTGTACTTAGTATTACCAGTCTCAGGTGGCTCAGCCAGTTTCACCTCCTAGCCCATCCGAGGGCCCCCTCTGGGAAGCTAGGGGAATCTGTGCCCTTGGTAAACCAAGAAGTGGGTGTGGATTGGGGTTTTGAAGCAGGGAGGTATCTAATTCCTTTAACAGACTGGCCTCCTGAGCAGGCAGAAAACAAAACAAACCGAGAAGTGTGAGGTAGAAGGGGCCTGGTGCTGGCCTCTGCTAGGGGCAGCCCAGCAGCTGTCTGACCCCGGGTGAAAAGTTCAAATCTGCATGTAAAAAGAGTGTCGTGACCCCCCACCCCTACCCCCAGTCAAGTTGAAACTGTTCATGTTTTCTAGGATATAACTTGGCTTTGTTTTAGGACGTCAGATAGCTTTGGTTCCCTTGGCCAAGAACTGATAGTGCTGTGGGGAGGGTCTTTTGGGAAGGAGGGTGTCTCTGAGATGGAGTTCTTGAACAGCTGTGGCCTTTGAGGACCAGCTTTAGAGGTGCCTGAAAGGAGGGGAAATTTCTTCCTAGGTCAGACCCTAAAGTCCTTAGCAAGGTTTTGCAGGGTCATTATGGGCCTTGTGGGACCCTGGGAGGTGGGGAGGCAGTGGCATCTGATGCCCAAAGCCCCCTCTCCGTGGAGGTGATGACATTCATAGTAGGAGGATATGGTCCCTGTATCCTCTGATGATGTAGACTGCACAGTTGAGGAAGGGGCATCTGGGCTTTTTGTTTGTTTGTTTGTTTGTTTTTAGGAAGCATCTATGACCTTGTTGGACAGAATTAAGATGGGCCCAGTGAGAAGCTGGAATGGGGTAGGAAGAGAGCCATACTACATTGGGGGGTCTGAAAAATTGACTGGCCACTCTGCCTAGAGGGGGCCTGCACAGCTTGGATTTGTTTACTTGGCCATTAGGTGAATGTAAACAGTTCAGCCTCTCCGATTTTACATCCCTAAAGGGTCTGAGTGTGAATACAAATGGGTATTAGGCCCCTGTGGTTTCAATGACTTCCCTCCACTCCCTTCCTGATGCTAACTAGTGGGTCTTTGACCTGCTCTCAGAGGAGGAAGGGAAAGTCATCTGCTAGCATGGAGATTCTGGCTAGCCTTTCTCTTTGCATTGCTCAGGTCCCACTCACCGCTGGGGACTTTGCCTGTTTTGATTTCTTGTTTGGAGGAAGAGGAGTTTTCTAGGGTTCAGGACTTTTCAGGCGCCCTGGGAAAGCTGGGAACTGGGTTAAGGCGACCCTTTCTTTAGTGCTCGCCAAATGGTAGCACACACCGTTTCCTCCTTTCCCATTCTGTCTTTGTCAGAAAGGGATTTGAAATTTGGAGCCTTCAGAGCAGATTATGGTGTCTGCTAGACTTTCCAGAAAGGGCCTCTGTTTGGCTTGTTTAAAACATTTGCCTCTTTAGAAGATCTTAGGAGTGCACAAAATCTTGAGGACCCTGTCAGACCATCCACTGGCCCAGAAGCTTCTGGAATGTGCCTTCTGTTAGCATGCTTGCATCCTTCTGAAGCCTGCACCCCTTACGTCCTGCTGAACCCCCCACCCCTAGCCACAGTTCCTGGAGGGGGTTCCCTTCCTTAACAGTCACACCACAGGGCTGTTCTGACCCACAGAGGAAGGAGCAGGTCATTCCCTTCCCTGTATGGTCGGGTTCTGATTCATGTGTTCGAGGCCTGTGCAGTTCTGTTCCTTGTGGTGGCTCTGAGTCCAGTCACGCCATCACAGGGGCATTTTAATTAGCAGTGCCTTAGTCATTAGTGAGTTATTGTTTTTGTCTGGAAACACTTAAGTACTGTTTACTTGATGTCTCAACGAGATGCAAAACAGCAATTAAGCAGAAATTTGTTGTATGAGGCAGGGACCAAAATGGACCATCACAAGCCGGTTGTGGTTCCTTCAAACCAAGGAAAATCGCTTTCCCCTTTGGCCTCCTCATCATTGGAATGCTCCAGATTCCGTTTCTTCCTGACCTGCCCCCTAGAGTTACTGGGCAGAAATAACTTGGGAACCTTCAGGTTTCTCTGGTGTGGACATTTAGGTTTGAAGTGTTAATGTTTACATTTCTTCCCTTGACATTTTTTTTTTTCTTAGTGACCTGGGATGTTTCGAAACCTTTTCCAGTGACGATTAACTGTTTGTGGTAACTTTTCCATGCCCTGCGTGAAGATTTGTGGGACCCGAGTCTGCTTCGTCATGCCTCTTGAGACCACATGTTAGTGTCGCAGAGCCTTTGCGACCCTTTGGAGAGAGTAGGATAAATACCTCCTCTACATTTAGGGTTTTTTTTTCTTTCTTTTTGGAAAAAATAGACTAGAGAAGAAGAAGTTAAGAGGATTTCTGGCTGAGGTAGAGCTGGAGAGGCAGTTGAAAGCAAGACAAACAAAATAAAACAAACCCCAAGTTGGGCATTCCCGTGACTGTGCGCTCCTCAGGCAAGCGGTACTGAACCCAGAGGAAACAGTCTGCTGCTAAACCAACAAGAAAAGAAACACACAAGGACCACCCCCACCCCCACCCCCGGCTCCAGAGGTTTATGGGAAATGGAATCCTGTGAACGAGCTCAGGGATCCTTCAAGGAAGGCTCGCTAGTTAAGTCTGAAGTCATGCATTTGCATCTTTGGGCAGGAGTAAAATTCTTAGACAGTTTTGCAGCAGAGCCCTTGGTTTCCCACTGCTCTGCAGCACTTCCTGCTTCCTCTTCTTTTTCCCACCCCCTTTCTCTTTTCCTTTCAAACAATATCTTCTGACTTCCAGATTTCTGATAAATTGATAAGAGGCATCGCGTGAGTCAATAGAGCTGTAGACACTTTGCCAATATAACCCCGGCTCTATTGATCTGCCAGTAAATTAAAGTCTTACTTAGAGGCTGCCAATATTTCTAATCTCCTGCCTCACCAATTACATCCTCCCAGCTACCTGGAAGGAGGACTTGGGCCTTTGAACGTTTATGGTGGTGTTTTGAGGGGGCTGTTCTGTTTCTGTGGGGTCCTGGGAGGTGCTTGCTCTGTCTGCAGGAGTGGGGGGTGTAGAGGAAAGGGAATGTTTATACCCCTGTGGGATCTGTTTTCATGCTATAAGGTTCATTGGTCAAAACTGTTGGAAAACAGATTCCTTCATGGTGAGCATTTACATATTATGGTCCAACTCTGGCTGTTCTGATTCCTCCCATGGGCTCTTGGTTTGGAGGTAGGGAAAGTTGAGGGGGACTAGTGTTAAGGTATACCCTGCGTGTGTTTTGTGACTGCCTTCCACTTAAACTGAATAAAAATTGTATTCTAGTGTTTTTTATTTTATTTCTATTTATTTATTTATTTATTTTTGGTTTTTGGTTTTTCAAGCAGGTTTCTCTGTAGCTTTGAAGCCTATCCTGGAACGCGCTCTTGTAGACCAGGCTGGCCTCGAACTCACATAGATCTGCCTGCCTCTGCCTCCCGAGTGCTAAGATTAAAGGTGTGTGCTACTATCACCTGGCCTCAATTTTATTCTTGTCACTGGGAGAGCAAAGAAGGTTGTATTAAAAGCCAGGTAGTTAGTGTTTGTCAAGAGTATGTGGAAGAGGGCAGGACAGACACGAAGAGTGACGGTGGGCTGATGTGAGCTTGTGTGGGCACTGAGCCACCCCCCACCCCCCAGTGGTTTGCATGGGTTGGAGCAGAAGAATGAAGGAAAGAGATTTTCTTTTTCTTGGTGCCCACTTTGCTGTGGTCCTGTCTGGCCTCCCTCTCCCTCGTCTGAAGTAAAGTAACAAGAGCTGCCTAAGATTGTCCACTCAGGGCAATGGGGCTCATACACTTCCCTGCTGGGATTCCCACTTCCGGCAATGGCTGTGTGAGCAAATCGTTCGTCCGATAAGCTCTTTTCAAGTCCTTTTTATGTGGTTGGCTTTGGGAAGAAATCTCCAGATAAATACTGTGTTCTCTTTAGTACACCAGAGCAAAAGAAAAAAGAGAGAAAAAAAAATCAATGGGATGGATAGTTCCTTCTCTTGCCCAACAAATAGGTCTGTGTTTCTATTCTGGTGTCACACACAAAATATTTTTTTTAATGGACAATTGAATCTTTGGAGGCCTGTCTTTCCTTCGGTATCCTGAGGAAGGAAGTGTCAGGAGGTATCTGTGAGCCTTTAGAATAAAGACCAGCTTTGACTCTAACTTGATGTCCAAGAGGAAGATTCTGGTCTTTCCCTTTCTCTCTTGGCTTTCCTAGCCCTCAAGAGCAAGACGTTGCAGATGACTATGGGTCAGGTAGGAAAGCTTGCTCTTGAGGTTCCTCAGCTGACGGAATTAGGGAGCCCTAAGGTAGTAGAAGAGCAGGCAGAAGGTGAGGAGGGGCCTCCCCTTCCTACCTAGCCCCTTGCAGCACAGTGGGGAAGGAGGGGGACACAGTGGGAAGCTGGAGCATTCAAGATGGCACCATGCTGAGGCCAGAAAGGAAGCTTTCTCCTTGCTTTGTGGAGTTCTCACCTGTGCTCTCCTGAAGAGCCTCACTACCTTTCCTTTGGCTCCCTCAGGCTGGGTGAAGATGTTGGACAAGGAGAAACCCAGGAGGTTAGGATTGACTTTCCCCTCTGTTTGGACTGCATTGTATCGAAGGAGGGGTTCAAATCTTGTTCACACCTGTTGGGGCTGAAGGCTGGCTTTGAGAGCAGTTTGTAACAAGACTCCTGTTGTTGCCCAAAAAGTTTCCAGCTCACAACAGAGGAACTTTATTGTAGCAACTTGTTAATGTTCAATTAGGCAAATTCTGAGTGCCCCAGGGGGAGTGGAAGGGTGTGCTAGCCTTCTCTGGGAGGCCTACTGCCCTTATTCCTAGGGATGGGATGGGACAGGCAAAGCCTTCTCCCCTGGCTTCTGGTGTGGGGTATGAGGGACAATAGCTGGGATCTTGGCTCAGCCTGAAAGGCCAGTTGAGGTGGGTAAAGATGAAAGTAGCCATCTTTCGAGGCTGGAAGTGGGTCTTGTGTTTGTTGGCGCTTGTTGGTGCTCCTCACCCTTGGGTGTGGCATAGGTTGTGCCTGATGGCACTGTTTGCCGGTGTGTTGGGAGCCGGTGGGGACACCTAACCTGGTGTGTGGCGGCCATGCTGCCCCAGGCTATGGAACCCTGTTGTCTTAAGGAATCGGGGCCTGCCTGGCCACCTCTAAGCGTGTTCTCTGCCTTCTTCCCAGTTGCTTCTTGAGTGACTGTCTGCACTTTGATGGGTGGGCAGTGTTCTCCACTCCGCTCTGGCCTGAGATCTTGAGCCCACTGACAGGCAAAGCCAGGAAGCTCTTTGCTCCTGAGAGGCAGTTCTGACTGGGAGGTGCTTAGGAATGCCAACATGAATGCGGGTGCCTGACAGTTGCCTTTTCATGCTAGGAGGGAATAAAAAATAAGGCAGTGGGGGAGGTTGGGGACTTGCAACTCTGTTAGGGAGTCTCAGGGTCCTTGTCCCTTCTTGTCAGGCCCACTGTCAACCTACCTTTCCAGAAGGAAGTGGTAATAGGTGTTTCCTTCTCCTGTCTCTGGGAAGCTTTGGTGCTGGCAAGCCCTGGCAATAAAATATTGCCCCCATGGCAGCCATGCTGCCCAGTGTTGAGCGATGCGGAGGGCGAGGCACAAGCAGTGTATTAAATGCTAGTTGAGCGCAGGAGGGCCACTATATCACAGGAGAGAGATAAGCAAAGTTCCCTGATAGTGGATCAATAAAGGTTAGTGACATCATATCTCAAAGTGAGGGGACCTGCTTTCCGCACAGCCATTTATCAGATCCCAGCCTGGAAGGGCATTAACCCCTTTCTAGCCAGACTTCTGCTTGCTGAACAGAGACTTAAGTTCCTTGTCTGGGGGGTGGGGAAGGTATCATTTCCTTCCCACTAACACTGTGACCAAGGGGTCTTCACTTGCTAGTTATGCAAATGCCTTCTGCAGTTAACATATTAAACCAGCCGCCACTGGCTGGGGCATGCATGGAGTGTTTATGGAAAGTTTCTTTACTTTGAAATTCGTGTAGAAATTCCCATAAAAAGAGTTTTCTACTAGAGTCCTCGTGCTGTGCTTGGCCTGTTAACGGGGTATGCAGCTGTATTGTTGTCGGGGACGTGACGGGGGGGCCTGCATTTTATGTTTGAAAATCAAATGGCTTTAATCCCCCCACCCCACCCAAAAAGTTAGTTAAAAAATTTGATACAGGTTAACATTGAGCCCCCCCCCCTTTTCCTGCAATCAAGTAGTTTTGATTGGAACAGAAAGTCACAATTGTGTAAGCCTGAGAATGATCATTGTTTACTGTTACAGACTGGTAGTTTCAGTATTTCAAAGTCTCTCAGTGGCCTAGAGTTGGCAAACTATTGCTGTTAGGACAGATCCACTCCCCAGTTCCTGTTTTTTAATTACCTTTGGACTAAGAATGATTTTTTTTTTACATTTTTATATTATGTGTGTGTGTGTGTATGTGTATGTTCATAAAAAAGAGTACTGTCTCCTGATACATGAAAATCTGTAGCAAGCCTATTTGTACCTCTCAGTATTTCTTGGCTGTGCTTGGCCATTTCTGTGTCTAGGGCTGCTTTCATGTGCAGCATGGCAAAGCTAGGACTCATGAGAGTGTGTGGCCCACAAGGCCTAAAATAGGTACCCAGCTCTTTACGGAAATAACCTGCTGACCCATAGTCTGATTCTAATATCAGATCTACTGCCGGTTTGCTTTGTGACCTTGGGCAAATCATTTCTTGTTTATCCATTTGTTCATTAATGTGTTTATTTATTTATGTCTTTATGTGTGCATTTATTTGAGGCTGAGTCTCTCTATAGTAGTCCTGGCTAGCCTGGAACTTGCTCTGTAGGCCACACTGGCCTCAGACTCACAGAATGTACAGAGATCCACCTACCTGCCTCTTACCGTGTGTGTGTGTGTGTGTGTGTGTGTGTGTGTGTGTGTGTGTATTCGTGTGTATTTGTTTGAAGTAGAGTCTCCCTATGTAGCCTAGACTGGGCTAGCCTTGGACTCATAGAACTCACAGAGATGCTCCTGCCTCTGACTCCCTAATGTAGTCTATGTATGTATGTATGTATGTATATATGTATGTGTTTATTTGGAGTGGTCTCTATGTATTCCAGGCTAATTTCAAATGGTTGATCTTCCTGCTTCAGCCACCTGAGTGTTGGGATTTCTGGCCTCTGCCATCACACCCAGCCTTAATTTTTCATTCACCTCATTAATAAAATTTTGCCTCCTTTCTATCTGAGGGGGTTTTGAAAGTCATGAAGTTTTCAAAGTCATGGCTTTGAAAAACAGCTTGCATTTGCCGAGTCCCTCACGCTGAATTAGCATACTCGGCTTTGTTGTGCTCACTGAGTGTGAGGACACAAAAAGACATGGAGATGGTCCTTTTGGAAATGACGTGTCCCCGTACAAGAGCATGCATCTTACAGAGGTCTCAGAACTGACCTGAGTTGGGTAAAGTTTGAGTTTCTCTGTCTGTCTGAAAACTTGGAGGCCAGCTTCTCCCCAGAGCGGACATCCCTTGCTTCGCAGGAGTTCATCAATTTTCCTCTGTGACTGCTGAGATTTTTATCCTTAAGGAGTTGAATCACTTTTCTTTCTTTCCCACTGGTGATTTATGGATGGGAGAACAGGCCTTTTCCTGTGGGTCTCCGACTGTTTATCCTTTTGGTTGGACCCTGACAATCCGTTGGCTGGGATGCTCCCTTTGGCTGGGGCATTTGGGGGCCAGCTGCCAGTTTCACAGGACGGGGGCAGTTGGGGGAAGGGCGAGGCCAGAGATTTCCAGCCCAAAGCTAATGGGAGGATGTCCAAGTGGGAAGTGTATTTTCATTGAGGAAGTGTAGGTATTAGAGGAGGCTGGATTACTGTGTGATTGTGCTGTCAATACCGCCGTATTGAGTCCGTGAGAGCCTGCACAATACAGGGAAACACTTAACTCACTACTGCTGCTTATTGAGAAGCCAATAGCAATTTACTTGCTGACACTTGACATCAAATCCATTCCCAGAGGTGGAGCTCCTGCAAACCACCATGGTCTTCCCTCTCTTGCCCGATCCCCTCTCCTACCTTGGGGTCTGCCCGTGTGTGTGTTTGTATGTGCAATTCCTCTGTGTGTGTGTGTGTGTGTGTCCTGTGTCCTTCTGTCCTAGGGCGGTGGCTGCTGCTGGCCAGGGAGAATTCAGGGTGGTGTGGCCATGGGGAAGACACTCCTGTTTCATGTTCATGGCTGACATCCTCTTCTAGTCGTTCTTGTGCTTGTGTTCTTCCAACAAGTGCTGAGTGACCCTCTGTTGGATCCTCCCTGGGGAGTGTCTTTTCTGCATGTGGGAACTTTCTCCTCTCCATAAAACAGTTGGTTCCTTAAAATGGATACGTGAGGAAGTCATATGTGGGAGAAGCTGAGGTGGGTTGCCTCTCCGGGAGGTGGGTGAACAGCTAAGAGAACAGTCAAGGCCACAAGGGTGTGTGTGTGTGTGTGTGCGCGCGCGTGTACAGTGAGCCTCCCATAGGACCTGTGTTCAAGACATGGGGCATGTGTGACCCTAGCAAGTGGGGATCGGGCAGAATTGCACTCTCTGGTCCTCCTGTAACAGCTCATTGGACGGCTCTGCAGAGTGGCTGTTTGAGGAATAGTGGTCTTTACATGACCAAAGGTTTAGATGTTTTCAGACTCTGGATCGTTGGACTCATCATCTTAGAAGTCAGGAGACCCCATTTCTGGAAGAGAAATTTGCTAAAGCACCATGGTTTGGGGGTGACCAGTTGGAAGCTGTCACAGGCTCCTCTGGTATTGGTTTTGGCTTTGTGTTCTTTATGCTTGGGACTATTCTCCAGCTCTTCCAGTGTATGTGCCTGGGTGGGTTTGTGAGCAGTGGTCGGAGAAGGGCGAAGGAAGAGGTAAGCCTCAGTCGTCGGAACTGGACGGCCTCTAACCCACCCACCACGGTTGGTAGGAGTAAGGAAGACTTGGACTGTGAGGTAAAGGGGGCTCTAGAGAGACCCCCATTCATTCAGTAGACTGTGCTCCCATTGGGAAGCTTCACCCCACTTGGGAGATTGGTGTCCTCTGTCCTTCATGGGCCCTGCCCTTCATCAGCTGCATTCGCCTGCATTACTTCCTCTGCCAAAAACCCTGCACTTGTTTTCCTTCTAGCAAGGCAGGCGGAGCCAAGTGAAAGTGAGCTTAGGAAGCTGTAGCTCTTCCATTTTCTCTGTGAGCCAGGGTATAGACCAGACCTGTTTATTTCGTGTCGTCCTAGGGCCGGGTGCACCAGGGCTGTGCGTCCCCTAATTATGGTACTGTATACACTTTGCTCATGGGACATCTTTCTTGGAGGAAATGCGAGCACCCGGAGATGTTGTTTGACGCGGTTTACAGATGGGCCAGCAGAAGCATGGAAGTGTGACCCAGTGCACTCTTGCTGCTTGCTGTGGTGTCTTGTAGATGGGACCAAACAAGCCCAGCATTGTGTTATGTGGTGTCATAGTATCCTCTTTCTCGATTACTCATGTGACTTAAGGATTGACATGTGTGGTAGCAAGATGACAGGAAGTCTGCCTGGTAGGTCGCTATCTGAATTCTGACTTCAGCAAGTTTCCCAGTGCTCACATTAATCCTTTTCTTAAGATCCATTTTTTTTTTTTTGTAAAATAGAGGAGCCAACTTAAAGGATACCCCAAGGGTCCTCCCAGTTCTTGTTACTTCCTTTCTCCTTTCTTTTCTTTTTCAAAGATTTTTGTAATGTAATGTAATGTATGTATGTATGTATATATTTGATGTGTACGTGTGTTTTGCCAGCATGTATGTCTGTGTACTACATGAGTGCTTGGTGACTGAACAGCAAGACTAGGGCATCAGAGCCACTGGAACTAGAGATGAGGGTGGTTGTGAACCTCTGTGTGGCTGCTAGAAACTGAATCCTAGATCCTCTGCACGATCAGCCAGGGCTCTTAAACTCTGAACATCTTTCCAGCCCTGACTCCTGTTTCTGGGATCTGTTCAGCCACTGGGAGGAAGTTCAGGATACTGTTAGAACTGTCTGTTAGGGGCAGTAGGGATTCCTGTGCACAGAGAGGCGGCCTCAGATCCTGGGGGAGGTTGGTAATGACCACAGTCATTCTAGGCTGCTGGTATGGGTGGCATGGATGGCTGGGAAGGCCTTTGTGTCCATGCTGGTTTCTGAAAAGGTGAAGATGTGGTGGCCTTGACATTGTCTGGGACCAGCTTATAGGTCTCAGACCACATAGACAGAGCCTCATGCATGGTCCAGAATCAAGTATGGGCTGCCCCTCATTTGTTCTTACTAAAAGGCCTCTCTAGGGCCTGGAGTAGCTCCCTTGCCACTGCAGCTTACAGCCTTCTGTGTTAGCAAAATTTGAGGAGGCATGCTTATATTACCTTCCCTTCACCGGAGTGTCTGGGCCCAGCCTTTTACCCCCTGCACCCCATGCTTGTTCTTGCAGGCTTCCTACAGGCTCAGGTGCCTTGTGTCTGAAGTCAGTAAACCCTGAACCTGTTGTGTCTGTCTGCCAGCATCCTTCTCTATCCTCCAGACAGGCAGACATTGTGAACTGTGGCTTGTAGGCAGAATCTGGCCTGTGCATATGTTTTATTCAGCATTTACCAAGTTTTTTTTTTTAAATATATAATCTTATTTACTTACGTACTTATTTTATTTCATGTGCGTTGGTGTCTGCATGTATGTCTGTGTGAAGGTGTCAGGTCCCCTGGAACTGGAGTTACAGATAGTTGTGAGCTGCCCTGTGGGTGCTGGGAATTGAACCTGGGTCTTCGGGAAGAACAGTCAGTGCTCTTAACCACTGAGCCATCTCTCCAGCCCCCTCATGTACCAAGTTTTTAAGATTATCTTACTTAATGTCAAAATCTAGATTGTATCCTTTTTTTTTTTTGAATAAAACAAAACAGATTTATCCATTTTTTTTTTAAATGTTCAGGGCAAAAGTTGACTAGATCAGAACAGTGATTGCCTCTTTTATCATGAGCATTTGTGGCAATAATAATAGTAATAATAATAACAGCAACAACAATAATCTGGGAAATGAAGGTTCTAGCTGTATAGCTGGCGTGAACGTGTGTCATCCACCTGCCTCAGTTTCCTGAGTACCAGGAGTACAGGTGTGTACGAACATACCTTGCTGATACATTTAAAGTCTCCAGGGCACACTTCCTTCTTTGTACCTTATCTGCCTTAACCCTTGACCTTTGTTGTAAGTTCCAGGGACTGCAGTGGAGTCAAAGCCGGAAATCCTTTGTATCCCACTCATACATCCCATCCTCCTCCATACACCGCTTGTTAAGTAAAACATGCCAAGCGATTTGATGGCTGTGAGGTTGCAAAGGATAGAATTGTGAGGACAGCGACGTGCAGGCCTATGGGCGGTGAGGTGTTGAGAGGTGAGGGAAGAGTGGCATTTGAGAGACTGGAAGCAAAATAGAGCATTCTAGACAGCTGGGAGATTCCTTCTGGAGAGGCCTGAGGCAGAGCTGCCTGGTGGGATGGGGGAGCATGCCTGGTAAGGGGGATGATTGGTATGCAGAGGAGCAGCAAAGGAAAGAGCCCAGTGGCCAAGGATGGGGGCACATGCCTTTAATCTCAGCAGAGGGAGGCAGATGCAGGCAGATCTCTCAGTTCTAGGCCAGCCTGGTCTACAGAGCAAGTTCCAGGACAGGCTCTAAAGCCTGTCTCGAAAAAACAGAAAACAAAACAAAAGAGCCAGGTGTTCTTTGAGGGCTGATCTGCTTCCTCCCTTCTCTTCCTCCTCCTCTTCTTTTAAGACAGGATCTAACTCTGGAGTTCATGATGTTTTTTTGTTGTTTTTAAAAGAATCTCAGTTTTATGTGTATGGATGTTTGCCTGAATATATGTATGTGCACTACTTGGGTATTTGATGCTCACAGAGGCCAAAAGAGAGCTTCAGATCCTCTTGGACTGGAGGTACAGATGGCTGCGAACCTTCGTGTAGGTGCAGGGAACCAAACCTGACTCCTCTGCAAGAACTGTGGATGCTTTCAATGGCAGAGCCATCTCTTCAGCCCCTGTAAGCTGGTTTTGAACTTGAGAGTCTCCTACGTCAGCCTCCTGAGTAGCTGGGATTACAGATGTGTGCCAGCCACCACCTGTGGCTGGGTCTTCCCTCATAGGGTACCACTCATTGATTTAAGGCCCACCCTAATCCTGTATGAACATGGTCAGTATAACCACATTCCAAGACTGAGGCAGACAAATTTGGGAGAGTCTGTTCAACTTGCCACAAGTTCTCACTTTCCGGACATCTTTTGAAAGAGGTGTGGGATGAAAAAAGTAAGTAAAAATCAAGGCTGAATTTTGGCTTGAGTGCCTGGAAGGACTAGGTCCCTGGGCTGGCCCTGGCTTTTGACCCTCAGGCCCCATATTCCTTTCCTCACTGTACCAAGCCCCAGCTCTGTTTTCCTTTACTAAGCAGCTACATGTTCCTCAGCATGGCTGCCTAGACCTCTGAGTTAGCTACTCAAATATTTAACTGTTTAGTTATGAGTAGCAGGGAGAGGTGCCAGTGTGTCTGAGGAAAACGGGAAAGTAATCAAAGAGGCTTCGTTTTTCAAAGCTCTCGAGCCTGTTCCCTTTCTGTTAATCCTTGCAGTTGTTCTGTGGGGTGTGCAGGCCTGGGAACCTGGTGCTGGAAGATGCTCAAGGAGCCAAGTGTCTCCTGATCACCTACCTTTAGTTCACATCTAAGTGGACTGAGTGGGCAGCAATGTATAAAGGAACTTAGGGGTGCCATGGAGGTGCACTGTATGGAGGCATTCTGCCCTGTTACATTCCATCTTAGTTAAGAGTTAAGTGGACAGAAAAGGGCCAACAGCCATACCTGGAGCTCGCTGACATTACCCTTGAACAAGCAGGTCCATGAATGGGAATCGTGAGGAAGACATAGGACATTGAGGAATTGTTGGAGAAGACTTCCCATTGGAGGGCTGACCTTGTCAGTCCTACTTGAGTGCAGTTCTGGTCATTTAATTGCTGAGTTAAGGTCGACAAGCTCCGCCCATATCAATGCTGTGGTTCTGAAGGGACAGCCAGGTGGCACAGTGATTTGCCCCATGGGTCCTGGATTTCATATTTCTGGATATTTCAGAAGTTGGGCTGAGCCATTCTTGATTCTTGACTCTTATAATTCTCTGCTCCATAGGGGGACAGCTTTCCTTCCAATTCAGGTGGAATTCTTCTCTTTTGAAATTTCTTGTAAGGACTCAGGATCATCTCTTTACTCCTGGATAGAACGAAAGCCACGTTGGCCTGTTCATGGTGTCCTTGGGCAGTTCTGTTTGATGTGTTTTGAAATTTGGTCATGGCTGCTCAGGGAAGTGCTCGTCCAGTGAAAGATTTCTGTATGTGGCTCGTTACATGGATGAAACAAGGAGTTTCAGTCTAGCATCTTGTTATAGGGAACACTTTGTACCTGTAGTTCTAGTGACAGTGGCCTTCCCACATCCTTTTCCCTCTTCCTCTAAGAATGTGGAGGATTCATGTAAGAATTCAACGGGTTGTGGATTTTGTCTTTCAGCAATGATAAGGAATGATGATAACTCCCATGGAATGCCTCTTTATTCCCTTTGAGAGGCTAAAGGACTCAGTACTAGTCCTGGGACAGCCCAGGTGGAGTTGGACATTTAAAAAAAAAAGTTTTAATGTCCGACAACTCTCTCATTTTTCTAACCAATGAACTAAACAAATAAACTATCCCCATTGTGTGTGAATGAGGAAGCTATCTTGTCAAAGCTGTGGAAAACGGATGGGGATCCGTAAGCCTGGGTGCTTTAATAGAAGGACTAGGGAGAGGGACCAGAGAAATCTCTAGGAACTGTTTAAGATTTGGATGAAGAAGTTGCTTCCTGTGTGCAGGGATGACTCACTGTCTTCAGGAGTCATCACGTTCATGCCCTTTAGAGCAGGAAGGCCTGTGCAAGCAGGAAGGCTCAGTGGAGGGTGCACATGCACTTGGTGTGGAGCCGGGGCCTCCAGTCTGCACAGTTTGGCCAGGCACAGTGTTGTTCTCTGGAGGTGGCAGGGTAGGGGCAGTCCAAGAACCAGCTCCAGTGCCTGTCATCTTATGGTGACAGGGAAGAGCGTGTTTGTTCAAAGCAGTGTGTGTGTGTGTGTGTGTGTGTGTGTGTGTGTGTGTGTGTGTGTGTGTGTGATAGTCTGTGAACTTTAGTCACAGAGGCACTTGTACATATGCACATGTGTATAGACATGCAGACATAGTGATGCGATTTGGAAGGCTTGGGGCTTAATGGCCTCAGGACCATTTTTTTCTGAGTATGTGACATGGGAGCAAGACACATGTCACTGAATGTTAGCAGCTTCAGCAGCACGAGGCCACTGTTTCCTTTTGGTGTTTGAGACTGGGTCTCACTAAGTAGCTCCTACTGTCTTAGAACTTGCTGTGTAGACCAGGGTGACTGCATACAGAGATCCACCTGCCTCTGCCTCCTGAGTCCTGGGATTGATGGTGTGTGCCATTGACCTGTTCCTGCCTTACCACGATACTACTTTCTCTTTTCTGTCTCTTTTAAAAAGATTTTTTTTAAGTGAATTTTTTGCATGCATGTATCCAAGTGCACACTTGTATGTACTTGGTGCCCTCTGAGGTCAGAAGACAATGCCAGTTCTCTGGGGATTGGAGTTATATAGGTGGCTCTTAAACACCATATGGACGCACCCCTCCTCACCCATTATTTACCCCAGGCTGGCCTTGAACTCCAGTCCTCCGGCCTCTGCCTCTGAGCTTGCAGGTGCTCATCAGCACGAACAAGTTATTCAGACCTGGGGAAGGAACTCAGAGCTTCACGCCTGCTAGACAAGCGCTCTGCCAGCTGAACTCTACACCCTCTAGAGATAGTTTTGTAGAGACCGAGTGGCTTTCACCCAAACTCTGACCTGAGGCAGGACGAGCCGAGGCTTATTTATTCCTGCATCCAGTGACAGCTCCAAGGACCCCTGGAAAGACCCATAGAAGGAAACTCAGTAAGCCTGATAACACAGCTCTCGAGAACTTTGAGGCACATGTTCTCAGAGCTAGGGTACAATCAAAGGTAGAGAGTGGGCTCTTTTTGGCCCTGACAGGAAGGAACTCTAGCCTTTGAAAGAGAACTGTAGGATACAGCCGTAGCAGGTGAACAGTAAGGACATTGTTCAACAGCCCATCCCAATAATTAGAAGCCATGGAGGCCGGCTTCAGTCTTTAGAGGAGAGAGCTGAGTTTCCTGAGTAAGAGACTCCCAATCCAGCATGGGGGCAGGGTATTGAGTGCTGAATCCTTCCCAAAGGTCAACTGAAGGAAGTTGTACCATTTAATGTCTAGCGTTAGGTCAGTTGTAGCTCAGTTGCTGAAGTGATTACCTCGCATGCATGAAGCTCTGGGGTCCATTCCCATCACTTAAATAAGCAGGGTGTGGTGGAGCCCTCCTTTAACCCCAGCATTTAAGAGGCGGAGGTAAAAGGATCAAAAGTTCAAGGTCATCCTCAGCTAATAGAGTTTTAGACCAGCCTGCACAAAGTGAGAATCTGTCTCAAGAAACAGAAAAATAATCAAAAGCGTCAAAATAAACAAATCTCAA